>CM052700.1:22361075-22388988 GCA_028551405.1 Uromys caudimaculatus | reverse complement strand
GGTCTCAGACTCACAGAGATCGGAGTACCTCTGCCTCCCAAGTACTGGGACGCACACCTTTAATCCCAGTACTTGGGAGGCAGAGGTACTCTGATCTCTGTGAGTTCCAGACCAGCCTGGTCTACAGAACAGGTTTCAGGACAGCCAGGGCTACATAATAGAGAGACCATGGCTCAAAAAAAAAAAAAAAAAAAAAAAAGGAAAAGAAAAAAGAAAAAAGAAAAAAATTAGATGGACAGAGAGAAGGCTCAGAGGTTAAGCACACTTCCTGCTCTTGCAGAAGACCCGGGTTTGGTTCTCAGCACTCATGTCTGACTCACAACCATCCGTAACTTCAATTCCAGAAGATTGAATGCCATCTTCCGGCCTTCATAAGCCCCAGCACACACCTTGCACAAGACATACTCAAACACACACACTTACAAAAATATTTTCAATTTCTATTTTTCATTTTAATTAAAACATAATTACTTAATTTCTCCCTTTCTTTGTTCCTCTCTCCAATTCCTCCCATGTCCCCTCCTCACTCCCTCTGAAAGTAATGGCCTCTTTTTCTTTGACTGTTATTGTGACACACACACACACACACACACACACACACACACACACACTGCAACCTGAGTCCATTTAGCACTGCTTGTGTGCACACAGTGATACAGTATCAAGGGTTTTGGCGGTGGTTAGGCAATTCATCCCTGGGAAAGACTAAACCTTCCTTTCTAGGCAGTTATTAGTGAAGGCAGTTCTTTATCTAGAGGTGGGAGCCCTGGTGACCGGTCCACCTACTGTCGGTGTTACTCTTCAGCTCTTATCTAGGCAGCCATGTCTGCCAAGGTACAATGGGTGCTGCTTCCTGTCATTTCTACTTCCTGTTTCTCTGGTTCTTCCCCGAACCTGCAGGAGGTATATTGTAGGGTACACCAGCAACGGTTGATTTTGCATTGTGATTAATTGTGGTTTTCTCTAGCATAAAATTCCTTTTAAGCCAGGTGGCAGTGGCGGCGGCAAAACATGCCTTTAATCGCAGCACTCCGGAGACAGAGGCAGGAGGATGTCTGTAAGTTCAAAGCCAGCCTGGTCTACATAGTGAGTTCTAACCTAACCAAAGATACATAATGAGACCTGTCTCCAAAACAGAAAAGTTGAAACATGCTCTAAACAGTAGACCCAGGGTATATGGCACTTGCTTAGCATGTACATGAGATCTTATATTCAGTCATCACAAAGAAAAAAAATACAGCTAGTATAATGCACCCTGCAGTCCCCACGAGTGGTCAGTCCACAGCTATCATTCATCAGAATGTCTGTGCTGCATTTTGCCCAGGGTTGTCTAAACTCATTTAACCACAGGACCTTTATCAGCCACCTCCAAAAGACCTGTCTTCGCTTACTAATACATACTGAAGGGCTGTGCTCAGCCCAAAGAGCACACAGGGACCACCACAGGCTCCCTACCTCCAGGAGCTCCCAGCCTGAGGGAGACAGGGAGAGCAGGAAGCATCCAGCCAGGCAGCTGCTTTGATGGAGGAACTGGGTATGTACTGGCAAGAAGGGAGAACACTTAGCAGACCAATGGGCCCCAGGCAGGGGAAGCTACAACCAGGAGCCACATAGGCTAAACCACCTAGCTGACCCAAGGAAGGAAGAGAGACAGGCAGGGAGGAGACAGGTGAGAACATCATGGGGGGGGGGGGGTGTTAGTCATCAGGTATCAGTGGGTGGGTGTGCCACAGAGAGTTCCCAGAAACTGCAAGTCTGAGCCATAGTTGCAGAGTTAGGTGACTGGAGTTAGGGCTGGGTTTTCATCAGCTTTTAGAACTTGCTTCTCTGATCTGTTTGTGAAGGTATCTGTGGTCAAGGCTTTCTCCTCTTTGACTCTGTGCGGTTGGGTGAGTGCAGGAGCTGGGGGGGATGTACTGAGATCTGTGAGGTGGGTGTGTCAGGCCCCACCCAGGAGCAGGTCCTACCAGCAAAGCTCAGGCCAGCCCAGAGTGTCAGCGGAAGCAGGCTTGGGGCAGCGGCAGAGGAAGAGCAACAGATCAAAGGTATGGGGATGTGACAAGTGGGGCTGTACCACCAATGGGGGACACTGGTAAGGATGGAGAATGTAGGTGGGCCATCGGCTCTGGGAAACCCTTTGAGATACAGTGAAAAGGCAAACAGGGCTGCCCCATGTGGATAGATCTTTCCATAGGGAACCTGAAGAGGCAGCCAACATGCCTGAGACACCTGATGGGCTGAAGCCCCACTGTGGGCCACCTTAGGGTCTTCCCCTAAATCTTTGGGCTCCTGCTTTTATACTGACCCTAAGTTCCCCAAGAAGAGTTCTCTGAGGTTTGCTTCCCTCAAACCCATTCATCCTACAGGGCCAGGTCCTGTTCTGGAAGACATGGAACTGATCTGAGTAAAATTGGTTAAAGGGCTTACTGGTAAAGATACCTTACTTTGGGCTACCAAGGTATGTTTTGTTTGGTTATTTGGTACTGGGGATGGAATGCCCTATATGCTAAGTACTTGCCCTACCACTGAGTGTCCCCCCCCCCCTTTTTTTTGAGATGTAGCCCAGGCTAGCCTCAAAAATCTATATGTAACCAAGGAGGACCTTGAACTCCTGGACACTCTCCCTGGAGTCCTGAGGTTACAGGCATGGAGCACCACATCAGGTTTATGCAAGTGCTGGAGGTTGAACCTAGGTCATGCTAGGCAAGCATTCTACCCACTGAGATGAAGCACCAGTCTCCTGACCCTTTTGGATGAACGCGGTCTCTTGCTTTCCCGGATGGTCTTCAATCCTAGCCTCAGAGGACCCCTGTATCCCACCAGCTTTCCTGAGAGTTAAAACTATCCACGATGCTCAGATCTAATCTATTTTTGGCTGTGCTAGAGATGAAACCCTGTGAATGCTAGGAAGCATCCTTCCACTGAGCTACCCCCGGCCCTTCCAGGTATATTTTAGTGGGTCTTGAGGAAGCACTGCCCCAATGTGAAATGCTCACATGTAACCGAAGGGTGTCAGGCTGCATGGTGTCTCCGTCCCCATGGCTTTGACAGAATGGCTCATGAGTAACTAGGAGAGGAAATGAGCCATTGTGCATATTTGGGAACTTGTGGAAGGCTGTCTGGGACTTTTGCCATACCGGTGCAGGCCACTGCTTGCCTACTACCTATGGTTATGGGCGCTCAATGATAAGAAAGGGACACATAGACTTTACTTCCAGAGCTCTTCGCTTATGGTAAACTGAAGTCATAGCCCTGGGGGTTGGGGGGCGTGGGGAAGAACTGTGATAGTGACCCCTCACCTACCAAACAGCAAGAGACACTAGCGGTCAGCTCAGTCTGTGCTGTCTGATGCCGTTAGTTCTTTCTACGCTGCTGTTCTTAGTGTGTATCCCACTGACACAGAGACCTTTTTTTGTCTAGGGGCATAAAATAATAATAATAATAATAATAATAATAATAATAATAATAATAATAATAATAATAACAGCCAAGGAGGAGAGCAGAAAAGAGGAGAGCTGTTGGTAATATTCATGTAGCTGAGAGCCCAAGCATTTTCCTGGTGTACACAAGGCTCTGGGTTCATCTCCAGCATAGAAAAATAAAAGGGTGTGGACCTCTGGGGCCTGTGGTGTGATGGAAGTTCAGAGTGAGGTCACCCAGCCTAAAAGGCTCCAGGAGATTATCCAGAAGGGGTAGGACCTGTCAATCCTGAAGCAAGGATAAGATGCACACAGGGGACAGCTCAGCACTCAGCTGGGCCTATGGCAGTGACTATTTTTTTTCCCTTTGGTTGGAACTTTATTTCCTGTTTTTCCAGCTTTGGCAGGTAGGGTGGAGAGAGAAGGTGGGTAAGCTGTCATCTACACATCAGGGGAACTAACCACTGAGCTCTGGGACACTTTCCCATACAAGCATTTTGAAGGAGCATATTCCCAGCACTCTTGGAGCCTGAGGCAGGAGATTTGTCATGAATTCCAAGTCAGCAAGAGATCTGTGAAACCCTATCTCAAGGAGCAAGAAAGAAGTAGGTGAGGAGAGGGAGAACTCACTGGAGAAAGCTGGCCAGGCACAGAGAAGGGAGTCATTGTGCCCAGGAGCAAGACCGGGAGGCTGAGAATGGTGTTGGAAGGCAGGGCAGGAAAGGCTCTGGTGTAGAGAGGCTGAAATCGGAGTTTTGGTCAGCGAGCAGGGCAGGCTTGGTCAGGGAGATGACCCCATGATAAAACAGATACCTGGGCCAGAAACCACAGGATGGCTATCTTTGCTACCCAGGGCATAGGAAGCCTCTAGTCTCTTTCTGGTGAGCCCAGAGACTCTACCTACCTCTAGGCTGGGCAACCTCACTCTGGATTCCCCAGAGCATAGACTTTCCCATCTTTCCTTGGCCCTTAGTCTCAAGGGAAGCTGACTGGCAAGAAAGGTCCAGAACACATCTTTTTGTTTAGAGAGAAAGTCTTACCATGTAATTAACCCTTCTGCCCTGAACTCACTATGTAGAAAAGTGTGCACCACCACCCTGGGCTTTTTTTTTTTTTTTTTTTTTTTTTTCACTTTCTTGCATGAACTTGACTGTGTAGACCAGCTGATCTTCCAGTTTTCTGTCTCTCAGGTGCTGGCATTACAGATATATACCAGCTCACCTGAGGCTGGGGCAAAGCTAACAAGTTAGTTCTCAGCATAGTTCTCGGTGTACCCTGGGGCCCTGTAGGGAGCTTAGTGGATGGGTGTGATGTCATTCTTACATCCAAGCCTGCCAGGGGAAAGGTGGACCTGCTCAGCATCCCTCAAACAGAAACAGAGGAAGGGTCTAACTAGCAACTTAGGCACTTAAAAAAACAAGTGGTGTTTCTTGTGTTTTGGTTGAGAAAAGACCTGAGGCTATCCCAGAGGTAATTGTGGGCACAAAGACCTGAATTTTGGCCCTGTGGAGAAGGCAGGAGGATGTGAATTGATAACTAGAGGCACAAAGCAAAGCATTTGGGTGTGGACGTCAGGGTGGGGGGCACAGAGACCGTGGTGGGCAGACAGCCTCTTCACCTCTTCATTATCGTGAGTCCTTTGCAGCAATTTTCTGCATTATTGGCTGCACGCTGGGGAGGGTGGCTCCATTGGGCAGAGCATGGGGAACAGTGTGCAGGGCAGATCATAAGTTAGCCTCCCGCCTGCTTTACTTTTGGTTCTTACTTCCTGCCTGTGGCAGAAAATAGCCCTGCCCCTCTCTCCCTTATCTCAGTTTAAGAGCAGCACCCAACCCAGCTCAGAGGGCAAAGGGGACAGGTTCCAGAGGTCCCGAGAAGGTAAGGAACACAGCCCCCAGATGTGCACGTGGGAACCCAAAGACAGACACCTTGAGCAATCGGTCCAGTGTGGGTGGGAGAGGGGTATGTGGTGTGTGTGCAAAGCTTCGCACTTCTGGTTCCTCAATGGTGACTGTGGTTTCTTTGGTTTTCTGTGCCTGTGGCCTGAGATATTCTTGCATAAATCTGTATGAGCATGTGCTGAAGAAAGAACCTGGTTCTCTCTATATATCTATGTATCTATATATCTATATCTCTGTGTAAGATTTTCCCTAAGGCAGGAGACGGGGTTACTCTTTCTTCTCTGGCCCATGTGGCTCTGCACATGTCACTGCATGTACCTAGGCACTATTTGTATGCTAATGTATGCATGCCTTTGTGTGTCTATGCATGAAAATGTGTGTCCCGGTGTGCTTGTGTGAAATCAGGGTCCATGTTACTAGGCCTGGGTGGGCCTCATATCCTCCCAGCTGGCCAAGTGAGACAGACGCCAGTATTTCTTCTTTTTGGAGGCAGCAGCTACTTGATTTTTTCCCCCCCATCCTCCCCAAAACCTGGCCGAAACCTTCTTCTTCAAGGCAGAACTGAGGAGAGGGTCCGTGGTGCCTCTCTTCCACACCTACACCCCTCCTTTCATCTACCGTTTGCCTCCTCATTGGCAGTTTTTCCCGTCTTTGCCATCTGGCCTGGCACTGGGCCCATCCAGCTCCAGAGCCAGAAGCCCGGGAGCTCAGGAAAGGAGGGGAGCGGGGTAAGGGACCAGCAGGGAGGAGCCTGGCAGCTTGGCCTTCTGTCTGCCGGAAAGAGTCGCTTCTTCACAAAGAGGCTCCACTGTGAAGAAACCCAAGAACTTCTCTTTGGAATAGGGTAATGAGACCGTCACCATTGCCTTCTCTAGGGGATCCGTGATTCACCTTTAAATAGGGGCTCAAAGAGTCCATCTTTGTCTGCTTAAACCTCACAACTTGTTTTTAACAGAAAGACTTGACATTCTTGGAAAAGAATGAATTCCTGCACTCCCCCAGTGTCTACAATGCTTTTCCTAATTGCAAGGAGTTATTGATTTTACAAGGAAGGGTTAAAAAATGATAAGAGCTTGCTGTTTTACTTATAAACTGTTTTCAAAAATACATTTTGGAAAATTTCATTTTTATTTTTTATTATTTTATGTGCATTGCCTGCATGTATGTCTGTGTGAGGGTGTTGGATCCCTTGGAACTGGCGTTATAGACAATTGTGAGCTTCCATGTGGGTGCTGGGAATTGAACCATGATCTCTTGGAAGAGCAGCCCACTGCTGAGAACAGCTGAGCCATCTCTCCAGACCCATTAATTCTGTAAAAAATAATGTATATGCATGTGTCTTTCTGTCTGTGGGTCTGTTCAGGTGCCCAAGGGGACCAGAGGTGTTGGCGTCCCTGGAACTGGAATTCCAGGTTGTGGGCCACCTGACATGAGTGCCAGGAAGTGAACTCCAGTCCTCTGAAGGAGACTAGCTCATCCTGCCGTCTGCCTCTCCAGCCCCCTTACAGAAACTGTAATGAGAGTGTTCTCCATATGGCCAGTTCAGAGACCTGGTGTCCTATGAGTCAGTAATGGAGCAGAGGCAGAAGTGTGGTCAATGGTTAGGTAGTTCCAGGAAGACAAAAATGAGCTAATGATTTGTTGGCTAGAAACCATTTTCCTTCCAAGTGACCAGAAAGATTTCCTCGGGGGACGTAAGTGCACCGGCTGGCGTGTGTCTAAGAATGTGATCTTCACCCTAGGGCTTTACCTTCTCCTTAGGGGGAAGCACACAAAACAGCTAATGGGTTAGAAGCACTTAAATGCACCAAGCTAAACGGCCTCTTCCTTTTTGAAACCAGGTGTCCTTTTGGCTCAGGCTGGCCCTCACTGCTGGGCTCCTATCTCAGCCTCCTGAGTGGCTGGGACTTCAGGAATGCATTGCAGCTCCTTGCTTAAGTACTTAAGTATCTAGAGAGAACATTCTGAGGAGGCATATCTGTGCGTGTGAGAAAGAGAGCAGGGTGTTTGCTGAGAGTGTTCTGAGGGGGTTAAAAAGGAAGTGGGTTAAGGGAATGTAGGTCAGTCAGACAAATGAGGAAGTGAACTAAGTGGCCCGTGGGCATAGATTTCATATGGGCAATTCTAAAAGAGCAGGTGCTCCAAGAGGCACCCACCCACAAGCTCTTCTATTCATGTGTACATCCACAGCAATGTATAGTGTGAACTTTGGAGCTAGGCAGTCCTAGATTTGGGTCCTGCCTTCATTTCTCAGGGACAGGTTCTCCTGCTTTGCATTTCTTTCCTTTAACAATGACGATAAACACCTGCCTCAAAGCACTGTGGGAAGGATTAGAGACCACACACATAGGATAACATGGCTGGGGTAGGGTGAGTGACAGCTGTCTCGTCCCATTCCACCGATACTGGTGCAGATGCTGAGGTCACAAAGATGAATGAGCCACCTTCTAATGAGAGGGGCTAAGAACCAACTGTCACCATTCATGTAGGAACAGCTGAGATATCTGTGTACCCCAAATCCTGGATAGCACAAAGAAAGGAGCTAGACTACTTCTGCCCTGCTGAGGAAGACAGCCAGGGAAGGGGGTCACAAGCCCCGTGGAAAATGACTGGGTTTGTCAGATAAAGAATGGCAGAAAGAACATTCCAAGTTGAAGAAATGCCAGCCGCCAAGAGGCCTGAAAGCACAAGGTGTGTGCAGAATCTGCTGGCTTGCTGTAAGAGGGACAGAGGAACTTGGGGTGAGGGGTGACATCTTTGCTTTCGGCATGCTTACATCTTATTTGGTACTAGCATCTCCGTATCTGTGGGGACTTGATTCCCAGATGCCAAAATTCTTGGAGGCATAAATCCTATGCCTATTGTCCTATATGCTTTATGGCTTTAAGCCCAGATTAGGTTCTACCTACCAGTAATCTCAGCACATGGGAAATAGAGGCTGGAGGAGCAGGGTTCAAGGCTACCCTTGGCTGGTTCATTTTAGGGTAGTTTATTAGGTCACCTGAGACCCTGTGTCATCCTCGTCTCCACCCAAATCATCTATCTCTAGGTTGCTTATAACCTATATAATACAACGGATTGTTGTTGTTGTCTTTATCCCATTTTTTCTCTCTTTCCTTGTCTGTGTGTGTGTGCATATTCATGTTGGTGGGCACTGAGCCACCCTACCACGTTTGTGTTTTGAAAAAGGGTTTCCCTATAGAAGCCCAGTCTGTTGTCCTGCCTCACTCAGCCTCTAGAATTACAAGCCTGTGCCCCACGCTCTGCTTTTTTTAAAGATTTATTTTTATTTTGTGTGTAGGGATGTTTTGCCTGCATGTATGACTGTGTACCACGTGTGCAGTGCCCATGGAAGACAGAGAGGGCACTGGATACCTTGGAACTAGAGTGACAGTTATAAGCTGCCATATATATAGGAGCTGGGACTTGAACCCAGGTCCTCTGGAAAAGCATGGAGTACCTTTCTTTAAAAAAAGATTTTATTTATTTATTTTATACATATATGATCTCTATTTGTATATATGCCTACATGCCAGAAGATCCCATTACAGATGATTGTGAGTCACCATGTAGTAGCTGGGAATTGAACTCAGGACCTTGAGAAGAGCAGACAGTGCTCTTAACCACTGAGCCATCTCACCAGTCCTTGAGTACCTTTTTTTTTTTTTTTTTTTTTTTAAAGGGTTTTGTTTGTTGTTTTTGTTGTTTCATTTTAGATAGGGTCTTTGTATGTAGCCCTATTGTCCTGGAACTTGCTGTGTAGACCCGTCTGGCCTTGAACTCACCAATATAGGATCTTCCTCCTTAGCCCAGACTGAACTTGAACTTGGGATTTTTGTGCCTTAGTTTTCTGAGTTCTTCCAGACCTTGTAAATAGATCCATACTGTACTTTTTGAGGGAATGATGACAAGAAAACATCTATATGGGTATTCAAGACAGATGCTTTGTTTTTTTCTTTTGAGATGGGGCACTGCTTTGTTTCCCAGACTGTTTTTAGCACCTTGGGTTCAAGGGATAATCCTACCCCAGCATCCTAAGCAACTAGATGTAATCTGTCTGTCTCCATCTGTAACCTAAGCTGAAGCCTAGGCGGCTTTCCAAGTGCTGGGATTACAGTTGTAAAGCACCATGCCTGGCCTTTTGTTGAGACAGGGTCCCATGTAGCCCAGGCTGGCCTCTTGTCTTCAAGTGCTGTGATTACAGGTAGTCACCACGCCTGGCTCAGATGCAACATTCTCTATCTATCTATCTATCTATCTATCTATCTATCTATCTATCTATCTATCATCTATCTATCATCTATCTATCATCTATCTATCTGTCATCTATCTATCTATCTATCTATCTATCTATCTATCTATCTATCTATCTATATCTCCAGAGCCTCAGGCTCTAGCCCAAGCTGACTTCAATTTCCTTCTGCTTTAGCTTCTAAAAACATTTTTAGATTTATTCCTTAATTTTTATGTGTTTTGCCTGCATGCATGTGTATGTACCACGTGTGTACTTGGTATTCATGAACCTCAGAAGAGGGTACTGGCCGGGCAGTGGTGGCGCACGCCTTTAATCCCAGCACTTGGGAGGCAGAGGCAGGCGGATTTCTGAGTTCGAGGCCAGCCTGGTCTACAGAGTGAGTTCCAGGACAGCCAGGACTACACAGAGAAACCCTGTCTCGAAAAGAAAAAAAAAAAAGAAGAGGGTACTGGATCCCCTGAAACTGGAGTTCTCATCCCATCATGTGGGTGCTGGAACCCGCACCCTTTGCAAGAGCAGCAAGTGCTCTCAACCACGGAGCCATTTTTCTAGCCCCTGGCTTGTTAGCCTTTGTGTGCTGTGACTACAGACATCAATACTAAGCCTGACTTAGGATCCATTTTTCTTTTTTTTTTTTTCTTCTTTCTTTCTTTCTTTCTTTCTTTCTTTCTTTCTTTCTTTTTTTTTTTTTTTTTTTTTTGGAAGACAGGTCTAACTAAGTAGCTTTGGCTCAACTGGAACTTGCTATGTAGATGAAGGTGGATTCAAACTCACAGAGATCCTGCATCTGCCTACCAAGTGTGCCACCATGCCTGGCCAGATGTAGGTTAAAAAAAAACACACACATTTGTTTTATCTGAGGTTGGTTGAACATATATTGAACACAAGGAACCCACACATGGAGGGCTGACTGTAGCTCTATTATTTAAATTGGTATTTTATGGAGGAAATATTTATTTCATTTTAACTGTTTTACTATGCTTGCTATAAATCTTGAGAAGCTGGTTGCTAGAGGAACAACAACAACAAAAAGCCCCATAAATTTGATACAGTCAAGCTTACCGTTTAGTTCCATAAGCTAATTTATTTATTGAAATGCTGGAGATAAAACCCAGGGCTTTGACTATGTAGGCAAGTGGTTTATCACTGAGCCACAGCCACGTCCTAATGCAAGAATTTCAATAGTGCCTTTATTTGTTTGTTTGTTTGTTTGTTTTCGAGACAGGGCTTCTCTGTATAGCTCTAGCTATCCTGATACTCGCTCTGTAGACCAGGCTGGCCTCCAACTCACAGAGATCCCCCTGCCTCTGCCTCCCGAGTACTGGGATTAAAGGCATGCCTTTTAATTGATAACCTTTATTTTATGTATGTATACAGGCATGCATGTGTCACTGGACACAGGTCAGACAACAACTCAGAAGTTGGTTCTCTCCTGCCACTTTATGGGACCCTAGACTCTCACTCAGGTGGTCAGGCCTGGGGACAGGTACTTCTACCCACTGAGCCATCTCACCAGCCCTTTTGAGAAGAATTAGTGCTTTGTTTATGCCTATGGGTGTTTTATCTGCATGTTTATCTATACACCAGACAGCATGGGATCCCATGGGGCTACAGTTATAGATGGTTGTGAGTTGTGTGTGGGTGCTGATAATTGAGCTCAGAACCTCTGGAAGACCAGCCAGTGCTCTTAACGGCTGAGCCATCTCTCCAGTCCTAGATTAGTATTTTGGAGATAATGACTCCAAATCTGAGACAACTCCTTTCTCCAAGATGCCATGTGGATACCTATGCCCACAGCAAGAGTATTCAGCGGTCAAACACAAATAACCCACGTCTACTCGGAGGTGAGTGATAAGTGCAGTGTCACATACACATTCTTTTGCACAGGCGGGGTTTGTAGCTGGTAGCAAGCTTAGTGTTGGTTTGTCTGTTCGATACAGGTCTCGTGTAGTTCAGACTGGCCTCCTCCAACTAGTTGAAGATGACCATGAATTCCTGTTCCTTCCGCCTCAGCTTCCAAATGCTAGATTGCAGATGTGTACTGTCGCATGTGGATATACTTAGGGTTTAAAAGGCTCCAGGTTCCACTCCTTACCGGCACTGAAAAAAAAAATTCTATCACACATAGCAACACGAATGGATGAGTGGAAGACAGAGTAGGGCTTGGAAACAGGATGCTAAGGGAACTGAGCCAGACATTGGACAAACACTCTCACTCCAGTACCGAGAGGCATTGAGAACAGACAATTCAGAGACAGAGGCTGGGGAAGGGGGCCACAGGCAGTGTTGCTCCATGGCTATAGCACTGTTTGACATAATGAAAAATTCTATTTCTGGATGATTTGTGGTGAGAATTATGAATTAATGATATGGAGTTATTAGACTCCTTAAAAGTGATCTGAGGGGCTAGAGAGACGGCTCAGCAGCTAAGAGCACTGGCTGCTCTTCCAGAGAACCCAAGTTTTCCCCAGAACCTGTGTCTGGTGTCTCTCAACTGTCTGTAATTCCAGCTCCAGGGAATTCTGGATTCTGGCCTCAGGCACTGTTCTCCTGCGCACAAACCCATACCCAGATACACAAATGCACATAATTAAAACACTAATAACCAAGTCCTGGAGAGCTGGGTACATACCTTTAATCCTAGCACTCAGGGTGCAGAGGCAGGAGGATCTCTTTCACTTTGAGGCCGGCCTGGTCTACATACTGGGTTCCAGACCAGATAGGACTACCCTGAGAGAGTCTGTTCTAGGACAGCCAGATTTACACAGAGAAACAGTGTATTGAAAAACACAAAACAAGGGCAGGAGAGATGGCTCAGTGGTTAAGAGCACTGACTGCTCTTCCAGAGGTCCTGAGTTCAATTCCCAGCAACCACATGGTGGCTCACAACCATCTGTGATGGGATCCAATTCCCTCTTCTGGTGTGTCTGAAGACAGCTACAGTGTACTCATATAAATAAAAAATAAATAAATCTTTAGAAAAAAAGTAAAAGTAAAAACAGAGCTGAGGATGTAATCCTAGCACTTGGGAGACTGGGGCAGGAGGCTCAGGAGTTCAAGGCCAGCCTTGACTACATAGCAAGTTTGATACCAGCCTAGGTTATAAGAGACTATGTCTAAAAAGGAATGGCAAAGACTAAGTTATAGCCATTCTAATATATACACAAATTGCGCATGAGGCGGGGATAGAGAGGTGGCCCCTGCACGGCCTCCTGCAGGCTGTAGTTGTCTACCTTTTAGCTGTGCTTGGAATTGCCAATTGGTTCTCTTGCAGTGAGTACCTCATGGTTTAGTAAGGAGGGCTCACACAGGAGACACCCCGAGAAGCTCTGCCAAGGCACGGGTTCTCAACCTGTGGGTTGAGACCCCTGTTCCATATCAGATCTCCTGCATATCAGATGTTTACATATGATTCATAACAGTAGCAAAATTACAGTTATGAAGTAGCAATAAAATTTTATGGTTTGGGGGGGGAGGTCACCAAAAGCTGAAGAACTGTATTAAAGAGTCACAGCCTTAGGTAAGCAGAGAATCACTGCCTCGAGGCCTTCCAGCACCTTTCTGACAGGAATGCTAAAGTGTCCTTAATGTGCCTCTGGCCAAGGCTAATGGCTAGTGCCTTGGAATTCCACCAGTACATTCTTATTCTCACTTTATAGATGAAGAGATGGAGGGTTAGGTCACTCAAGCTGAATGCAGCTGAGTCTCTCTGAGCAAACCCAGCCCACAAGGGAGAAGGCGAATAGGATGAACAGGGCCAGCATCTTGTACTGGACTTGAGAGTCTGAACTTTATTCCTTAGATAAGGCCACCGACCCACCCCAGGCCCAGAGGAAGTGCTCCACAACCCTCCCCAGTGCTCAGACCTATTTGTGGTGTTTGTTGCTAGTCTTCCTCTAATGGAATGTGAGGCTGGTGAGTGGGACAAAGTCTTTGCTTTGTTCATCACTGTGGACAGGCTGGAACCTTCTAAGGATCCGGTAAACATTTAAGGGAAGGCAGGCAGGCAGGTTGTAAGGACAGCAATTGAAGCATCTTAATCTTAACGTCCAAACAATGTCTTGAAATAGATGCTAACTCAAATGCCTTCAGACCGCCCAGAGAAGGAAAATGAAATTCAGAGCAGATCACTGCTCTGGGGCCACAAAGGTAGGCAAGTGGCAAAGCCAGGACTCATGCCTGAACAAGACTGCAGGACCTGGGCATGACACTGTAGGATACAGAGGAACTATAAGATGCCATTCTGCTTGTTACGGATGGGGAAAGACGGCCTGAAGAACCTTGAGGCCAAGAAAGGACTAGGAGGCCAGTGGTTAGCTAAGTGTTTATGGCTCTGATTCTCGTAACTTTACTTTTGGCTTGCCTTCCCACTCCAGGTCTCCACTGCCGGAGAAGTTGCAGCACTCAGGACTTCCAGCCTTGGCCAGTCATCTGCCCTCGAGGTCACAGACTACATGCCCATGTCTTGCCTCCGCTTGCCTGGGGACAGACTCTGTATAGCCACCAGGCTACCACCCTGGAGGTGAAAGCCATGCTCTGACCTTGGTGTTCCCTATGATGCCTCAGACTAGTTTCTCTTCCCACCTGGACATGATGTTTGCCAATTCTTCAGCCAACACCTCTTCTACCAACAGTTCTGTGCCCCAGTGCCCTGACTATCGGAGTACACATCATTTGCATATGGTAGTCTACAGCCTAGTGTTGGCAACGGGTCTCCCTCTCAACGCTCTGGCTCTCTGGGTCTTCCTGCGTGTACTGCGCGTACACTCGGTGGTGAGCGTGTACATGTGCAACCTGGCAGCCAGCGACTTGCTCTTCACCCTGTCACTTCCTCTGCGCCTCTCCTACTATGCACGGCACCACTGGCCCTTTCCAGACTTCCTATGCCAGACGTCGGGCGCCATCTTCCAGATGAACATGTACGGCAGCTGTATCTTTCTGATGCTCATCAACGTGGACCGCTATGCGGCCATCGTGCACCCGCTGCGGCTGCGCCACCTGCGGCGGCCCTTCGTGGCACGGCGCCTCTGCCTGGGTGTGTGGGTTCTCATCCTGCTCTTCGCCGTGCCCGCCGCTCGCGTGCACAGCCCATCCTCCTGCAAGTACGAGAACGGCACCGTGAGCCTGTGCTTCGAGAGCTTCAGCGATGAACTGTGGAAGGGCAAGCTGCTGCCACTCCTGCTGCTGGCCGAGACACTGGGCTTTCTGCTGCCCCTGGCGGCTGTGGTCTATTCATCGGGCAGGGTCTTCTGGACACTGGCGAGGCCCAATGCCACTCAGAGCCAACGGCGACAGAAGACCGTGCGCCTCCTGCTGGCCAACCTCATCATCTTCCTGCTGTGCTTCGTGCCCTACAACTCCACTCTGGCAGTTTATGGGTTGCTACGGGCCAACCTGGTGGAGAACAGCCTCCAGAACCGCGATCAGGTGCGCCAGGTGCTGATGATAATGGTGCTGCTGGCTGGCGCCAACTGCGTGCTGGATCCGCTGGTTTACTACTTCAGTGCCGAGGGTTTCCGTAACACTCTTCGCAACCTGGGCGCCCCGCTCCATACCAGGCCTTTGGATACCAATGGGGCTAGAGGGGTGCTCACTGAAACACCCTCAGAAAGCACCCAAAACACAGGGCAGGATGCCACAAGTCAGGGTCTACTCCAGCTTGCCAATCTGGGTACACCCATAGACAACTCCCAGGATTGAGCCCTCTGAAAGGACGGAGTCACAGTGTATGTAGTCTTGTGCCTCCCTCAAAGGCTTAGGGTGTACATTTGAGGGAGGTGGGCTAGGTACTTGGACTTTGAAGCCACTCCAACTCTAGCGTGCAGAAGGGAACAAGTGCAAGGGCATAGGAAAGCTGACAGCTTTAGCCTCTGATCCGGAACCCTGATCCAGTATGTAGGAAGCCAAGCAGTGAGCATGCGCATGGCTAAGAGCTAGTACTCGGAGCAGAAGATGAATCTTCTGGATCGAGGTCATCAGTCTGGGAGCTAAGGATCCACTAACCTTGGTGAATCAACTCGCAGACGTTCATCTGTCATCTTCAAAAATAAAACTCAGGGCTGGTGGTGGAACCGAGAACCCACAGCCTGCACATGCTGGGCCAGCACATTCCCACTGAATTGTATCCCAGCCCTACCTGCGGCCTTCTGTACTTACTCAGGGACGATGACCACTGTGCCACCAGCCCTGGCTTCCCTGCTCAGGGGCAGGTGTAACACAAAAGTTTATTTGCTATGGACCAAATAGTTCTGACTTGTAACAACTTAGACTTGACACCTGGCATGAAGTGGTTGGTGCGGGGCAGAGCTGTGTGGAGTCCCTCTCACTTGCCAGTTCTTGGTTCCTTTTCCAGGTCATCCTTTTTCCCTTCAACAGCTCTCTCAGGGCCTCTTCCATCCTGAGTCTTTAATATATTCAGTCTCACTTCCCTCTCTCTCCTTCTCCCTTCCCTCCCCAGTCCCTCCCCCCAACCCCCATGTAGACTGAACTCTGAACTCGGTATGTAGCAGAGTCTGGCCTTGAACTCTTTTTTGTTTTGTCCTGTTGTTTTCAAGATGAGAGTCTCACTATGTAGTTCTTGTTGTCCTGGAACTCATTCTGTACACTAGGCTGGCCTTGAACTCACCGAGATCTGCTGGCCTTTGCCTCCCGAGTGCTGGGGTTAAAGGTGTGTACCACTAAGATAGACTTTGGCCTTTTGTTTTGTTTTGTTTTGTTTTGTTTTGTTTTGTTTTTCGAGACAAGGTTTGGGTTTGTCTGTGTAACAACAACCCTGATTGTCCAGGAAATCACTTTGTAGACCAGGCTGGCCTCAAACTCACAAAGATCGACCTGCCTCCTGAGTGCTGAGAGTAAAGGCACCGGTGTGCCCAGCATGCCTGTGGGGTTCTTAAGGTCTTGCTCCTCCTCCTGTCTCAGCACTTCCTTCCTGCTGGGGTTACACGCACGCACACCATGCCCAGCTGCAGTCAGTATGTTATGGGATTTTTATCTTTTGAGAACATCTCTCTCTACATGGCCATCACACTTTGCTTCTCTGTCTCTTAACTCATTCTCTCCATACCCCATATTGGGCCTCCTCCCTCCCTCTCCCTCCCTTCTCTCCCTTTCCTCTCTTCTCTCCCCTCCCTCTCCTCTCCCCTCTCCTCCTCTCTTTCCTCCCTCTCCTCTCCCCCCTCCTCTCATTGCTCTCTCTTCCCTCTCCTTCCCTTCCCCTCCCTCCTCTCCTCCCCTCCCCCTCCCCCTCCCCCCTCCTCTCCTCCCTCTTCTCTGGCCTTCACCATTTTTGCAGTCAAGCACCAGTCATCAAACTGTTCGGTCTCAAATCCCTTTGTGCAAAACTTAAGGGAGCCGAAGAGCTTTTGTTTCTTCTCTTTTTTTGATACTCACCATGTTATTAATCAAGGTTAACGTGTTTCTGAAACGTGGAAATACAGAAGCACACATTCCATTTAGCTGTGAGAGCAGAAATGTCATCACATTACACGAAACCCCTGGAAGCGTCCCTATACACTGGTAGGAGAATGAGCACAGATGGACAAGGGGCATGCCAGCATTATGAATATGGTTTTGTCCTCAGACTTCCTCTAAGAGCTGGTCTCTGATCACACTTTGAAATTGTTTGTTCTTATGTATTAGAGTTCACATCTCACTTCCTCTATGACGTATGACTCTAGGAAGAGGACACTGATGAGCAAATTGCTCATTGTGGTCCTTAAGGCTCTCTGGAGGACACAGATACACAGGACCAGGGTGGAACATTTCTGGAGAAGGAAAAAGAACAGTGCCAGCCAGGAGAGAGGAGTGTACAAGGAAGTAAGGGGGAGATGGAAGGACAGGAGGAGCCTGTCTTAGTAAGCAGGATAACAAAATGGTTTTCTTCCCTCTTTATCCAAGTAGGATTGGGTTGTGGGAGGGGCTGCAGAGTTGGTGCTGTGACTTTTTAGACCCTAACATTAGAACTGATGTCATGTATATGTGCTATATGCACTGTGTCCCTGTGTCTCACAATACAGAGAGATTTCCCAAATGCTTCTGTTTTAGGTAAGATTTGGGTCTTTTGTATCTGTTGGTGATTTGCAGGGGTAATATGACCCCTGGTGGCCAAACTAGGGAACTGACCTCAGTCCAGATGCATGGAAGTCAGATGTCCACCAGGCCCTTACCAGCTGCTCTAAAGATGCTGTTAGCATCTATCCCAAGCGCCTCTCTTCCTCAGGACTCAAGGTCTGTGCTCTTCCTGGATGGAGAGTATGAACAGCATTACCCTCTGAGGCAGAATCTCAGGAACAAAGTTAAACAGAATTTTCAAAAGTTGTGTGTGTGTGTGTGTGTGTGTGTGTGTCTGTGTGTGTGTGTGTGTGTAGTCTGTGGTTGTAGCTCAGTTGGTGAAGTGCTTGCCTTGCATAAAACCCTGCGTTTGAGCCCAGTACCACATAAACCTGGCCTGGGATTGTATCATTCCAATACCCGAGAAGTAGAGTCTAATGGGCTGTTAATCCAGTCCTGTGCTGGTGGAGATAGGAAGTTCTCTGTCAGCTTCAGAGGTGAGGCCAGTCTCATCTACACAGAGAGTCCCAGACAGCCAGAGCTACATAGAGAGACTCTGTCTCAAAGAAAGAGAGAGAGAAAGAAGCAGACACAGGAAGATCAGAAGGTCTACGTTATCCTCAGCTACATACTGAGTTCTGGGATATATACATAAGACTGCCTCAAAAAAGTTCCCAGCTATGGTGGCCCAGGTCTCTAATCCCAGTGCTTAGGAGGCAGAGGCAGGCAGATCTCTGTGAGTTCAAAGTCAGAGTGGTTTACATAGCCAGGCCAGTCACACCACATGGTGAGATCCTCTTCTCAAAAGAGATAAAAACAACTTGAGGGATCTGAGTCTGGTGTCCACGACTGTATTCCCAGCTCTGTAGGCAGTGAGGCTGGAGAACTATGCACTGGAGGCCAGCATTTGCAAGTCCCTAGGTGTGATCTCTAGCGCAACAAAACTAGATAAACAGATACATTGGAAAAAAGATTGAACTAGGAGGTGGTAGCACGTTTTTAATCCCAGCACTTGGGAGGCAGAGGCAGTGGATCTCTGTAAGTTGGAAGTTTGCCTGGTCTACAGATCGAGTTCCAGGACAGCCAGGGCTACATGGAAGAACCCTGTCTTGAAACCTTCCCTGCGCCCCCCCCCCAAAAAAAAAAGAAAGAAAGAAAAGAAAACTTGAGCCAGGCAGTGGTGGCGCACGCCTTTAATCCCAGCACTCGGGAGGCAGAGGCAGGCGGATTTCTGAGTTCGAGGCCAGCCTGGTCTACAGAGTGAGGTCCAGGACAGCCAGGGCTACACAGAGAAACCCTGTCTCAAAACAAAACAAAACAAAACAAAAACCAACCAACCAACCAACCAAACAAACAAACAAAAAGGCTGGAGAGATGGCTCAGCGGTTAAGAGCACTGACTGCTCTTCCAGAGGTCCTGAGTTCAATTCCCAGCAACCACATGGTGGCTCACAACCACCATCTGTCATGGGATCTGATGCCCTCTTCTGGTGTATCTGAAGATAGCTACAGTGTACTCATATACAGAAAATAAATAAATATTTAAAAAAAAAAGAAAAAAAGAAAACTTGAGTACTTTTAGGTACAGGTATTGAGTGAATTCCAGAATAATTAAAACAGCATGTATCACCTAACAGACCATGTAACTTATTTATTCTAATTTTTGTATGTATTTTCTGTCTTCCTCCATGTCCCTAGGTAGACCATAAGCTCCATGGGGAAGGGGTGCAAGGGTTTTTGTTTGGTTGGTTCATTGATGTATTTACTGGCATCAAGAACAATGCTTGGTACAGAGTTAGTACTCAATAAAGACTCGTTGAATGAACAGTCAGCTCTTGTGAAGTACTTGACTATCCCGTGGCAACCATGATTCACGTAAACAATGTCCGTACTGGGAGACTGACTAAAGGAAAGCAGGAGAAGGCATTGGCAGTTAAGGAAGCCCCTGAAAGTTGCCAGTGAGCTTCGAAGAGACACGTGTAGGATAGCACTATAGCGGGATCAGGCAGGGAAAGTAGGGAAGAGAAAGTGCAGTGGGAGTGACCATACTAGGGAGAGGTGTGGTCAGGCCCCAGGGAGAAGTGGATGGAAGCAGGTGCCTCTAGCCTGAAATATGGCATCAGAACCCAGAACAGTTTCCACACATTTCACCACCACGAGAACGACATTGAAGGCAGAGGAAACAAATAGCACCTGACCAGCAACAGGCTGTGCTAAAGAGTCTCCATTTCCACGAAATGCCCCTCGCAGCAAGAAGGGGACAGAAGGGAGAAACCCAGAGCCCCGCCCCCTACACTCACATCCTCTGGGCCTGGCCCATCTAACACCAAAGAGGAAGAAGAGAAAATCTTAGGTGAAAATAAGAGCATTAGGTAACTTAGGAGGTCAAAGCAGGAGGATCTTTTATTCAAGGTCTCCCTGGGCAAGTGAGCGAGACTCTGTCTCAAAATAAACAGAGGGTTGAGGGCAGTTTTGTTTTTTTTTTTAAGTTTTATTTATTTATTTTATGTATATGAGTACACTGTTGCTGTCTTCAGACACACCAGAAGAGGGCATCGGATCCCATTACAGATGGTTGTGAGCCACCATATGGTTGCTGGGAATTGAACTCAGGGCCTCTGGAAGAGCAGACAGTGTTCTTAACCATTGAGCCATCTCTCCAGCCCTGAGGGCAGTTCTTGCCAAGCACATTCCTTGTCTTGGGTTCAGTCTCCAGTATGGAAAAAAGCATTATGGGGTTAAAACAAAACATCCCTGCCTCCATCCCCACAAGAAACTATTATTCTGATGGCTGAAGTATTGCGACAGACGTCTGTAGTCCCAAACTACTTTGAGGTCTACAGCAGGAGGATTTAGAATTCAAGGGCAGCATGAACAATAAAAAAAAATCCCAAGTCAGCTGGTGGTGGTGCACACCTTTAATCCCAGGGAGGTGGAGTTGGGGCAAGGCCAGACTGATCTGCAGAGCAAGTTCCAGGACAGCCAGGGCTACACAGAGAAACCCTGTCTCAAGAAAAAGAAAGACCCAGCACTTGGGAGGCAGAGGCAGGTGGATTTCTGAGTTCGAGGCCAGCCTGGTCTCCAGAGTGAGTTCCAGGACAGTCAGGGCTACATAGAGAAACCCTGTCTTGAAAAAACCAAAAAACCAAAAAACCAAAAAAAAAAAAAAAAAAAAAAAAAAAAAAAAAAAAAAGAAAAAGAAAGAAAGAAAGACAGACAGAAGAATCTCTCTCTCTCTCTCTCTCTCTCTCTCTCTCTCTCTCTCTCTCTCTCGGTTTTTTGAGACAGGGTTTCTCTGTGTACCCCTGGCTGTCCTGGAACTCACTCTGTAGACCAGGCTGGCCTTGAACTCAGAAATCTGCCTGCCTCTGCCTCCCAAGTGCTGGGATTAAAGGCGTGCGCCACCACTGCCCGGCTTTTTTCTTTTTCTATACTTTGGTGGTATGTGTACTTTTTTTTTCTTTTGAGACAAGGTCTTCCTCCTAAGCTCTGGCTGTCCCAGTACTCACTATGCCATCAGGCTGGCCTTGAACTCACAGAGCTCCAGCCTCTGCCTCAGGAGCTCGGGCACTCAAGGTATTGTACCACTACACCTGGTTTGCTTTTTTTGGAGCCAGGTGCTTGCTCTGCATCCCAGCCTGTCTTTGAGCTCTCTCAATCCTCCTGCATCAGCTTCTGAAGTGTTACGATCACATGTGCTCCGTCATGCTTTTCTAGGGAGCCTCATTTTATTTAGTTAGTATAAGGGCCTCTGATTAACCCCATTTCTCGGAGGAAACACTGGAGACTGTGGAGTCTAAAGGTCACACCACCAGGAAGTGGCTCAGTCTGTTTCCTAAACTCTTTACTTCCAATATTAGAAAACTTGCCACCCTCTTCCAGGTCATACAACCAGTGCCAACCTCAGCTGCTTTTCAAAACCTCAGGCTACCTACTTTGCCATCCCATAATAATCCCAATATCTTGTTGTGTAAAGGTTTCCTGTGAAATTGAAACATTCCACCTGGCAGGGAAGCTCCTTAAGCAGGAAAGTAAACAACACAAAATAGTTTCAGGAAGTGCCTAAAACCGACCAGATTCACTAGGCTTATTCCCGGTGAGAGGTAGCAATAAAGGCTGAGAGGGACTACATGAAGCTGAGCTCTAAAGATTCTGAGACCAGATCAGCTGCCGGATAGAAGTAGAAACCAGCCAAGTTGTCTAGAAGTTTAGACCAACTGAGGCACCTGGAAAGGCCATTCTCCAGCCTGTTGAGCCATCTACAGGCTGTGAAGTTTCTCCAGGTCCCCAGCTTTTGTGAGCTGTCACCCATGCTGGGTGGGCTTTGGCGATGCAGCTGTCTTTGAGTCATTTCTGCTCCTGTAAGTAACCCCTCACCCATATTCCTATAAGTTACCCCAATAAAATTTATCAGTTCACCAAGTAGGACTTTGGTGGTATGGCCACTTTGGTCTGTCCTGGATTCCTTACGTGGGATGAGTAGACCTAGCTCTTCTGTTCCTCCTCCGATATCCTAATCCACCCATGGCTCCCCTGACCCCTTATTTTATGCTTGCCTTGGACACATCGTGGCAGAGTGAGGGCTGAAAACTGAACTCAGTTTCCAATCGAATTGTTCCCCAAACACACTGCCAAGGAACTGTCCAAATGACTTATTTGTTGGCCATGACCCTCTCCCCAAATAAAATGCACTTATTTCTGTGACAGTCAGCACTCTTACATCCACCAACCCGGCAAGAGGGGATGGTTCCTTGGTTCTTAGGGTCCTCAAAACTTGTCTCCTCTAGGGTCTGGCCAGAAGCGTTGGGATGTTGTAGCACTCGTCAGTCTTGAGATACAATTCAGGAGAATGAGGCCTGAGCCAAGCATCTCAAATGAGGGCGGAGGTGTTTCCTTTTTGGCCCTGCACTATCTCACAAAAAAAAAAAAACCCTGCAAGGTTGCTAACTAGAGTTCCATGGGAGACTGGGAAGGGCAGAGTAAACCTCATATGGGCTTTTCTTCGCACAGCCCAAGAGACCAGAGGCTAAGACATTGCCCCATGCTGTCTGTCATGGTCTGGAAGGACCATGTCTTTCTAGAATTCTCATACTGGGTTTAGAAAACCAAAGGCTTCCAGGACTTTGGAATCAAACAAACCTGCCTAGTAATGTCAGCTGTCACTTCTTAGCAATATAACTTTGGCCAGTTAACCTCTGTGAGCCTTTGTTTCCTTCTGCCCCTGGGAAATGGGGCTCATAGTATCTACTTGGTGACTGAGGGCAATGAAATGTGAAAGGCACTTTAGAAATCCCATAAATGGGAGCTCCTTCCATCATGGTCTTACGTGGGGCTTTGGGGTTGCTGGCGCTACTCTTCTGAAAGACAGCAAAGACTCCAGGTGAATCCTCCAGATGAGCCCTGCTACCGAGCAGAACTAGAGACAGGGGAACTAGCAATAGACAGGCTGGGCACGTTTCCATGGTGCTAGGTCAAGCAGGCAGCCTTGGGGCAGTGACTGGCCCATTGCCCTCTGGGGGCACTCTCTCCCCATGAGGCTGATGTCCAATCCCACGGACTAATATGGAGGTGGAGAAGTGCATGAAAGGCAGAGGAGGGAGACAGAATGAAGGACCAATGGTGGAGAAAGGGCCAGGGAGAAAGAAGGCTGGAGGGGAAGTTGAGGGCCAGGCAGGCACAGGGTGGGGCTGGGAGAGGGGCCCGTGGTCCTGAGGGCAGCGCCAGCCCTGGAGGGAAAGCTCCGACCCAGGGAGGGAGGAGGGACAGGGAGAGAGACCAGCGCGCTGACACAGCCTCGATGTGTGGAACGGGCTGGGGTTTGGCCCACAGGTCAGGCGTCTGGCAGTATTATGGGATGGAGAGGCCTTAGGAGACAGGGAGAGTATTATGGGCTGGAACAGCCTTAGGAGACTGGGGAATATTATGGGCTGGTGAGGCCCGGCTCCAACTGGAGGCGGGAGGAAGGGGTGCGGGGCGGGAAGGGGGGGTGGTGGTGGAAGGGAGTATTATGGGCTGGAGGCCTCCTGCGACCAGAGGCAAGAGTATTATGGGCTGGCAAGGCCTTCGGTGGCCAGAGGGGGGAGCAGCGGGGGATGGCACCGGCTGCATGTGACTGGGGGGGGGGCAAGTTGGGGGTGATGAGTGGGGGTGGGGGAGCTTATTATGGGATAGCTCTTTGTACCTACTGCGGGGACTGCTTCTCCAGAAGATATTATGGGATGTCGTGTGTGGGAGGGGGAGGGGGGCTGGGGGATTATTATGGGATGGTGGTGCAGAATTGGGAGGGCCTGAGAAGCTCTTCTCTAACCCCCCCACCCCCCAGTTCACCCCTTCCTCTCTCATCATTCTAAGGTCAGCCTCCCTCCAAGAGTCCAATGGGAACACCTGAAATCCATCTCCCTACACACTTCACCCCCACACATCAACAGCCACTCCCCCGCTCCATACTGGGCACCTCAGCCCATCCTAGGCATCGCCCCTGTCTAGCAGCCACCTCCGAACTGTGGAGGGGAAAAAGTAACTCCTGGATAACAAAGAGGAGAAAGCCTCAAAGCACGGTCGTGGTGGCCAGTGGTTCCCACCTGCATGTCACCTTTGACCCCCAAATTCTTATGCCACTCTCCTTTCTTTCCTCCCTCGGGTTCACAAAGTGGGGGCCCTTGATTCTCCCCTCCCCCGCCCCTCCATTTCCTCTCCACCTCCCTCCACAGCCATAACCAGTAAAACAGGCGGCCGGCTATTATGGGATGGCTGCTCCCAGCAGCTCTGCAGGGAGGGGGCGGTCACCGCGGAATGTCTCTTGTGGGTGGCTATTATGGGATGGCCGCCTCTCTTCTGGGAGGGGTGGCGGCTAGGGAGGAGAATTATTATGGGATGGACCCAGCACAGCTGGGTGGGGCTGTCTTGGGTAGGTAAAGCTCTGGGGAGGGCAGGGAGTGTGAAGGAAAGGAAGGAAGAGGGAGGGAAGGAGCTGGGGAGGGTGGGGTGAGCCCTGGAGCCAGACCTGAGGCCTGGCAGGAGTAACTGGCTGGAGAGGTTTCTTTGGTGACAGCTGTTGGAAGAGGCCCCAGGGGCAGGCGCCGTCGAGCCAAAGCCTGGGACACCTGGGTCCTATTCACTTCTTGGGGGTTGCAGAGTACAGGGTATGCGGGGTAGTGCTGCACGAGCTCCCTGGCTAGGTGGTTCCAGTACTGCCTTCCACCTGTGCCTCCTTTGGCTTGAGGACTATATCTCCTGTAGGGGGTTGAACACCGAATGGTGAACACCGAAAAAAGTAGAGACTGGGTGGACTCCTAAGGAGCACTCCCCAAGCCCACGTGGATTGTATCCCATCTAGCTATCCAGTCTTCACAGATCCTCTTTGTGTCAGTGCAGAACACAAAGCGCCCTTTGGATTTCTGAGCAGTTTCTATATCCACACAGAGGTGTGAGGAGAGGAACCACATAGATTATATGCTAAAAACTCAGGGATAGCCTCCTCGGGGTGTTATTCTAAGTTCCTGGATACCTTGGAGTGGAAACAGAACTCTAGATAACTGGCTAGAGAGGCTGCCCCTGGGGTGCATTAATTAGGAGATTATACCATCCTTGTCTCTGTGGGCCAATCATGTCAGTGGCCTATTTATAATTGATCAAGGAGGCGAGCATAGGGCAGAGAAGGGAGTGGGAGGTACAGAAGCCAGAGCTTCACAAAAGCAGCACAAACACACCTCACACCTCCCCGGGATTCAAAGACACAGGAAGTGGGTGGAGATATGGCTCAGCAGTTAAGGAACTCATCTCCTAAGACCGCCCAGGTTCGGTTCCCAGCACCCACATGGAGGCTCACAGCTGCCCATAATTCCCGTTCCAGGGGCTATGATGCCCTCTTCTGTTCTCTTCGGCCACCAGACATATACATTCTGTATGAATATACATGCAGGCAAACACATACATACATAAAATAAAAATAAATCTAACAAGAAAGACTAAATGAAAAGGAATTTGAACCTCCTTGTTGTGGGATCAGGGAGAGGAGGAGTGAGAAGCAAAGGACTAAGTGGGTAGACTCCGCAGGGACACTGCGGATGTGGCTGATGAAGGATACCTATGTTTTAAATCAGAGGCAAGGGGCTGTGACTGCCTACTTGTAAACTGTCCCTGGTTTATATTCACTCATCACTGTGATAATGTGGAATATGTACAAAGGGACAATGTAGAGCAGTTGAAGATATTTACATAACAGAATTTGAGACCCAGAGACACGCTACACCTAAGAGGATGGGGATGGGAGAGGGTCTAACAGGCACCCAGCAGCACTGTGTAAGAAGAAGCAGCTTTCCTGAAGGAAGGGATACCTCCCTTACGGTGTCCTAAAAGAGCCGTATCCTAGCTGCGTGGTGGTGGTGGTGGTGCACGCCTCTAATCTCAGCGCTCAGGAGGCAGAGACAGATGGCAGGTCCCTGTGAGTTCCAGGACAGCCAGGACCACACAGAGAAACTCTCTTTCAGAAAACCAAAAGGAACAAAAACTAACCAACAGAAAAGGGGCCACATCTTCTCCCACCCACTGTGGAGCATAAGCTCGTAGGGATGAACATGGAAGGTCTGGAAAGTAAATGGCATCCAATCTTGATGTCAGTAACACTGGACTGAGGGAGACTAAGCTTGCGGGTTGGGAATCGCCAGTACACCACAGTGAACCCACCCAAAACACGGTGGTCCAGAGGTCCGGCTATGTTTTGGAAAAAGAAAACATGAACTTCAAAGATGGGTGCTTCTGAGGAGAACTAATATGACTTTGCTTGTTTTGAGACAAGATCTCTCTGTTTCCCCCTAGCTGGCCTAGAATTTACTGTGTAGACCAGGTTGGCCTCAAACTCAGAGATCCACCTGCCTCGTCTCTTCAGCGCTGGGGTTAAAGGTGTCTACTACCTCATGCCCTGCTAGACCTAAGGGCTTAAGACTCTAGTTTCAAGGTTGGAAAGTACTTAGATATGGAGTGCTCAGGGCTATACACATAAGGTTTGGTGATCTCTTTGGGAACCGGAGACTCTCCTTCTTCTGAACAAAGTCCTTCCTACATCTTCAAGCTCACCAATTCAGTCCTTTGAATTTCACAGGAGAGTGTTGTCTGTCAGAGCCCTTTCTCTAGGGAGGTGAGCTGAGGTGCAGGAGAGATAGCATGTGGGTCTTCCTGTTCGAGTACGGATCAGGAAGGCCTCCCTCTTCCTGTAAAGAAGTTCCGGTTCCTTTTCAAGCTGTCCAGCTTCCACAGGTCTGTGGCCTTCCTGAAACAGACAAGACTAGAGCAGAGGGAGACACCTCTGGGTTGAGAGAAAGAGGCCTAGAGGCAGTGGGGTGGGATGTTGGGTTGCCACTTAAAGCCTTATTTTCTGGAACCCAGGAAGAGGGAAAAGTGAAAGAGTCTTAGGAGGTTTAAGATTGTTGTTTATTTTTGTCTTGTTTGGGACAAGATCTTACTACGTAGCCCTGGACTGGAGTTCAATTCCCAGCACTTCGCTGCAGCTCTAGGTGATCTGATAATACCCCATTCCCCCTTCTCTCTCTCTCTCTCTCTCTCTCTCTCTCTCTCTCTCTCTCTCTCTCTCTCTCACACACACACACACACACACACACACACAGACTATTAATTAAAAATTTAAAAGAGAGAACCTATCAAAAAAGAAAAAGCAAACAAGTAAAAAGAATAAAGGCAGCAATTGTGGCCCAGTGATTGTTTAAAGGAAACTCATGATAATAACATGGATTTTAAGCACTGGGAACATTGACTGGTTGATTGCTGCTTACCAGTCAAAATCCTCTAGCATCTAGGAGCGGCTGGGAGCTGATTTGAAGGCATGCATCATCAGGCCCTGCAGGAAATGATCTTGACCAGCCTTCTCTTGTAAAACCCTCTGAATCAGCAGCTCTCAACCTGTAGGTCATGATCCTTTTGACCATCGGAAGAAGCAGATGTGTACATTACGATTCATAATCGCAAGATTACAGTTATGAAGTAGCAACGAAAATAACCTTATGGCCGGGGGTCACCACAACATGAGGAGCTGTGTTAAAGGGTCGCAGCTGTAGGAAGGGTGAGAACCGCTGGTCTAGATGGCCCACCTACCCTGACCGCTATGGGGATGCGATCTCTCCTGAGGACAGTTCTGGGTTGTTCAGTTCTCCATGACAGAACATCGGGAAATAGTGGTCGGTGGCCTTCCTTCCCTCCTTCCTTCCTTCCTTCCTTCCTTCCTTCCTTCCTTCCTTCCTTCCTTCCTTCCTTCCTTCCTTCCTTCCTTCCTTCCTT
>CM052700.1:22305529-22360975 GCA_028551405.1 Uromys caudimaculatus | reverse complement strand
TAGCCCAGTTGGTTAGAGCACGGTGCTGGTAATAATAAATAAATAAATAATATTTATCTGAGACTTGTTCTTACTGTAGCCCAGGCTGACCTTGAATTCACTAAGTAGCAGAGTATGGCCTTGAACCCTTGATCTTCTTGCTTGCCTTCTGAGAGCTGAGGTTACAGGCATGTGATACCGTTCCCAGCTGTGACTGTTTCTTGAAGGAAGGCATCTGTGTCTTTGTATGCTCCGTCATGCTAGCTCTTTACCTTGTTAGGTACTCTGTCAAAGGTATGTTGAATGAACATGAGTTATGGTGAGGAGAGAGAGAGAGCAAGGCATTGTAGAGGATTCTCGGTTCCTGGTGGTGATGGGGTATCTACCCATGGAGGCTGCCTGGACTTGAAGCAAGCAGCATAGAGGACTTCTGGAATGTTGAGAAATAGTTTTTGGATGGGGGTTTGTAATTGGTATGGGATGTTCTGGGTGAGTTAAAGTTTACACCAGTGTTTCGTCTAGTTAGCATATTATTTGTTTGATTTTACACAAAAATTCAAAGCTGGAGGTAAGCATCTAGAACACCGGATTTGGTGGGATTTGACTCTAGGTTGGCTCTTGGTTCCCTGAGTGTCTGGAAATGATGAGCTAGGGAGTCCAGGGGACCTGAACGTTGAGAGGCCAGAATACTCCTAGTGCCCAGAAAGGGACAGGGCAGTTAGTAGTTTGCCACGCCCTCTCTGCTCTTGGTTGTAGGAAGAGACTGACAATTTCTAGAGATGGGGGAGGTTGTGAATACTATAGGATGTCTGGTCAGACCTGTGTGAGGTGGTGGAATGTAGCAGAAGTATTATGGGGTGTGGCACTGGGTTGTGTTGGGAGTATTAGGGTATCATGGGCTTTTTGAAATGATGGGATGCCAGAGTAGATGGAGTAAATGGGATATTTTCCCAGTGTTAGTGGAGGAGATTTGGATGTCCATTTGTGGGGTGACAGCAGAGCTGCTGATCATTAGTATCTCTTTGCTGGGAGGAATGGTAATTTATGGACCATGGAGCTAGAAAGAGACTGGGAAGGTTGTGGATTGTAAAGTGAGCATCTAAACTCTAGCGCAGGGACTGAGGGCAGCTCTAGGGGGTTGGATATTATGGGCTATCAGTATAGAAAGTGGGAGACTGATCATTACAGGATATGAGTGGGAGGAGGCCGAAGTGTCCGTTGTTGTAGTATGGGGTGGGTGAGTTTCTGACAATCATGGGATATCAAACTGGGGGTGGTTATTATGGGATGTCGGTGGGGGATGGGTTGAATATCATGGGATATGAGGCTGAAGTGCTGGGAGGAGTGCTTATTATGGGATGGCCAAGGGAGGGAGGGGTGATGAGTTATTATGGGATGTTAGCAGTAAGGCCAAGAGTGAAGAAGTTGGCAAAGAGTGGTTATTATGGGATATCTAAGAGAGGGGGAGCAGGTTTAGTTTGTCAAAGATCTGCACTATATGTCCATAGCCCCGGGCACATATATGCATAGAGTGTGGGGGGCGGGGAGTGTGTATGTGGGGTGTCCGTGTGTATTATGGGATGGCCAGGAGGTGGGCGGTTGCCCAGGTGACACGCGCGCGCGCTCGACGGGGGCGTGGCCAATGGTTGCCTGAGCGACGAGGGGGCGGGGGTTGCCCGGGAGACCTAGAGAGGAGGGTGGCGGTAGTGGAGGGGGGGTTGGAGTTGGTTGAGGTTATTATGGGCTGTCCGTGGGGGGGCGGGGCCTGTGCGGTGGGATTTCCCGGCCGGTGTTTCGGGCCCTTTAAGAGGCGACGCCGGAGCCGGAGCCATTTTCCCCCCTTCGGCCGCGGCGAGGAGGAGCCGGAGCGGGAGTGACACCGGCGAGACCCAGCGCGACCTGAGGCGGCTCTAGGGTGAGGAGCACGCGAGGCAACGGGAGAGACACCTCTCTCAGCCCGACGTCGTCCCAGGGTTCATCCCTTCACCTGTCCCTTCCTCAGGCGTCCCGGGGCCCACGGACCGTCCTCTCTCCAGGGAGCCGACCCTTCTTCCCCCGAGGCGGCCGGGCTACCCCCAGACGGCGCCCTGCCCTGAGGGAATCCTGCTCCCCGCTACCCTCTCCTGGGCCCGGCCTCCCACAATGCCGGGCGCTCGCTCGCCCTCCCGCCCCTCGCCCTTTGCTCGCTAGCCCCCCGGGACACGTGGCCCGGCCCCCTTCCCGGTGGGTGCTCGCTTTCCTCCGGCGTCCCGACTCTTCGGGACCCCGGAGCGCCCAAGCCTCCACGCCCCCTGGTCCCCGCCGTTCCGGAAGAGAACCTGAGTTGTCCCAGAGGACAGCCTTTGGAGAGCTGCCCTGTCTGGGGATTGGCCCCTCCCTGGGCGCAGAGAAGCGCCCCCCCCACTCCCATATGACCTTGTGTCCCCGAGCACGGGCCGCCTCCCCTGACCCTCTCCGCGCTTCTCCACTCGAACCCCCTCCCCAGGCACTCTTGGCTCAGTCTAGGCTAGCTTGTCCCCCTCCCCACCATGCACCAGTCTGCCCTCGGGGACGTCGCTCCCTTTTCTGGGGGGCTCCTGCTGGGGAGCCGGCTCACGGGCTGTCCCCGAGGAGTGTGGAACTAAGTTCAGCCTGAGTGGTTCGGGTGCTCGGCTGGGGTGCTGGGGCAGGGGGGCGGAAAGAGCGGGTGGGGGAGGGGGACAGCGCGTCACTCACTGTTCTCCCCCCTCCCCCGCACAGTGACTCGGGCCAGTGTAGAGGGCCCCAGGCCGCAGGCAGGAGCAGCTGGGCCAATTCCCTGGCCGGGGAACGGAAGGGGATGGCGTCGGGCCTGGGCTCCCCGTCCCCCTGCTCAGCGGGCAGTGAGGAGGAGGATATGGATGCACTTCTGAACAACAGCCTGCCCCCACCCCATCCAGGTAACATCTTCCCAGAGGGCCCAGGGCAGGAAGGAGGTATTTGATCTTTCCTAGAGACTCCAGTGAGGCTGCGTGCGCTGCTTGTCTGTGTGCAGAGCCCAGGGTGGAGGGCATCCGAAGGGAGTGGTTCTCTTCTGCGGAGCTCTTGTGTGCTGGGGGTACTGGGGGAGGTGGAAGCCATGTGCCTCTTGGGCACCACGGACCCAGATGGAAGCTGGCTTCACTCAAGAGCTGTCTGGAATGCTCCGCAGTCCCCAGTTGAGGGAGCTCTCTGGGTTAGCAGACTTTAGCTTGTGCAGGTTCTTGGAGGAATGCAGGTGGTTCAGACTCTGGTGGTGACATGGTGGGGTGCGTTGGGGATTTCTCTTGTAGGAGCCCTGCCGGGCATCTGGGATCCCGCGATTGGTCCCGGGAAAAGAAAGCTGGACTGTAGATTACTTTCTGTCCTGATCAGTTACCGGTTTTCTGTACTGTTTCAATTGTGTAAAGTTTGAGTCTTGCTCTTTGTCGGATCTATAGAACTTTTAGTCAGTCAGATTGTTGGAATGTTTTTGAGTGGAGAAGGGCTGGAGGGCTAGGACACGCTGCTGGGGCAGAGGGAAGGAAGGGACTCTTTTGCCTGTGGTGTGGACATAATCTTGGTTCTTTCCTAGAGGCTTCTGCCACTCTGAGGTAGCTTAGGATCTGGATTGGTGGCGTGAGGTGTTTGTGTGGGTGTGTTAGGGTTTGCACTGTGTTTTGGGGTTGCTCCCTGGACTGGCCAAACCCGTATTGTTATAACCAGCCTGCCTGAGTGCCTGCCCTCAAGTGATGGTTGATGTCATGCTTGTAAGTGGATGCCTTCCTCTTGTCTCCTTATTTAGAACCCCCTTAGTTAAGACACCTATTGGTTTGACTCCTGTTCAGTTAAAAAAAAAAAAAAAAAAAAAGACAAGCCCCCCCCCCTTCATTACAATGTCTTTACTCTTTCTGCTTCCACTTCTTTTCCTGCTTTCAGGAGCCTGGTGGTCCTGTCTTTGTACGACATGACTTTTACTTCTGCCTTTTCCTTAGCTCCAACTGGATGTTGAGGCATCCAGAAGAAATGCTTTTCACAGAGCATTCTTGATGCTGAGTCTTTGGCTGCTGAAATAAGGAAGGCACTTAGATCTGTGTCTGGTCACTGAGGTGTGGGGCTGCAGATCTCTGCCTTTGTGAGTGAGGATAGGGGGCAGTGGGGGGTGAGGTGGGTAAGGAGGAAGGCCTCCCTCTCCATCTTCTGTTTGAGAGGCTGGATGAGTGAGACTGGCTGACCAGTGTTGGTCCCCATCTTAGCCCTCCCATGACCCCTTGGTCTGGGGCTTCCCTTCCAAGGGGGAGCTGGGCAGGCTCTCAGTGTGAACTCTGCCCCAGTCTGTAGCATGACCCAGTTTCTCCACTGGCCACACCCAATCCTGCCCCTTCCCAAATCTCCCTCTATCACACGCACTGTGTTGCTGGCCGTGTCGGCTGTGACTGGCCTGAGGAGTAGAAGGGCTGTATGGATGGGAAGGCTGTACCTCCCTGGGCTTGTCCCTGCCTCACTTCTACTCTGTAGGCAGAGGAAGGAGGTTTGGTGGGTGGTGTGAGGGCTGTGCGCAAGAAGCCCTTAAGGAAATGATGAGAGGGGCTCCTAGCCTGACGGGACCCTGGGATGGGTATAGTGCCTCTGGTACATTGTCCAACCTCGGGATCTGACTGGCTCCAAAGTCATTTTAGGAGTACTTCTGGGGGTCCTGAGCTAAGTGCGTGAGATTGAAGGGAGCATGCTATTCGCCACTGCCCTCTGAGTATACTGTTTTTGGGGGCTTGGACATGGTTTCTGCATATCGGGTAGGATTCTTGTCGGGTGATTGAGGAAGCTGAGTTTTGACATTTCATTCCTCAAGCTAAAGCTTTTTGATACTTTTTAGGGAAGAAGGTCGTATGGTTTGGTAAGCCCTTGTTAAATCTTAATTCTAATGTCTTTAAAGAACAACAGCTGAATGAGTACTGCAGTCATTCCAGTAGTCATTACTCCTGGGGCTGTCTTGGCTTTCTTGCCTGGGACATGAGGGTGACCTTGTACAAACCGTGTCATTCTAGAGTAAGTATTAGAGATCACTGGCTTTGGACCTAGGGCCAGGTAATAATTTGAGAAGTTTTGTTTGAGGGTACTCTTTGCTCTGTGTACTTCTGTTGGCTCCACCCCCGCCCCTGCCACTTCCTGTCTGTCCTATGTTGGCACTGGGTGCCCTGGGCTGGCTTCTGCGGTCAGGAGCCATTTTCCTTCTCTTCAGTGGGTGAGGCACTCCCTTCTCTCTCCTCCCTTTCCTACTCCCCCTTCTTGAGCGGGGGTGGCTTGGGAAGAAGGAGAAGGGAACTGGGAGCTGGTGTACATGTCTGGTACAGAGACAGCTCCCTCCTAGCCTTCTCCCCTGTACCCTTTTCTACCTACCCTTGCTCAGGATTCACCAGTGTTCCCAGGCTTTGTGTGTGCTTCTAGCCAGGGAAGGAGGTGGAGCCAGATGGGAGGGGGGTTGGGAAGGGGAGATGGTGACAGCTGGGCTGATTCCGGGCCCCTAGGGAGAAGAGCCGGCTGACCCAGGAGAAAGCTGGAGAGAAACAGTAGGACTAGAGATGCCAAAGGGAGCTGGGAGAGGGTGTGAAGTTGAGCTAGCAGCTGACTCTGGAACTGGGGAGATTCTTGTGGTTCTGAGCAGTGATATTCCCAAAGGGGTTTGATAAGGGTGTTTGTTATGTCTTAGACCCTGTTCTAGGGTGGCATGGTGAGGGATGAGTCTGTGTTTAGTGCCTTCTGTGTAGGTTCTACTTATTTCCTGTCTTGGGCTGTTTGGTGGCCACTTTCGGGAGACCTGGATCCAGTTTTCTTACTTGCTGAGTTCCAAGCAGCTCAATTCAGTGGTGCTGGTAGACATATAAGGTGCCGAGAGTGCTGAGGAGAGGAGGCAGGGGCCTGGACAGCTGCCCGAGGTGGGCCTGGCCTGGCCTGGCCGGGCAGCCTATTTCGGGTCTATACAGCTCTTTGTTTTTGTGCTGGGTATCAGCTCCCTTGTGTGTTGTACAGCAGTTCTCTTTAGAGCAGTCTGGGGCCAGAGGTGGGGAAGACGATCTGAACATCCTGGATTTGGCCCCTTACCTGTGCCTGCTGCTCTTTTCCCTGCCTGCCACGCTGTGCCAAATCTGTGTAGAAAATGAGGAAGACCCAGAAGAGGATTTATCAGAAGCAGAGACTCCAAAGCTCAAGAAGAAGAAAAAGCCTAAGAAACCTCGAGACCCTAAAATCCCTAAGAGCAAGCGCCAAAAAAAGGAGGTGAGTGGGTGACTGAGTGTTCTGGGGAGTGAGAAGAGGAGGAGGAGGCGCTCAAGGAGAGTTGGGGGCTGAGGGTAGCTTTTCTCCTGGAGCTGGGTGTCAGGTTCTGGGATGAGCCTCAGGACTGTCCTGAGGTGAGCATGTGTGTAGCATGTGTGTCTGTCTCCCCCCCCCCCCCCCCCCCCCCCCCCCCCGCTCCAGCGTTTACTCTTATGCCGGCAGCTGGGGGACAGCTCTGGGGAGGGGCCAGAGTTTGTGGAGGAGGAGGAAGAGGTGGCTCTGCGTTCAGACAGTGAGGGCAGCGACTATACTCCTGGCAAGAAAAAGAAAAAGAAGCTTGGACCTAAGAAAGAGAAGAAGAGCAAATCCAAGAGGAAGGAGGAGGAGGAGGAGGAGGACGATGACGATGACTCAAAGGTACCTGATCTCAGTCCCACCGAGACCCTGTCCTTCCTCTCCTGTCCTTCCCCCCAGATACACCCTGTCCCGTGGGACACCATCTCTCCATGTAGGCTTGGTTATTTCTTCCTAGCTCTCTCTACCCTGCTCTTGGAAGCTGCAGTATCAGTTCACAGTTGACATTGTCATAGCAAGTGTGGGCATTATGAAGCAGGTCCTTGGCTGTGCTTTCTCTGCAGGAACCTAAATCATCTGCCCAGCTTTTGGAAGACTGGGGCATGGAAGACATTGACCATGTGTTCTCAGAGGAAGATTACCGTACCCTCACCAACTATAAGGCCTTCAGCCAGTTTGTCCGGTAAGTCAGGAGGATCCTGGGGGTGGGAAGGGAGGAGATTCCTTCTAGAATTTCTTCTTGTTTGCTTTCTCTTTATATATGACCTTATTCTTGTCCATTTCTCTTCCAGACCCCTGATTGCTGCTAAAAACCCCAAGATTGCTGTTTCCAAGATGATGATGGTCTTGGGTGCAAAGTGGAGGGAATTCAGTACCAACAACCCTTTCAAGGGCAGCTCTGGAGCATCTGTGGCAGCTGCAGCGGCAGCGGCTGTGGCTGTGGTGGAGAGCATGGTGACAGCTACTGAAGTTGCCCCTCCCCCTCCACCTGTGGAGGTGCCTATCCGCAAGGCCAAGACCAAGGAGGGCAAAGGTGCAGTGGGATTTAATGAAGAGTCTGGGGTGGGCTTGAGAAGTCTGACAGCGAGGGATGCGGTATTACCCCTAAGTTAGCAACAGGCAGCAAGCAGTGAGTCTTGGGTTTAGAAGAAAGGATGAGCAAGCCTGGGTGAGAAGTTCGTTTTTCCCATCACTTGCCTTGTGGTATACATTTGGCTGTATCCTGATTTTAGGTCCCAACGCTCGAAGGAAGCCTAAAGGCAGCCCTCGAGTGCCTGATGCCAAGAAGCCCAAACCCAAGAAAGTAGCTCCTCTGAAAATCAAGCTGGGCGGTTTCGGCTCCAAGCGTAAGAGGTCCTCGGTGAGACCCTGATTTATCCTGCTGGAGAGGGGGGCGTGTGCGTACTGGAGAGGGGTGTTGCCTTCTGTCAGGCACGTGAGGATGCAGGGTACTATTGCCTCAGGCAGGTATACTAGGCTCCTCCTGTGCGATTCTGCCTGGGGTTCTTTACTGTTCTTTCCTTGGCCTGGACTTTGAACTTTGTTGTCTGTCTGTCTTCTCCAGAGTGAGGACGATGACCTAGATGTGGAGTCTGACTTTGATGACGCCAGTATCAATAGCTACTCTGTCTCGGACGGTTCTACTAGCCGCAGCAGTCGGAGCCGCAAGAAACTCCGGACCACTAAGAAGAAAAAGAAAGGTGTGTCTCTTTTCTGTACTTCTGTGTGATGGGATAAGGTGGGAATGGCCAGGGAATAATCTCCCTTAGGAGATAAGGGTTGGGGGGAGGTGGTTTTTTTCTAATAATTGGGCTTTCCCTCTTCCTTGCCCAGGCGAGGAGGAGGTGACTGCTGTGGATGGTTATGAGACAGACCACCAGGACTATTGCGAGGTGTGCCAGCAAGGCGGTGAGATCATCCTGTGTGATACCTGTCCCCGAGCCTACCATATGGTGTGCCTGGACCCTGACATGGAGAAGGCCCCGGAGGGCAAGTGGAGCTGTCCACACTGTGTGAGTTCCTGGCTACTGTGGCCTCTGGGTCCCCCTAAGGGCAGGGGTGGGGTCATGAGCTTCTTTGGGCCTGGGTGGACATAAAAATGGGAGTGTCCTTGGCTGTCAGCTTTGGGAAACTTGTAACGGAATGATGGCTGTGGGTTCTGGCTGGGGTGGGGGTGGGGTGGTAATAATCTGAATCTCTGGTTTTTTATTGAAGGAGAAGGAGGGTATCCAGTGGGAAGCTAAAGAGGACAATTCTGAGGGTGAGGAGATCCTGGAAGAAGTTGGGGGAGACCCAGAAGAGGAAGATGACCACCATATGGAATTCTGTCGAGTCTGCAAGGACGGCGGGGAGCTACTGTGCTGTGACACTTGTCCTTCTTCCTACCACATCCACTGCCTGAATCCCCCGCTGCCGGAGATCCCAAATGGCGAATGGCTCTGTCCCCGCTGTACTGTAAGTGGCTCTTCACGGGAGCAGTGCTAACAGCACAAGGGACTGCTCTCCTGTAGGCATTGTGAAGCTGAGTTGGAGAGAGGTCATTGGAGACTACACATTTTCTAGCTCCGAGACAGGACTTTCCTCTCTTGCTTTGTCTTCGGACATCTCCTGTGTAGACATATAGCTGACTGAATAGAAGAGGGGACTCCTTTAAGCAGGTTGAAGTGTTCCAGTTTAGAGTAGTAGTCGTTCTGATTTCTTGATGTCTAGGCTATCCTTACACTCACTCATTATATGGAGCTCAGGATGACTTGAGTTTATGGTGATCCTCTTGTCTCCATCTCCTGAGTGATTAGAGGCATGAGTGCCACACATGGTCTTGTCTTTAAAAACTGTAATTTGGGGGTTGGAGAGATGGCTCAATGGTTAAGAACAGTTCTGCATTTGTTTTTTGATGTTATGAGATAGGGCCTTTCTGTGAGTCCCACACTGTCCCGGAACTTGCTATGTATGTAGACCAGGCTGGCCTTGAACTCACGAAGATCTGCCTGCCTGCTGCACTAGGGATGTTTTCCCCTTTCCATTAGGCCTTTGCTCCTCTTTAATAGTATTGTGTTTGCTTTTATGTCCTGTATACATACATGATTTTATGTAGCTATAAATTTAGGACTCAAAGATGAGAGAAAACTAAAACAGACTTAATTTGCTTTATGATCTCCATTTTTATCTGCTTTCCTATAAATGACATAATTTTATTCTTTATAGCTGAAAAAATTATATAAATACATCACATTTTCTTTAGTCTTTTGATGAACACCTAGGTTGGTCTCATAACTTAGCTTTTGTGCACAAATGCTGTAATAAACTTATTTGTAGCCCAGGCTGGCCTTGAATTTACTGTTGTGCCTCATGTTGCCAAGAATGAGAGGCAAAGCTGAGGTCCCCGTGCCCGGCCTCAATTACGCCCTGATGTCTGGCCTCAGTTCTTGGTCACCTAGACTGTCCTGGGGCCTAAGAGAGACAAGTGCTTGGTTCTATCTCTGTGATGTTTTTCGAGACAGGGTTTCTCTGTGTAGCCCTGGCTGTCCTGGAACTCACTCTGTAGACCAGGCTGGCCTGGAACTCAGAAATCCGCCTGCCTCTGCCTCCCAAGTGCTGGGATCAAAGGCGTGCGCCAACACTGCCTGGCATTTCTGTGGATTTTACGTGCCCAGCTATTCTGGTTTATTATTTAAAGTATATATAGCTCCATGACTTTTTTTTTTTTTAAAAAACTCTGTTATAATATCCAGAGAGGGGGAGGAAGTCCTAGTATTCTTTGCCTAGTCATGAGGTTAGATTTTATTTGAGATGAAGTTTTTATTTGTTTTGTTTTCTGGAACTTACTTTGTAGAGCAGGTTGGCTTTGAATTCAGAGATTCCTCTGCCTCTGCCTCCACCTCCGGAGCACTGAGATTAAAGATGTGTACCACCATCACCCAGTTTGAATGAAGTTTTTATGCATCATTAACAAGATTAAAGTTGTGGGCTTGTCTGCTAATTTCATTTTAGTTGTTTAAAAACTTTTTTGATAGGTCCCACTTTATACCCCCGGCTGGCCTGAGATTCTCTGTATAAAGCAGATAGGCCGGTCTCCAGTTAACAGACATCCGCCTCCCTCTGTCTCTCTAGCACTGCATCAAGAACTTCCGTCACCACACCAGGCTCCCTGTAGGTTATTTTATTTTCTGGGCATAATGGTACATCCCTTTATTTCCAGCAGAGGCAGGGACAAGCAGTTCTCTGTGAGTGTAAAGTCAGTCTGATCTGTATACTGAGTTCCAGGCCAGCCAGGGCTATTATAGTGAGACTTACCTGAACAGAGAAAAGGAACAAGGTGTTGTGCTGTGTGTGCACATGTGTGTTCAGGGGTCCAGGCCTTGGTGCTGGGCCAGAGAGCAGCAGTGTTGTACTCTGATAGCCACCTTATCGCTTTGACCAGAGTCTCACTAAACCTGAACTCCAGCTGGCTGGCAGCCAGCGAGCTCTAGTGATCCTTCAGTCTCTGCTGTCATGGCAGTAGGCTGCAGGGTGTGTGTGCGTGTGCGTGTGTGTGTGTGTATGTGTGTGTGTATATGTGTGTGTATGTGTGTGTACCATGCGCAGTACAGAAGAGGGCGTTGGATTTCCTGGAACAATGATCCTTAGCTGCAATGTGGATGCCAGGAGTCACATCTGGTTCCTCTGGAAGACCAGCCATCTCTTCATGCTGGCCATCTGAGCTCACGTTCTTAAGCGTGTGCAGCAAGTGCTCTTTCCCACCTACCCGTAGACGCTGGTGTTTATTTTTCTTGGAGAGTTTCATGCATCTCCCTGTGGTTTTGAATTGAGATTAAGTGGTTTCTTTTTAACAGTGTCCAGCTCTTAAGGGCAAAGTGCAGAAGATCCTAATTTGGAAGTGGGGCCAGCCACCGTCTCCAACACCAGTGCCTCGGCCTCCGGATGCTGATCCTAATACCCCATCTCCCAAACCCTTGGAGGGGCGGCCAGAGAGGCAGTTCTTTGTGAAATGGCAAGGCATGTCTTACTGGCACTGCTCCTGGGTGTCAGAGCTGCAGGTAAACCTGGGACAGGCTGCATGGGTGAGGTGACATGGCAGAGGTAAGGGCAGGAAGCTGGCTGCAGCTCCAGGGTGGTCTCCTTTCCCTTTCTGCTCCAGTTGGAGCTGCACTGTCAGGTGATGTTCAGAAACTACCAGCGGAAGAATGATATGGATGAGCCACCTTCTGGGGACTTTGGTGGAGATGAAGAGAAGAGCAGAAAGCGAAAGAACAAGGACCCTAAGTTTGCAGAGATGGAAGAGCGCTTCTATCGCTATGGAATAAAACCGGAGTGGATGATGGTCCACCGAATCCTCAACCACAGGTACCACTTCCACTCCTGGGGGGTCACTCACCTATTAGGGGCTCTTGCTGAAGGGGTTAAGAATGGACATTGCCGTTGACTTATGTTCAAGATACATTCTTCTGAATTTGGCCCACAGCAAGAGTGTAGATTAGAGAGAGTATTGGTCTGAAGACAGATATCATTGAGGCTCTGAATATATGTGGAGGCTGGCACATTTAGAATGGTTTTGTATGTTCTTAAGAGCAAGGCTGACTAGAGAGGTGATGGAAGTTGCTTTCTGGCTCTGAGGAGGTTTTCTTTATTGATCTTGTAGTGTGGACAAGAAGGGCCATGTTCACTATTTGATCAAGTGGCGAGACTTACCCTACGATCAGGCGTCTTGGGAGAGTGAGGATGTGGAGATACAGGACTATGACCTGTTCAAGCAGAGCTACTGGAACCACAGGTAGGTGACTGCAAAGAGTAGGACTGCTCTCTCTTGGAAGGACAAGGACCAAGAGGCAGCTGTGGTGTGTTTTCTTCCTAGGGAGTTAATGAGGGGTGAGGAAGGACGACCCGGCAAGAAGCTTAAGAAGGTGAAGCTACGGAAACTGGAAAGGCCCCCAGAGACCCCAACTGTTGATGTGAGTTTGGGTGGAAGAGGAAGGGGTGTTTGTTGTATGGGCAGTATGACTCGCATGCTGCAGTGTCATGGTGAAGCTCCAAGTCATGGCCTGTAGATGGCTCTAGCTGAGACGCTTTAGAGCGTCCTCTCTTCTCCAGGTCAGAAAACACTGGGATTTTTTTCTTCATCAGGAAAAACCCACTGATGGGATATTTTATGTAATGACAGTGTTAGCTAGGGGTGGTCTTATATACAAGGGTGTGTGTGTGTGTTTGTAGTTATGTAAGAGTGTGTGTGTGTGTGTGTGTGTGTGTGTGTGTGTGTGTATATGTATGTATGTAAGTATATATTTGAGAAAGGCAAGGTCTCTTGTAGCTCAGTTGGCCTTTAACTCCTGATCTTCCTGTCTCCACCTCCCCAGTGCTTTGACTGTGCACCGGCGCCCTGGCCTACTGCCTGGTGGATCTTAACTATGGCAGTCAGTGTCCTGGTGTATTGGACCCTTTCGTTTGCGTGTTTTAAATGGTGGTCTGTGTCAGGCCTACCTGATAAGTTGCCTTGTCTTCTGAAGGGTCCTAGGCCACACACTGCAGTGACCAGTGAGGGTCCCTCCCATCACTCCCCTTTCCAAATGTGTTGAGGTCCACACATCCCCAGTGTGCTCTGCCTACTGTCCTCGTGCCCCTCTCACCTCCCCCCTCCCTCAGCTGCCCCATTCTCCTGTGCAGATCTCTTTCCCACATTCATGCCTCATTGTTCTGTGACCCACTGGATTTAACTGATCTGTCCATTAGGGCCTGGTGGATTCTGTGGCTACTCCACCCCACTTTAATTATTATTATTTTTTTAAAGATTTATTTATTTTATGTATGTGAGTACACTGTCGCTGTCTTCAGACACACCATAAGAGGGCATCAGATCCCATTACAGACAGTTGTGAGCCTCTATGTGGTTGCTGGGAATTGAACTCAGGACCTCTGGAAGAGCAGTCAGTGCTCTTAACCGCTGAGCCATCTCTCCAGCTCATTTTAATTCTTTATTGTTATCTTTTGAGACAGTATTTCCTTCTGATTCCAAGACTGGCCTTGAACTCTGTCTGAGCCTCCTAATAAGCACTAGGATGATAAGCAGGTCCTACCACGTCTTACTTCCCTAAGGGCTTTTTGGTTTGGTTTGGTTTGGTTTGGTTTCTTTTAGCTCTCAGGAAAAAAATAATCTAGTGAGGACTTGTGTAGGAGGAAGCGGCTACCTACCGTCTTCAGGAAAAGGCGATTCTTTACCAGCTCTCGATTTCTCTCTGATCCTTCAGCCCACAGTGAAGTATGAACGACAGCCAGAGTACCTGGATGCCACAGGTGGAACCCTGCACCCCTACCAAATGGAAGGCTTAAACTGGCTCCGCTTCTCCTGGGCTCAGGGCACAGATACCATCTTGGCTGATGAGATGGGCCTTGGGAAAACTGTGCAGACAGCAGTCTTCCTCTACTCCCTCTACAAGGAGGTAAGGATGCCAGGAAATGCTCGTGCTTGGTGTGGGTATCTTGTGACTGTATTCTTTTCTTGTGCTTTAAGGAGTGGGAGGAAGGGAGGAGGAAGTGCTGCTGAGGGACAGGAAGAGACAGCTCTGCAGTGCAAATCCTTTTCTTTTTATCTCTTTTTTTCTAATTACTGTGTGGATATTTTGCCGGTGAGTATGGCTGTGCACCACCTGTGTGCAGTACCTGGGGAGGCCAGAAGAGGGTGTCACCTCCTTAAACTGGAATTATAAACTGTAAGCCATCATGTGGGTGCTGGGATCTGAATGTGGGACCTCTGCAAGAACAGCTAGTGTTCTTAACCAGTGAGCCATCTTTCTAGATCCTACAGTGGAGATTTTACAGGATCAGAACTCTGGTAGACTTAGTGTCTGGCTTGTGTTTTGAGGTAAAGGGAATTATGTTTGGACTTAGTTGCTTTCTTCCTCCCAGGGTCACTCCAAAGGCCCCTTCTTAGTGAGCGCTCCTCTGTCCACCATCATCAACTGGGAGCGAGAGTTTGAGATGTGGGCTCCCGATATGTACGTGGTAACCTATGTGGGTGACAAGGACAGCCGTGCCATCATCCGGGAAAATGAGTTCTCCTTTGAAGACAATGCCATTCGTGGTGGCAAGAAGGCCTCCCGGATGAAGGTATCTCAGTGGGTGGGAGGAGGGGATTGAGAGCGGGTCACTGCTGCAGGCTAGTTTGCCATCTCACCTGGTCTCTGAGTGAGGCAGAAAGAGAACTTTGGGAGCAGGGAGGGCTTGCCTGTCCTCAGTTATTGCAGATACTGAGGAGTGGACCAGTGAGTAACCAGCTTATTGTTATGTGCAGAAAGAAGCATCTGTGAAATTCCATGTTCTGCTGACATCGTATGAGTTGATCACCATTGATATGGCCATCTTGGGTTCTATTGACTGGGCCTGCCTCATTGTGGATGAAGCCCACCGACTGAAGAACAACCAGTCTAAGGTGAGGAGTGGGAGGTGGCAGCCTCCAGGTCTAGTCCTTTGAGCGATTCATCTCTTTGAAAGAAACCTAAGTACAGAAGAAAGGGAAAGTGGTCTTTATGTCCTTCCTTACCTCTGGTAGCCCTTCTTTGGCCAGGCCTTTAACAAGGATACCGGTCATGGGATGAGAGGTTTAGTTCACTGGACAGTGGGACAGCTTGGGATTCTGCTGCGATACTCTGGTGCCCTTGTTTCTTGAATTTCATTTCTCTTCCCCAGTTCTTCCGCGTTTTGAACGGCTACTCACTCCAGCACAAGCTGTTGCTGACTGGAACTCCGCTGCAAAACAATCTGGAGGAGCTGTTTCACCTCCTCAACTTCCTCACCCCTGAGAGGTTCCAGTGAGTGCGCCTGTCGGGTTCCTAGCTGTGCTTTTGTTCTTGTTGCCCGTGGCCTTGTTTCTTCCTTTCTTTTTTTCTTCCTCTCTAACAACTTTTTTTTTTTCTTTTCCTGAAGCAATTTAGAAGGCTTCTTGGAGGAGTTTGCTGACATTGCCAAAGAGGACCAGATTAAAAAACTACACGACATGCTGGGGCCTCACATGTTGCGGCGGCTCAAAGCTGATGTCTTCAAGAATATGCCGTCCAAGACAGAACTGATTGTGCGTGTGGAGTTGAGCCCTATGCAAAAGTGAGTGTGAAGGGATAGAAACACAAATTCAGTCTTGTGACAGACACCTGCCATTCTGCCAGCGGTTCTTCCACAGAGCTTCCATCCATCTGTCGATGGAGCAAGTAGGGCCTGAAGAAACCGATACCTGGGAGCCAGAGCGTGTAGTTCTTAGTTTTACCTTCCTGTGTCTAACATGAGGATGCTGTGGCCGACGCTCGTTAGCTTAGCCCCACAGTGAGGCATGTTGGAAAGGTGGTCTCAGGCTGTCGGGTCCTGTGTCTTGTTCGTGTAGGAAGTACTACAAGTATATCCTCACGCGGAATTTCGAAGCGCTCAATGCTCGAGGTGGTGGCAACCAGGTTTCTCTGCTGAATGTGGTGATGGATCTTAAGAAGTGCTGCAACCACCCGTACCTCTTCCCTGTGGCAGCGATGGTACGTGCACCTCCTTGTCTCCTTGCCTTGCCAAGTCCTCCTTGTGGACGTCCCTCCAATTGTCTTCCTTTGCTTCTGTCACCAGGAAGCCCCTAAGATGCCTAATGGTATGTATGACGGCAGCGCCCTAATCAGAGCATCGGGGAAATTGTTGCTGCTACAGAAGATGCTTAAGAACCTTAAAGAGGGCGGGCACCGTGTCCTCATCTTCTCCCAGGTGTGTGGGCCCGGCCTGAACTTTACAGCCCTGGCGACCGAGAAGGCCCATCGGCTGACCGCTCTGTAACGAAGTTGTTCCTGTTTACAGATGACCAAGATGTTGGACTTGCTAGAGGATTTCTTAGAACACGAAGGTTACAAATACGAACGTATTGATGGTGGGATCACTGGGAACATGCGTCAGGAGGCCATTGATCGCTTCAATGGTAAGAGAAGAGTGTCTATCTCCAGGCAGTCATTTTGTTAATATTATTAAGCTGGGCATGGTATATACATACACCCTTAATCCGGTACTCAGGAGGCAGAGGCATGCAGATCTCTGAGTTCAAGACCAGCCTGGTTGCCTACAGAGTGAGTTCAGGACAGCCTCATCTGCTTCTGTCTCAAAGCAAAACAATTATTATTTCATGTGTGTGCCTACGTACTCTGTGACTGGAGTTACAGAGGGTTGTGAGCTACCATGTGGGTGCTGGAAATTGTACCCAGGTTCTCTGTAAGAGAAACAGGATCTCACTGTTGTGTCCTTGGCTGGCGTACATAGAATTCTCTGTAGACCAGTCTAGACTCAAACATGTAGAGTTGGGCCTGCATTTAGATGGAGTGCATTCACCCCTGCCCAGCCCTGATCATTTTCTTCTATCTTTGGAGTGATCACTTTATTTTTTTTAAAGTGTGCATATATGCATGTGAGCTTGCGTCTGCACATATGTGCACCATAGCACAGATGTGGGAGACACGGAAAAACATACAGGAGTTGGTTCTCTCCTTGTACCATGAGTCCTGAGGACAGAGATCACCTAGGCACCTTTTACCTGCTGAGCCGCCTCACCAGCCCTACTGGTTTTGTTTTTTAAGATTTTATTTTGTAGCCGGGCAGTGGTGGCTTTATAATCCCAGCACTTAGGAGGCAGAGGCAGGTGGATTTCTGAGTTCCAGGCCAGCCTGGTCTCCAGAGTGAGTTCCAGGACAGCCAGGGCTACACAGAGAAACCCTGTCTCGAAAAAAACAAAACAAAACAAAAAACCCAAACAAACAAAAAAAAGATTTTATTTTGTGTCTGGGTGTTTTGCCTGCTCGTGTGTCTGTGTGCCATATGCATGTTGTACCTGTAGAGGCCAGAATAGGGCACTGGATCCTCTGGAACTGGAGGTACAGCTGGTGGTAAGCCACCCTGTGGGTGCTGGGAATGAGCCCAAGTCCCTGGGAAGGACAGCCAGTGCACGTAACTGCTGAGCCATGTCCAGCACCTCCATCCCTCCAGTACCCGAGCTTGGTTTTTTTTTTGTTTGTTTGTTTGTTTTCAAGACAGGGTTTCTCTGTGTAGCCCTGGCTGTCCTGGAACTCACTCTGTAGACCAGGCTGGCCTCGAACTCAGCCCAGCTTGGTTTTTATGTCTGTCTTTTGTCTGTTGTTCTTTTGGGTCTTGGTTGGCTGACACGAAGGAGGAGAGCGTTTGAACAGAGCAGCTCTAAGAGATTTTTCTTAACTTCCTTTGGAGTCTTTGGTCTTTCTACTTAAAAGGGGGCGTTTTCTCTCACCCTGATCATTTCCTAAGGCTGAAAGGAGATCAGATTAGTTTTGGTTTTACATTTATTTATGTGTATGTTTATGTGCCTGCTCATCTATGTGTACATCGTGTATGTACCACAGGTGCCCAAAGCGGCCAGAAAGTTCCAGGCACTTAGCCACCTGATACAGGTACTAGGAGCTAGAATACTCTGCAAGAGCAGCAAGTACTCCTTACCTCCAGCCAGGGTCAGATTTGGTGAGCTCAGATAAGTAGTAGACAGGTCTGTCTCAGATGTAACTACACCTCCCCCCAACCTTTCATTTTAATTAATTAATTATTTTTGTTAATTTTTTTTTTTTTTTTGAGACAAGTTCTCTGTGTAGTCCTGTTATCCTTGTTATTTAAAATATTTTTAGACTTAAAAGTTGTAAAACAGGCTGGAGAGATGGCTCAGTGGTTAAGGGTTAAGAGCACTGACTGCTCTTGCAGAGGTCCTGAGTTCAATTCCCAGCAACCATATGGTGGCTCACAACCATCTGTAATGAGATCTGATGCCCTCTTCTGGTGTGTCTGAGGACAGCGACAGTGTATACAGAAAATAAATAAATCTAATACAGAGAGTTAATCCCACCTTACAAGCCTGGTGGCACAGGCTTGTATTGTCAGCGCTGGAGTGGTGAGGTAAGAGAATCAAGAATTCAGTGAGGCTGGGAAGAGCATTGACTCTAACTTCAGAGGCCTTAGGTTTGATTTCCCAGCACCTATATGGGTGCTCACAACCACTAACTCCAGTTCTAGGGAATCCAACATCCTCTTACGGCCTCCCCAGGCAGTGCACATACACTGTGCACAGACAGACTGCAGGCAACACACACACATAAAATAAAAATAAGGATATAAAAATATTTAAAAATAACTCAATGATATCTGGGTTACATGACTACATGAGACTCTGTCTGGAAAAAAAGGCAGAAGAAAAGGCGGAAGGGCAATGAGGGGCAGCAGTAAAGGCCGTGGGGGGCACAGCAGGTAAAGGCACTCGCCACCCAGCCTGTTTATCTGAGTTCTGTCCAACCTGTGAAAGGGAACCAGTTCCTGCAAGAAGTCCTCCGACTCTACACGTCTGTACACATGCATGTATGTACATAAAATAAGTGAGAAGGCCAGTGAGATGACTGAGTACGGAAGGTGCCTACTGCCTACTCCCTGAGTTTCCATGTCCGGGAGTCACAGTGCAAGAAGCCTGGCTCTGCCCTCCCACTTGCTGTGTGTGCTGGCATGCTTAGTCCCACACAGTGATACATAAGTGCACACAAAATCGAAGGGAATTGGCTGGGGACGAGCGCATACCTAATACTGCATGAGGGCTTGGATTCGACCCCAGCACCAAGTGTGTGTAACTGAAACCTCAGCACTGGGGAAGGGGAGACAAGAAGTTCAGAGTTATCCTGGCTATCTAGAGAATTCAAGACCATTCTGATCTAGATGAGATCATGTCTCAAAAACAAAACCCAATAAAACAAATAGCAATTTATGTAACCGTGGTACAGCTTCTAACAGTAGAAAGTGAGTTAACATTGGGTTGCTCTGTCACCTGAACTGTAGACCCTAACTGAATGTTGCCAGTTTTTCTCTTAATCCCAAGTTCTCACACATAGGTCCAAGTGTAGGTTCCACCATTTACACTTATAGTCAGATAAAAAGCTGCTTACCTGACATTTCCCCACTACCCCTGCCTGGCATTGTACTTGACATTTCTGGCCAGTTATTTCATGCAGTGTCTCTTTCTTGAAAGATGCTTGTATGAGAACGCCACAGATGGGATGTTCTGTGCGATGTTAGCAATGTCCTTCCTGGTGATTATTCGTTACTTGGTCAAGGTCATGATGTCTGCTAAAATTCTCTACTATAAAGTTACTTTTTCCCATTGAAATTCATGCATATTTTAAGGGAGATACTTGACTATGCTAATATTCTTTTGTTCTGATGTTGATTGCAGTATCCAGCAGGGTACCATGTTGACAATTGTTTGGTGTTTTTCTGAAGCATCCCACCTTCCTTCTCTACTTATTTATTGGAACTTAGGAGGGAACTCATGGTGTTTTCTGTTTCTTAGCACCGGGTGCGCAGCAGTTCTGCTTCTTGCTTTCCACTCGGGCTGGGGGCCTTGGGATCAATCTGGCCACTGCTGACACAGTTATTATATATGACTCAGACTGGAACCCCCATAATGATATCCAGGTGAGTAGAGTCCTGGCAGCCCATACCTTCCAGGAGAGGGTTCTGTCACGTGAAATGTAGGTGTGAGACAACAGACTTTGCTGTTTTTGCTGTCACTATTTTATAAGTCTGAGAATTGGAGTTCGTTGCAGCCCTGTTTTAGGTGATGTGATAGGGAGTTGGTGTCTGGAAAGAGAGCTGTGAAGGAGGTTTTATGTGAAGACTGGCTTCAGCTTCTGTCTAGTGTGGTCTTGATGTCAGTGACAGTCAGGAGAACTTAAGATTACCGGTTTTGCTTGATCAACTCCAGGCCTTTAGCAGAGCCCACCGTATTGGGCAAAATAAGAAGGTGATGATCTACCGGTTTGTGACCCGTGCCTCAGTGGAGGAGCGCATCACGCAGGTGGCAAAGAAGAAGATGATGCTGACACATTTAGTGGTGCGGCCTGGCCTGGGCTCAAAGACTGGCTCGATGTCCAAACAGGAGCTTGATGACATCCTCAAATTTGGCACCGAGGAGCTATTCAAGGATGAAGCCACGGACGGGGGTGAGCAAGCCACGGATGGGGGTGAGCTAGCCACGGGTGGAGGTGAGCTGCTCAGGAGCTTAAATTTTGAGTGGAGCTTGGTTTCCCAGACAGTAAGGAAGGACCTTTGATAGCAGGGATCCTGAGGGAACTGCTTTTCTTTCCTACTGCTGCTGTTGAGCTGACTTGGGTTGTGGGCCCCTGGTTCTTCATAGGAGGAGACAACAAGGAGGGAGAAGACAGCAGTGTTATCCATTATGATGATAAGGCCATTGAACGACTGCTGGATCGAAACCAGGATGAGACTGAGGACACAGAACTGCAGGGCATGAATGAATATCTGAGCTCATTCAAAGTGGCTCAGTACGTGGTGCGGGAAGAGGAAATGGGGGTGAGTATGGGTCCAAGGCGATGCTGTTCTTGGTGAGTTGTCTGAAAATTGGAATTAAGGTCAAGATGATATTTGAAACAACAGGAAGACTTTTTTGCCTTGGAAAGAAAGAAAATAACATGCTTAATTTACATTCTCAGCTTTGCCCTGACTTGTCAGGGGCCATGTGGCTAGAGTCACATAACCGTCATAGACTCTGCCAGCATCTTACTTTTATTAATCTTATTAATTCTCCCTTAAATTTTTTTTAATGCTACCTCAGAAAAAGTAGATGAAATACATACATTAAATAACTAGCTGTTTTTTCAAAGAATTCATTCCCTTTTCCTTTTATATATCCCCTTGGTTTTTTTACAGTAAGAAGCAAAAACTACCAAAAGAGAATGTGTGGTGTTTGGTATATATTTCTTCTCTGAAGTAATTTAAAAGCCTTGCTTTCTTGGCTGGTCCTTTAAACCACTTGACTCAGGCCTAGACTGGCGCCCCGTGCTTTCTCTTCCTCTGAACTGAATGATGCTTTTAATTTCTTCAGAGAACATGTCTGGGTTATTCTTTTTTAAACAAAAAAAGTCTTGCTATTTAGCATAGGGCTTGAACTTTGGTTCTTCCTGTATCAGCTCCCAGGTACTAGATTACAGGCCTGGGTATTATTTTAGCAGAAACCTAGACTGACTTTGAATTCCTGATTCTCCTGCCTCTACCTCCCAGGTGCTGGCATTTCAGGCACAACTACCATGCCTGGCCATCTGGCAGAATTTTTATTTATTATTACCTTTTTCTATTGTATTTTATTTTTGAGACAGGGTCTCATCTATCTCAGGGTGGCCTTGATCTTACTTTGTAGCTGAGATAACCTGACATCTATCAAGTACTGTGATGACAGCATGTGCCAGTAGGCCAGGTTTACATGGAGATTGAGCCCAGAGCTGCATGCATACTAGGCTCGTGTTCTGTCCAGCTGAATCCCAGCCTTGCCCCTGCCTAGCTGATCTTGGTTAGCACAATTGGTTCTTTTTTTTTTTTTTTTTTAAGTGATTTGCATAACAATCAGTTCTGCCTGATAAGTTAGCCTTTTGAAGGATCCTAAATCAAACACTAATTAACTGGGATTTTTCTTCTTCCTTTTTATTATGTTTTGTTTTCTTTTGTTTTTTGAGATAGGATTGCCCTGTATAGCTCAGCCCAGTCTTGAACTCATGGTCTTCCTACCTTAGCCTCCCAAGTGTAAGATTACAGAAATGAACCACAACGTGTCTTTCTCTGTTTTTTGAGACAGGGTCCCATATATTCCAGACTGGTCTGGAACTCACTATGTAGTCAAGGATGACCTTGAACTTCTGATCCTCCTGCCTCTACCTCCTGAGTGCCAGGATGACGGGCATATGCCTGGAGGTGGGCAATTGCCATGTCCCGTTCATGTGGTGCTGGGATTGAATATGGGCTCTCCGCACACCAGAAGGCGCTACCACTGTGCTTTTTCAACAGCTTTTATGGGATGTAGTTTCTAGCCATAGTTTATGTGTGACTGGATGGGAGATTTTATATAATTTGGTAGTAAATTCAACCAAAAACTTGTTTTGTTAGATCTTATTTCTTACAGTAGCAGAGAGTGTTCTTTAGAAGTAATTGCCTGGCGCAGCCAGGGGAGACGTCTCTGCTAGTGACTATGCAGGTGTGTGTGCTGTCCTGATTACTGTCTGTATGTAGTCCAGTGTAGTCTGATCATTTCTATTTTTTTTAATTTTACTTTTTTTTTTTGGAAACAAGGTCCTACTATGTTGCTCTGGCTTGGAACTCATAAAGATCTGCCTGCTGTGCTGCCTCTACCTCCAAGTGCTGGGGTTAAAGGCATTTAGTACCACACCTGGGTATTTCTTTCTTTTTAGACTTTTTCATTAGGAGGTGGGGTTGCTGGGGATGGAACCTAGGGCCAGGTAGGTAATCTACTAAGTTATGTTCAGACATGCTAAAAGAATTGTGCTGTTTGTTTTTTAATTGCTTTTATAATCAGCTTTTTAATTTTTATCAAGTGTATTCATTATGCATAGTACTGTGTACCTTACAAATAATTTTTGGGACAGGGTCTTATGTAGCCCAAGCTAGACTTGAATTTAGGCAGCCAAGGATGACCTTGAACTTCTGACACTTTTACCTCTGCCTCCCAAGTGCTGGGGTTTCAGGCATGTGCCAGCACACGTGCTTTCTGTGGTGATGGGGATTGAACCCCAAGAGTTGGCGCACGCTAGGCAAGCACTTTACCAACAGAGCCAGGTCCCCAGCTCCCTATAAGTGGTAGCCAAGGCTGGCCTTTAACTTTTGATCCTCCTGCCTCAGCCTCTGTAGTGGCTAAAAGCTAAGGCTTGTATCATTTGGCCCAAAGTTTTATTGGCCAGGTCACACTATATTAGCCCTCTCTGGCCTGGGATTTATTGTGGAATTCCAGGCTAGCCTCAGGCTCAGTTCTTCTCCCTTAGCTTCTTGGGTGCCGAGATTATAGGCATGTGATGCTCGATTTAAAAAAAAGAAAAGCTGAGCCAGGCAGTGGTGGCACATGCCTTTAATCCCAGCACTCGGGAGGCAGAGGCAGGCAGATTTCTGAGTTCGAGGCCAGCCTGGTCTACAGAGTGAGTTCCAGGACAGCCAGGGCTACACAGAGAAACCCTGTCTCGAAAAACAAAACAAAAAAACAAAAAACAAAAAAAGGAGAAAATCTGAGCCCATCATTGTGGCACATGACATTAATCCTAGCATTCAAGAGGCAGAGACAACCAAATAGATCTCAAAAAGTCAGATTGGGGAGGATAAGAAAGCTGATTTTGGTTTACCATTTCATCCCCTACTAACCAGGGGATGGTTAGTAGGTCCTAATGCTAATGGGCAGTGGGTCTAGCTCACTGGGGCAAACGTACTGAGGAGACTGCTCATAGGACAAAAAGAAGAGCAGATTACTGTCTTAATTGCTCCTTCACATGTGTGCTTCAGTGATGTAACTTCTTCCCAGCAGGTCTGTACTCCGTGGACCAGAGTCTGGTTGTCCAAGCCATATTGAAACATGGTTCAAAACTCAAAAGGGAAAAAGACCTTCTACTTGGTCCTGCCTAGTTCTTTTCTGGACACAATTGATGTGCACTTGAGAGAGTGTGCGTGTTTTAGTTTTACCTAGGGCGAGTGTGTGTGTGTGTGTTTTAGTTATAGCTAGGGTGACCTGGATCTTCCAGCTTCATCCTTCTAAATGCTTAGATTACAGGTGTGAACCACCATATGTATATCTGTCTGTATCTGTCTGTCTATATTTGTCTGTCTGTTAGGGAATTATATAATAAGTGGTTTGGGAAGAACAGGCAGGTTAACTATACCTTACCTGAAATGCATGCAGCCTATTGTTTCAGATATGGAGGATTTTAGAATTTAGGTATATTTACAAACTTACTAGTTGAGTATTCATACATCAGAGATGAGTAGTCTGGACTCCTTTAAACTGATGTCCTGTTAAGACACTTGTGTGTGCAGGGGCGGGGTCCTTGGAGAGATGGTTCCAGACTCCTAGTCCTTACACCCACATGGCGGCTTACACGCATCTGTAGCTCCAGTTCCAGGGAGGGAGTCTGAAGTCATCTTCTGGTTTTCTTGGGTACCAGCAGTGACTGTGGTGCACAGACTTACATGTAGACAAAGCAGATATAAAATTAAAAAACTAAAAATTTTAAAGGCAGTTAATATTTTTAGATATTTGTTTCATTTTTTTGTTTTCTTTAATTAGGGATCATAAGCCTATTCTGTAATTCAGTTATGTAGGCATTGTTTCTTTCTCTTTTTTTTGTTTTTCCAGACAGGGTTTCTCTGTGTAGCCCTGGCTGTCCTGGAACTCACTCTGTAGACCAGGCTGGCCTCGAACTCAGCAATCCACCTGCCTCTGCCTCCCAAATGCAGGTTGTTTCTTGAAAATGTTTCTTTTTATGTTTATTTGAGTGTGGGTATGTGGAGGACAGAAGACAGTGCAGAGAGTTCGTCTTGCTCCCATGTAGATCCCAGGATCACACTTGGTGTAGGGTTTGATAGTGAGCCCTTACTCTCTACCACCCATTGCTCTGGCATCTAAGTGGTTTATATTTAGGCTGTGAACAGTGGTTTTACGCTGTCATGATGGACTTGGATTTTCATTTCTTTGAGACAAGCACGGTCTCATGTATTCTGAGATAGCCTTGGATTCACTGTGTAGTTGGAAGTTGAAGTTGAACTTGAAGTTCTGATTCTCCTGGCTGAATGTCCCAAGGGCTGGTATTGCAGGCTCATGCTGCTCTACATGACTTATGGACCCAGGGCCTCATGTATGCTGAGCAAGCTTCTGCCAATTGAACTGTCCCCAGCCCAGGATTTGTGTTTAGTTAATACTTCTGAATTGTCAATGGGAAAAGAAACTGTAACTTGGGTAAGACTTGGAGAGCCAAGCTGGATAGTAGTGGCACTTGGCTCCTAAAGAATCCTAGCCAGCCTAGTCCAAAGAGCAAGTTCCAGGATAGCCAGGACTTCAGAGAGAAACCTTGTCTCTAAAAACAAAAAGAGCCATTGAGATACTTGAATAGTTTCTGTGTGTGTCTTTGTATAACTTTTTTTTTTCTATTTTTTTCAAACAGTTGCTAATTTCTTCTGAGGTTAATTGAGACCAGAATGCTTTCTGTCCTAAAGATCTCTTGCAGTGTTTGGGAAACCCCTCCATCTTGCTTGCTAAGGCGCTAACCTTCTTTTTCTCCTGTTTCTGGATATTGCCAGGAAAAAGGGATGGAAGCTGCTCTTCCGTTTGTCTGTCGCAATGGTTTCCTTTAATCAGGCTGATGGCTAACCTACACGTAACCTTTGAGGAGCCATGTCTTGTCTGTTAAATTTCTTCCAAGTTTTTAGGTCCAAGCAGGCACATCAAGCATTTACAAATGAAGCCATGCAAAGGAGCTACCAGATGGGAACTGTGAGGACCAGGGGTAGCTGGCGGTGCTGACTTCAGCACCCCTGAGTCCTGGCCCTCCCTGTGTCCCAGGAGGAAGAGGAGGTAGAACGGGAAATCATAAAACAGGAAGAGAGTGTGGACCCTGACTACTGGGAGAAGCTGCTGCGGCACCATTATGAGCAGCAGCAGGAAGACCTAGCCCGAAATCTGGGCAAAGGAAAAAGGATCCGTAAACAGGTCAACTACAATGATGGCTCACAGGAGGACCGAGGTGTGTGTGGCCGGCCCCGCCCCCCACCCACGGGCCGTTCCACTAGAGCAGTGGGCCCCGCTCATCTGCCCTCTCTCCCTCCAGATTGGCAGGACGACCAGTCCGACAACCAGTCCGATTACTCAGTGGCCTCAGAGGAAGGTGATGAAGACTTTGACGAACGGTCAGAAGGTGAGAGTGGAACCATCTTGCTAGTTGTATAGCTGTTGCATTGTTTGCTGTCCTGTAAGAGTCACTCACTCATCTTTCCCTTTACAGCTCCCCGCAGGCCCAGTCGCAAGGGCCTGCGGAATGATAAAGATAAGCCATTACCTCCTCTGCTGGCCCGTGTTGGTGGGAATATTGAAGTAAGTACAGTAAGATCCTGTGGTGGGAGAAAGGAGGCCGGAGATTGCCAGACAGTTGGTCTTTGAGGAGAGACTTGCTTCCTCTTACAGTGGTTCTTTTTCCTTAGGTACTTGGTTTTAATGCTCGTCAGCGAAAAGCATTTCTTAATGCAATTATGCGGTATGGCATGCCACCTCAGGATGCTTTTACCACTCAGTGGCTTGTGAGAGATCTTCGAGGCAAGTCAGAGAAAGAATTTAAGTAAGTCCAAGGCTTGCTGGGCAGTGGTGGCGCATGCCTTTAATCCCAGCACTCAGGAGGCAGAGGCAGGTGGATTTCTGAGTTTGAGGCCAGCCTGGTCTACAGAGTGAGTTCCAGGACAGCCAGGGCTACACAGAGAAACCTTGTCTTGAAAAACCAAAAAAAAAAAAAGTAAGTCCAGGGCTGAGCATATACTAGTTGGAGCCAGGGCTTATTCTGTGTGTCGTCTGCAGACCTAGCCCATGTTGTACAAGGAAAAGGGTGTTGCTAGCTGCAATTGGCAGGGGAAGCTGTTGCTCATGAGAGCAGTGTTCCTGGCTTCCCTGAACAGACCGTAGGCCATATTGTGGTTCTGGAGATGAGCACTCCAGAGCAGGCATCATAGGCCTTACTCGAGGTGCAGCCATGTTAAATGGCCAGAAGCAGTGTCTAATGAGCTCTCTGCTTAACTCTGTTCTCTGCTTTTCTGCAGGGCCTATGTGTCACTCTTCATGCGACATTTGTGTGAGCCTGGGGCAGATGGTGCTGAGACTTTTGCTGATGGCGTCCCCCGAGAAGGCCTGTCTCGTCAACATGTTCTTACTAGGATTGGTGTCATGTCTCTGATTCGGAAGAAGGTGAGCACCAAGCCTGTTTTTATTTTTAAAGTTGAGAAACTGAGGGCCGAGTAACCATAGCTGGAAATGAGCCTTGACCTTGTCATTTCTTGCTTAGGTTCAGGAGTTTGAACATGTTAATGGGCGCTGGAGCATGCCCGAACTGGCTGAAGTAGAGGAGAACAAAAAAATGTCTCAGCCAGGTTCACCCTCTCCAAAGACTCCTACACCTTCCACACCAGGGGACACACAACCCAATACTCCTGCACCTGTGCCACCCGCTGGTAAGTCTGCTGTCATGCCATTTCTGTCCTTTTTACAAAAATCTTGTCCTGTGCCTTTTTCTGCTACCCTGTGCTCAGTCTTAACAGGGTCATCTGGCAGGACACACAGTGACTTACCTCTCAGTTTAGGAGGGCTGTCCTAAGAATAGGGCTGGCTCTTAAAGGCACGAGAGGACAATCTAGGGGACAAACAGAGCATGACATGACCTCTGACCTAGGGCCTTCGTAATTGGTTGTCTTCTATTGGTCTGCAGAGGATGGGATAAAAATAGAGGAAAATAGCCTTAAAGAAGAAGAGAGCACAGAAGGAGAAAAGGAAGCTAAATCTACAGCCTCTGAGGTGACTGTGGAGGTAAGAGACAGGGTGACTGGATCATGCAGATGTCTCTGAGATTCAGGCCCATGTGCTTTACCTTCTGTCTTCTGTTCCTTTGTAGTGTGCACAGCCCCCTGCTCCTGCCCCTGCCTCTGCCCCAGCCCCTGCTCCTGCCCCTGCCCCTGCCCCTGAGGATGACAAGGCCCCTGCTGAGCCTCCTGAGGGAGAGGAGAAAGTGGAAAAGGCAGAGGTGAAGGAGAGAACAGAGGAGCCTATGGAGACGGAGCCCAAAGGTAAATATGCACACTTGCAGGCTGCTCTGTAGCTCTTCTAGACGTCACCGGGCTTTTGAACCAGCAGGAGGGAGTGATACAGCTGGGACCCTTGCTTGCTTCTAAATGATCCTCAGCCTCTGACAGCTTTGAAACTCTTATTCACAGCAGTGTAGGTGTGTAGCACCGTTGCAGCGGTGTGGGGCCAGAGCGGAGCTCTCTGTCGTTAGTGTGTTCTCAGTGCCTTCTTTTCTCCAGGTACTACTGAGGCAGAGAAAGTGGAGGAGAAGTCTGCGGTAGACTTGACCCCGATCGTGGTTGAAGACAAAGGTCAGTGTGTGGACTAAACCAGAAGCACATAACATACACCTCCCTCTTTAGTTGTTAGGGAGTTGGCTGCTCTGGGAGACTGAGTGTGTGGAGGTGGAGACAGACAGACAGAGCAGGCAGTGCTATGGGCACGGGCCACAGTGCTGGATTTCACTCAGCTGATGTTTCTCTTTGGCGTATCCTGTAGAAGAGAAGAAGGAGGAAGAAGAGAAAAAGGAGGTGATGCTTCAGAATGGAGAGACTCCCAAGGATCTTAGCGATGAGAAGCAGAAGAAGAGCATCAAGCAGCGATTCATGTTCAACATTGCAGATGGTGGTTTCACTGGTACGCACTGAGGGTCCTGAGGGGAAGCTGGCGTCTTGCCAGAAATCAGGGCATAGTGGGAGCTTGGTATGGATCCCTCTGGGTTCTGTGTTAGGGAGCTAGATCTGGACTGGACTGAGATGGAGGGGGGAGGGAAAGGGGACAAGAATCCTTTTTTTTTTTTTTTTTTTTTTTTTTTGTCTTTGGGGTTTTTTGAGATAGGGTCTCACTGTAGCCCTGGCTGGCCTGGGACTCAGTATGTAAAATATGCTGTGTACTGCCTTACCTGCACACCTAACTTTTTCTTTTTTAATTTAAATTCTCACAGATTATTTTTCTTCCTTTCCACTCTCTAACCTTCCTCTAAATTCCTCCACAGAGTTGCATTCCCTTTGGCAGAATGAGGAGCGGGCAGCCACAGTCACTAAGAAGACCTATGAGATTTGGCACCGACGCCATGATTACTGGCTGCTGGCTGGAATTATAAAGTATCCTTGCCTGAGTTGAGTCTGGGGTCTGCAAGTAGGGATCTGAAGGTTTTAGTCTGAGGCTCTTGTACGTTCCTTTGTTTTTCCTGAGCTCTTTATCAATAGCCACGGCTATGCCCGGTGGCAGGACATCCAGAATGACCCACGGTATGCCATCCTCAATGAGCCTTTCAAGGGTGAAATGAATCGTGGCAATTTTCTAGAGATCAAGAATAAATTTCTAGCTCGAAGATTCAAGGTGAGCAGAATGGGACAGATGTAACCTTCAGGTGGATCTGAAGGTCTCTGCATAAAGAGGCTTCTGTAAAAGAGGGTCCATTCATTCAGCCACACTTGTGCCTCCCCCCAAGATGCTTATTTTTATTTTATATGTATGAATGTTTTGTTTTCATGTGTATCTGTCCCCCTTGTCTGTGCCTGATGCCCACAGAGGTCAGAGGAGTTACAGAAGGTTGTGAGCTACGCTGTGCATGCTGGTAGCTGAACCTGGGTTTTCTGTAGGAGCAGCTAGTCCTCTTAACCATCTTTCCAGCCCTGTAGTTTGTCTTTTTGGATTCATAACTTTGCTCCCAAGTGACTAGATCAGGATATGTAGATGTGGAGGCTGAGTCAGGCCAGCAGATCTCTATGAGTTTGATGCTAACCTAGTCTACATAATGAGTTTTATTCAGGCCAACCAAGGTTACATAGGCCCTGTCTCAAACAGAAAAATAACAAAAGAAAGATAAGGGTTGAATTTATGAGCTATGCAAGAGCTGTAGCTGTACCGAATGAGCGACACAGACTAGGTCAGTGGGTTTGAGGGGGAACTCTGTAGGGCGGAGTGTTTAACAAAATTAGGGAGGGACTGAACTAGATCCTTGACGCAGGACTGTGAGTGGTCTGTAGTCCTTTTTTTGGGTCATGGTATTCGTATGGATAAAGAGAAGACTGGGTGCAAAAAGGAGAACCTCGTGAATTCTCTTCTCAACATTCCACAGAGGCAGCCTCATTCAAGTGTCCAGCAGGCATTTATTGAGTATGTCTTGTATGTGGGTATAATCAAGTAGGTTACCATGGAAATTACATACAAGTCTCCTAAGCTGAGTGTATTTGGGAGTAAAAGAAAATGTATACTGGGGCTGGAGAGATGGCTCAGCGGGTAAGAGCACTGACTGCTCTTCCGAAGGTCCTGAGTTCAAATCCCAGCAACCACATGGTGGCTCATAACCATCCATAATGAGATCTGATGCCCTCTGCTGGGGTGTCTGAAGACAGCTACAGTGTACTTACATATAATAAATAAATAAATCTTAAAAAAAAAAAAAAAGAAAATGTATACTAGAAAATGTATATTTTAGATGTTAATATACTAAGCGCTGAGTAGCAGGAAGACATAAGAACAGATTAGCATGGTGTTTTCAGCATTTAGTTTCAAGTGGATGACATTGTATGTTGGGGGAGCAGGCTACTAAATGTCCTAGGGAAGTTCTTCAGGGCAGTTGGGGAGGTAGCTAGTGTATGAAAGACTTTGGAAGTCTTGATAGATGCACTAGAGATCATCACTGGTATGAATACAGCTATAGAAGAAGATTTGTGCTGAGTAGTGGTGGGAGGCTAATTGGGAGGGGTTCAGAGCCAGAGGCCAGTAGGTCTCAGTGTCAGAAACAGGAGTATGAATTTCACGTTAGTTCAGAGACAGCCATTGGAGGTTTTTTGATAAGGCCAAGGGAAATGAAAACATTGACAAAATGACAATTATGATATGTTGTGAGATATTAAGAGCTTGACCTGTGACACTTTGTAGAGAGAGATGCATAGGAAGGTTAATGATAAGAAAACACCAAAGAAGCCAGGCAGTGGTGGTACACGCCTTTAATCCCAGCACTCGGGAGGCAGAGGCAGGTGGATTTCCGAGTTCGAGGCCAGCCTGGTCTACAGAGTGAGTTCCAGGACAGCCAGGGCTACACAGAGTAAACCCTGTCTCAAAAAACCAAAAAAAAAAAAAAGAAAACACCAAAGGATTTCTTGTGCTTGGTGATTTACTGTGGGGTTAACATTTCTGTTAAAGAGCTAGAGAGTAAGTAAGTAATATTTACTGGGCCTTATGGCCTCTGTTGCAAATCCACAGATCTGTCATTGAAAGCAGTGGGAACAAGGGATGCATAAATAAGTTCCAATAAAAGTTCTGTTTGTGGATGGGAATTTCATGTAATTATTAAAACGTAGCATGTGTGAATCTTATTTTTACTTTTCCCATAGCCATTTATCTGTCACACAAAACTTAATACTTAGCTCTTGGACTATACTAAAACTGGCCATGAGCAGGATTTAGTCACTAGACCAGAGTTCACCAACTCTTGAATTCTGAGTTTGATGTGTAGTTAGACAAAAGTAATTGACATCTTCAGCTTGAGTCAGCGAGAAAGATGCTCATGTGAGAGCGGAGAGCGAGCCTGTAGAACAGGTGAGTTTAGTTTAGGAAAGTTGCTTGACGTTTCTCACGAAATCATACTGCTTCAACTGCCTTCTGTCCACCGTGGGGTCTAGACCCTCAGTGTACGGTGCTGCCCAGTACTGCTTCAACTGCCTTCTGTCCACTGTGGGGTCTAGACCCTCAGTGTGTGGTGCTGCCCGGTACTGTGGACATCTCTGAGAGAAAGTGTAAAAAAACCAGCAGTATTTAGGTATGGTGTCACATGCCTGCCACCAGCATTTGGGAATTTGAAGCAGGGATGCAAATACAGGGCCGACTTAGACAACTTAAAAGACTGCAGCAACACATGGCTGAAATCTCAGTACGTGAATAGTGGAAGCAGGAGGATCAGGAGTTTAATGTCTTCCTTAGCTAAATTGTTTGAGGCTAGGTTGGGCTATAGTAGAATCTGTTTCTAACAACCTTTCTTAAAAGCCAAGGCTCTACCTATGGAATGCTCATTGCCTGGGGCAGGGGAAGCGAATCTGTGAGAGAAACACAGAATGTAGACTAGAAGTAGATGGCTGGGCATAATAAATTGGTACATTTTGGCTGACTCTGAGCTGATGAAAACAGGCCTGTTCTCAGTGGGTCTTCGAAAGAAGTGGGAACAGAAAGAAGTGGGAACGGTACGTTGATAGCTATGATTCTAGTGCTTGGGGGACTGAAGCAGGAGGAACTCTGCCTTACAAACAAAACAAAGGGCTGGAGAGACAGCTCAGAGGTTGGGAGAACTAACTGTTCTTCCAGAGGACCCAGGTTCAATTCTTAGTGCCCACATGGCAGCTCGTAACTGTAATTCTGGGATCTGATACTCTCATACAGACACGTGTAGGCAAAACATCAATGCACACATGCCATTCATACATACATACATACATACATACATACATACATACATACATACATATTTAAAAATAAAACAATTTGAAAAACCTACTTGGCAGTAACAACAAAGTCAAATTTAAGACTGAGTAGGTATGTAGCTTAGTTCCACCACACTAGCCCGGGCTTTGAATTTGATCTTCAGTAGTGAGGGAAAGAATCTTCAAACAGTGGGTACTTTGTAACTTATGAACTAAATAACATTCTCAGGTAGAGGCAGCATGGTCTACATAGTGAGTTCCAGGATAGCCAGGGCTATGTAAAGAGACCCTATCTTGAAGAGCTAAAAAGTTCTGCCTCTTGGAGTATATTTCAGAAATGTGCATGTAAAACAACAGTCTTCAAGAACGTGGGATTGCCTTTAGGAAGAGAGACTTCTACAAGACAGAACAATCTAATAACAGAAGCAAAATATATTTGTTGTTGGGATCGAAACCAAGGAGTTTGTGTGCACACCTGTGTGTATGTGTGTGTGTGTTAACCTGTGCTCTACTCCAACTTAATAGAAGCAGTAACAGTGAAATTAAGTGTTTGTCTGTGATGTTGGGGCCTGTTTGTTTTGAGACCGGCTGGCCGGCTGGCCTCTAGCTTGCAATTCTCTTGCCTCACTCAGTGCTGAGAGACTATCATTGTAGAGTCAAAGAGCCTGAGCTGGGGATATAGCTCAGTTGGTACAGTGCTTATCTAGACAGCACAAAGCCAGTACCCCATAAAGCAGCATGTGGTGCATGCCTGTAACATCAGAACATAGGGTTAGAGTCAGGAAGAACAGGAATTTAAAGTTGTTACTTGGCCACATCGTAAGTTCTGAGTTCAAAGTTCAAGGCCAGTGTTGAATTTTATTTTTTGCATTTTATTTATTTATTTATTTTAAAAGAAAACCCCATAACCTGATTGATTCCCATGTCCATAGGCTGGGTTACTGTGCCACTGTTAAGAAAAAACTGGGTGTAATGGTACATGCCTTTAGTCCTAGCACTCAGGAGGCAGAGGCAGGCGGACCTCTGTGAGTTAGTTCAAGGCCAACCTGATCTGCAAATCGAGTTTCAGGACAGCCAGGGCTCTGTTACACAGAGAACCCCTGCCTAAAAACAAACAAGCAACAACAACAACAACAACAAAAAACCCATGATTTTGCCTTTAATCCCAGCGGTTGGAAAAATGGATTTTAGCCAGTTTGAGGCCAGCCTGGTATACAAGTGAGTTTCAGGCTACCCAGAGCTACAGACTCAGATCCTGCCTCAAATAACTATTTTTGGTAGTAATGGTGATGGGTTTTGCTGGCAGCCCCAGCTGCTCCCAGGTATTTGAAAGTCAAAATTAAACCTGTCACTCCCATGGTTTTGAAGAGCAAAAGAAGTACCTAGTGTGTAATTCAAACATATGGTCATGAATATAATGTGACTCCATTATGTAAAAGATGTATACATAGAAAAATTTTGGAAGAAAATTATCAAAATATTAACATCTCTAGCAGGAATGATTACCTATGGCTTTACTTATTTACAGCTGTGAGTCTGAGGCTGGGGCCTGTTTAAGAGGTCAGAGAACAACTTGTGGCAGTTGGTGTTCTTTCACCATGTGGTTCTAGGCATCAAATGCAGGTCCTTAGGCTTTGCTGCATGGCCTTTACTCTCTGCGCCATCTTGCCAGTCCATGATTTAATTCTATATAAATTGTATGTTTTCTAAGTTGAGTCCTTATGTTTTCTCTGAGAATCTAAAAAGTGTGGACCTCCAGGGGCTGGAGAGATGCTCAGTGGTTAAGAGCACTGGCTGCTCTTCCAGAGGTCCTGTTCACTCATACATAAAATACAATGTTAAAAATGTGGACTTCTAGTCGGGCAGTGGTGGTGCACGCCTTTAATCCCAGCACTTTAATCCCAGGCAGAGGCAGGTGGATTTCTGAGTTCAAGGCCAGCCTGGTCTACAGAGTGAGTTTCAGGACAGCCAGGGCTACACAAAGAAACCTTGTCTCAAAAAAAAGAAAAAAAAAATGTGAACTTCCAGTGGGTAGGAGGTGCTGGACTGTTGAGGTCCGTGGGTGTTGAGGAGCTGGAACAACTTTACAGGTTCTTGCTAGCTGGAGGAGGAGATGAGCTGAGAGGCCCATCAGTGAGAACGTGGCTATTCGTCCAACCTTTGTCTTCTCTCTCCTTGTGCAGCTCTTAGAACAAGCCCTGGTGATCGAGGAGCAGCTTCGCAGGGCGGCGTACCTGAACATGTCAGAGGACCCCTCTCATCCGTCTATGGCCCTTAATACCCGCTTTGCTGAGGTGGAATGTTTGGCAGAAAGTCACCAGCACCTGTCCAAGGAATCGATGGCAGGAAATAAGCCAGCCAATGCAGTCCTACACAAAGGTCGCCAGTGGCTCCCCTGCCTCCTGCTCCTTCAGCCTCCCTCCCCACTCTCCCCTCCCCAACATCCATAAAGGTCTTGTTTCCAAGCTGTTTCCCGAGCCTGTTTGGAACCTTAGAATGTGGGCTAAGGATCTCTACTTTGCAGGCAATCAAGGACAGCTATATTCTCTTTGAACTCTTAAGTCTGTTGAGGTTTTGAGCATAATGTTATGAGGGGGTGGAGGGTGAAATGAGGGAAAGGTGGGTGTCATAAAGGTAGCAGGGGACATCTGGGATGTAAAAAGGCATCAATACAAAGAGGAGATTGTAGGAACAGAGCTTCTCAAGTGGAGGAGCCCAAGGCCCTTGGCTTGATCACCCATGCTGAGAATAAAAACCAAGAAACAAAGCTCTGCTGGCATTTACTGTGCTCCCAGCACTTGGGAGGTGCTGGGAGTCGGAAGCAAGGTCAGATTATGCTCGTGCTTGGCTACTAAGTAAGTCTGAAGCCAACCTTTCAAAAAAAAAAAAAAGAAGAAAAATGAGGATAATAGTGAGAAGGAATAATGAACTAAAGAGTTTGGTGGCTCTAAAAACAAGAATCAGCCAGCTGTGGGTGGCCTATGTCTAGAGTCCCAGGGACTTAAGACAGGGCAGGACTGTCACCTGAACTCAAGTCCCAAGCCAGCCTGGACCACCTGTGAGACCAGAGCCATTTGCAACTAGAATGGGAATAGCTGTGTGGGCAGGCCAGGTCAAGTGAGTGTGTATCCTGTGTATGCTGGCGTGACAACCAGTCCTGTGGGCCACAACTGTGCTCTTGACTCCCACAGCTTACGGCCTCTTTCTTTCTTTTTCCCTCTGCAGTCCTGAAACAGCTGGAAGAACTGCTGAGTGACATGAAAGCTGATGTAACTCGGCTCCCAGCCACCATTGCCCGAATCCCCCCAGTCGCTGTGAGGTTACAGATGTCAGAGCGGAACATTCTCAGCCGCCTGGCAAACAGGGCGCCAGAACCTCCCCCACAGCAGGTAGGATGTTGTTTAGTTGCAGCTCTTCCCACAAACCCACTGGAACTTGTTCTTTGCTAATGTCACCTCCCTTGACATCAGGGATACTTGGGCTCTGACTATTTCCATGTCCTTCCCTATAGGTAGCCCAGCAGCAGTGAAGACCCAGAGTGATGATCCACCTCCACCACTGAGCAGTGACCTTCCTCACTTCCTCTTGTCCCGGCTGCCCCTGGGGGCCAGAGAGACCCTTGCCTTCCTTCTGCCCATCTTCTGAGTTGTAAAGGAACAGCCCCGTGCACTAGGGGCAGGGAGGGAGGGAGAGGCAATGGTGCCCTTCCTGCTGGAGAGACATGCAGCAGTAGCGCAGCGCCACGTGCAAGGAGCTGGCGCTGGCTGCCTTCTGGACCCTGGCTTCTCCCCACCGTGCGCCTGTTACAAACTTGTGGGTTCTGCCAGGCTTGAAGAAAATGATCTGAATTTCTTCCTCTTTTTTTTTTTTGGTTTTATTTTGTTGGTTTACTTTGTGTTTTCTCCTTTTGGGGGGTATTCAGAGTGGGCCGGGCCCCTGGGCGAGACACAGCTACCTCTGTTGGCATCTTTTTTTAATACCAGGAACCCAGCGGCTCCAGCCACTGAGCAGCTAAATAAAGTTGGAAAAAAAAAAAAAAAAAAAGAAAAAGAACCAAAAGCATAAAAAACCACAGCAAATTTCTTGATGAGAACTGAAAATAAAAGTTTCCTTGTATTTTAGTGATCTGGTTCTGTGTGGGTGAGTGTGGGTTCCAGGTACCCCAGGAACTGGTTTATCCCAGAAGACACAGCCTGTGTGCCTGTGCTCCTGACAGGATGACAACCTGTGGGGAACAAAATGCTTCTGGGCCATCCCTGTATAGGCTCTGACCTCTGACAATTGTTCCCAGAGCCCTCCTGCAGGAAGTGGTCACTTGCCTGGTGGAGTTGTGAGGACATTGGGCAAGCGCTCTATCGTGAACACATTTTCTACATGCATGGAGATTATATATATATATATATATATATATATATATATATATATATACACACACACACACACATACATACACACACACACACATATATATACATGTATATACGTATAAATATGTATATATAATACATTAAGTATGTAACATTTTCTACACATGCATGCATGGAGATATAGCTATATATAAAATTTTTTTGAGACCAGGGTCTAAGTACTGCCTGCCCCTGCCTCTCAAGTGTGGGAATTGATGTGTTACTGTACCCCCAAAATTTTTCTTAGTAATTTACCTTTCCTTTTTTTTTTTTTTTTTTTGGTTTTTTGAGAGAGGGTTTCTCTGTATAGCCTGGCAGTCCTGGAACTCACTGTGTAGACCAGGCTGGCCTCGAACTCAGAAATCTGCCTGTCTCTGCCTCCCAAGTGCTGGGATTAAAGGCGTGTGCTACCACTGCCCGGCCTTTCCTTACTTTGTTATTACTGGTTTTTCGAAACAGGGTTTCTTTGTGTAGTCCTGGGTCCAAGAATTCCAGGCTGCCCTCAAACAAAAAAAGATTCACCTGCCTTTACTTCTAGAGGGCTGGGATTAGAGTGCACTACCACGCCCTTATATAATTTATATATATTACATTTACTACTGTGCATGTGGAGGTCAAATCGCAGCTTGTAGGAGTTTGTTCCCGACGCCCACCATATGGGTGGGTCCTGTACTCAAAACTCAGTTCGTCAGGCTTGGAGGCAAGCACGTTTATCCGCTAAGCCATCTCCCAAGCCTGTAAAGTTTTTAACTCTTAATACCGCTTTGAAGGAAGGTTAAGTACGTTTTCCTAAGTGAAAAGGGCTGGAGGGGAGGAATACCTTTAAGGAAAGCGGCTCTAGTAAAAACTTTGGGAACAGGAGAGCGGAGGCGTGGGACCCCGCGATCTTGAGGTCTAAGGCAATTAGCAGGGTGCCAGGGGGAGAGCCAAGTTGCGGATCTAGGTGGAAGGAGTGTGCGGCCTCGGGAGTAACAAGCAGGAACCCGAGGGCGGGAGCCAACTCCCGAACGGAGGGCAGAGAAAGCCCGACCGCTCCGCAGCACGTTCGCCTCCTTGAACCGCAGGAGCCGGTGAGAGGGGTGTTCCTGGACCAGGTCCGTTCCGCTGTCGCGGCCGGAAGAGGCGGGGCGCTGTTCGGGAGCTTTGCGCGTGCGCCACTCACTTTCGCGGTGTGCTGCTTCTGAACTCTTCCCCGAGTGCACGTGGAGCGGGCCGGGGCTGGAGGCGCTGGCTCTGCCGGAACCCGGTCTAGACAAGCCGAACCTTCAGGTGCGTCTGCAGGATCGCGGAGCAGGGTTTTGACCTTGACATCCCGAGAGGGGCGTGGTGACGAGGTCTTGTGGGAGAGCCTGGAGGGGGCCCATCGGGGTCCCGAGTACAGGTCCTGGGCCGGGCGGTGCCCCTTCCCAGGTAATATCCCTAAGCCTATGGCATTCGTTCCCTTTTCAGCATCCATAACGTCGTCTTCCCTCATTTTTCCTTCCTTTAGTCATAATGGGGCGCAAGTTGGATCCTACGAAGAAGGAGAAGCGTGGGCCCGGCCGAAAGGCCCGAAAACAGAAGGGTGCAGAGACCGAACTGGTCAGATTTTTGCCTGCAGGTGAGGATCGTAGTTGCTCCATTTTGTGTCATAACTTCTCGTTTGCGTGTCCGCCTTTACCTGCTGCATGATGTGAGTTGTTAGGAAATAAATCGTTCTTGTTAGAGAAGGTAAGGAAGCTGTGACTGGAGCATGGTACTCGTGCGAGGAACGGTGCGTTCTTCCCCTTTCTCATGAAGAATTTAGAAAGGTTTTGTTAAGCTTGGTTTTAGCAAGCAAGAGTTGCAAACAGGACAGACCAGTCATGAATTGTCTGAAAGAGATGGGATGGAAGAGATCTGAGCCCTATGTGATGAAGGACTGTATTGGGATTTTGTGTTCTGTTTTGAGTGGAAGGTGCAATTTATTGAAATATTGGCAAGCCACAGGCCCGTGAAGGAGATCCTCATCTCTATGGACACATGGTCTCACTTCATCGAATTTTAGAGTCCTGGGAGAGAGGCTTTGTTAGGTCAGAGGTGTCTTACACACAGTAAGTGAAAAGGGCTGGATTTGTGTTTGTAATTTCTTGTAGACTGTAAAAAGTAAAATAGCAAAGTTAAGTTCTATTTTAGTTGATAACTGAATAAGCTGAGAAGAAAGGAATGGCAGAAAAGGGGGGTTGAGGTTCCGTTATTAATCAGAATGTCCCTGTTTGAATTTAGTTGCTGAACAATCTGATGACTGCTTCATCGCCTGTACATCTATCTTTTGGTCTTTTTAAATTTCCTGGAAGTGATGGAACGGAGCCTTGGGCTTCCCCATACTCAGCACAGACTGCACCGTTAGCCTCTCCTTTACTCACTGTAGCTCCTGGTTGAATGTTATGGAGTGACTTCCATGGACTAGTTTGTAACCTTATGTCTTTCTTGGTGCTGTGGGTGAACGAGGGGGCTTGCACACACTCCAAGCACTTACTGGTAATTCTCTTCCTGATTAGATTCCTGCTCCAGTTTGTGTTTCCTATATATTCCTAATCTGCTCCTTTTTAAAATTAAACAGCTGTCGATGAGAATTTCAAGAGGCTGTCAAGTCGTGCTCGGAAGAGGTGAGTGTGGATGCCCAGGCTTAGTGAAGATTGGAGCTGCATGGGTGAGGGGGCTGGTTGTGTATTGTCTCTGTTCCTTGTGATGGGAGGTGGCAGAACCCGGAGGTGTGTTCCCTTGTCTTCACTTTCTGCATTTTTTCAGGGCAGCCAAGAGGAGGTCAGGGTCAGCCGAAGTCCCTAAGCCAAATAAGTCTCCTGGGATCAAAACATTGCCTGGAGAGTTATCCAAAGGTCAGTGAGTATAGAAGTTGATTGCCCTGTGAAGAATCTTCTGGGTCCTGGTAGAGCTAATTGTTTCTAGAATGGAAGGAACAGCAAAGGACTTTTTTTTTTTTTTTTTTTAAGATCTATTTTTGTTTGTTTGAGATGCTGGCGATAGCTCAGCGGTTAAGAGACAGGGTTTCTCTGTGTAGCCTTGGGTATCCTCGAACTCACTTTGTAGACCAGGCTGGCCTTGAACTCACAGAGAACAGCCTGTCTCTGCCTTATTTTTGGAAAATGTTGTCTCAACTCATTTTATGTGTATGAGTGTTTTGCCTGCATGTATGAACGTGTGTCATGTGGATGCCTAGTTCCCGTGGAGGTCAAAAAAAGGCAGCAGATCCCCTGGAACTAGAATTACAAATGTTGTGAATCTGTACCATGTGAGTGCCAAGGCAACGACTGCTCTTAACTCCTGAGTCTTCTCTCCAGCCCTATTTTTACTATTTGTTGTTTGTGTCCGAATGTGGCTGTGTGCTCGTGAGTGGGATGCTGAATCGACTTAGAGATAGAGATACAGGTACTGTGAACTGTCAGGTGTGGGTTCTGGGAACTGAACTCAGATCTACTGGAAGGTCAGTCTGTGCTTTGTTAAGCCATCTCTCCAGCCCTCAAAGGGCATTCTTAGGGCTAGAAAGTACAGGTTCCAGAGGTGGGAGGCAGAGTGTGACTGCCATCCACTCAGGGGTTACTGTTTCAGGAGCGGGCCAGACTCGGGGAAAGAAGCGCCCAGCACCAGTTCAAAACAGTGATGGGGACGAGGAGGAAGAGTCTGAGGAAGATGGTGTGGTGACCCAGGGGGACCTTTGGGGCTCTGAGGACAGTAGTGAAGATATGGTGGATGACTATGGAGCTGACTCTAACTCGGAGCGTGAGGAGGAAAAGGTGAGTCACTTCTGGGCATTCTCAAGTAGATCTTTCTGTTTGCTTGAGATATTGTCCTACTGTATAGCCCTGAGTGCTGGAATTAAGGGTATGTGTCACCATGCCCAAATTGTTTGTTCTTTTGAGACAGTGTTCCGCTATGTAGCCCTGGTTGACCTGAACTCTCACTGTGTAGCCCAAGCTGGCCTCTAATTTACAACTGTTGTCCTTTGGCCTCCTGAGTGTTGGGGTTACAGGGATGTTCACTGCCTGTCTGAATCTTAGCCTTTTGGTCCCCAGACTATCCTAGAATGTGTACTCCTCCTGCCTTGGCCTCTCAAGTACTGGCATCTGGGTGGGTGCCACTATGTCTAACTTGCTTTTTAGCTTCCTTCCAAATTGTCCTTCAGAGTCAAGGACAGTCTGAGTGGAGTAAAGGGTTCAGGTGCTCCATCTCATCACTCCCAAGTTTGAAAGCACTGTCAGCTTTTTTAGATTTTTGTACTTTGTGTGCTTGAGTGTTGCCTACATGCATGTAAATGCTGCAATGCCTACAGAGACAAGAGAGGTGGATCCCTTGGGGACAGAATTCCACACTATCTTTTTTTCCAGTTTATTTTATGTCTAGGAGTGTTCTGCCTAATTTGGAGGGTGGAGAGATGGATCAGTGGCTAAGAGCACCACAGAGGACCTAGGTTCAGTTCCTAGCACCCACAATGGATTGATCACATCTGCCTGTAACTCTTTTTTTTTTTTTTGGTTTTTTTTTTTTTTTTGGTTTTTTTTTTTGTTTTTTCGAGACAGAGTTTCTCTGTGTAGCCCTGGCTGTTCTGGAACTCACTCTGTAGACCAGGCTGGCCTTGAACTCAGAAATCTGCCTGCCTCTGCCTCCCAAGTGCTGGGATCAAAGGCGTGCGCCAACACTGCCTGGCTCTGCCTGTAACTCTTCGTGTGTGTGTGTGTATGTGTGTGTGTGTGTGTGTGTGTGTGTGTGTGTGTGTGTTCCTGCCTGTAACTCTTAAGTCCAAGAAATCTCAGGCCCTCTGATGACCTCTGGGCATCTGTACTCAATGTATACATGCCCACACATAGATGCCCACATACACATACAGTTACGTAACATACAAGTAAAATAAAATCTGAGCCAGACATGGTTGCACACGCCTTTAATCCCAGTACTGTGGAGGCAGAGGCAGGTGGATCTCTTAGTTCAAGGCCAATTTGGTCTCCAGAGCTAGTTCCAGGACATCCAGGCCTACGCAGAGAAACCCTGTCCCCAAAACAAAACAAAATCTTTTAAAAAAAAGAAGAAACACTTGGGAATGAAATGTGATTAAAATTATGTGCAGAGCAATATGTAGAGTGATTCAGGGAGATGTGGCAGAGCAGGGCCCAAGAGCTCAGTTCCTTTATTCAGGGAGTAAGCACGGTTCTTTTATGGGGGAGGGATTTCCTTTGTTGTGTATCTCAGGCTGGCTCCAAACTACGTACGCTCCCATCTCAGCCTCCTGAATGCCAGGGCTATATGTGTACTTGGCCTTTTTGTCTTCATTTCAACCTCTCTGCCACCTCAGTCAAAAGAAATAAGGAGCCAGGTATGATAATCCTCATACTTCAGAGACTGAAGCAGGAGGATTGCTGAGTTTGAGGCCAGCCTGGGCAACTGTCTCAAACAAAACAACTAAAGGAACAAACAGCTGGGCCTCGCAAGCTCAGAAGCTGAGAGCTGTGGCTCTGACAGATGATCCAGGTTTGACTCTCCATGCTCTGGCCTCCGTGGGCACTAAGTACCCACGTAATGTACATGTGCATACTGTCAGGCAAAACACTTAACAATTGCAAGAGTAAGGGTCTGGAGAGGTGGCTCAGGGGTTAGGGGCCTGGCTACTCTATTGAGGACCTAGATTTGATTCCCAGCATCCACATAGCTGCTCATAACTATCTGTCATTCCAGAGCCAAGGTATTCACCTTTCCTGGTCGTCAGGTGCTCCCCTGCACAAGACATGGGCCTAACACCCATCATACACATGTTATTGTTTAAAGCATTGTTAAAAAAGATTTATTTATTTTATGTATATGAGTACACCGTAGCTGTCTTCAGACACACCAGAAGAGGGCATCGGATCCCATTACAGATGGTTGTGAGCCACCATGTGGTTGCTGGGAATTGAACTCAGGACCTCTGGAAGAACAGTCTCTTAACCGATGAGCCATCTCTCCATCTCTCTCTCTCTCTCTCTCTCACACACACACAGACACACACAGACACACACACACACATATTTTTTATAAATAAAACAAAGCATTTTAAAGTAAAAAAAACCCTAAAATTAAAAACTAGAGAGGAGCTACAAATAACATGGTTTCTGTGTTAAATCCTACGTTGTCTTTAGCTTCTGTATTTGCTTCTGAGAGAGCATTAAATTTTTATGTTTAGGAAAAAGTAACCCACTGGGGACAGACTGATACAGGGTGACAAAGTGTCTTGTCAGACACTAGTCTTCTCTCTTCCCAGTTGTTGCCTATTGAAAGAGCCGCTCTGAAGCAGAGGGCCCGGGACGCCGAAGCTGGGGCCCAGTGGAGTGAAGAGGACACTGATGAAGATGAAGATGATGGTGTTTCCCCTGAGTCCCACCCCAGAAAGGAGGACAAAGCAGAGGGGGATTTGCAGATTAATGTGGAAGATGAGGAAGCCTTTGTGCTGCCCCCTGCTGGGGAGACGGACCAGGATATCCTTGGAGTGCAGAGGGAGGGAGGAGAGGGTCTTAGTGGGGCTCTCTTAGGCCTGTGACTTGAGGCAGCGTATCCTTAATGGGTCCACATGCCCAGGCTCCAGACCTGCAACGAGTTCACAAGCGGATCCAGGATATAGTAGGAGTGCTTCGGGATTTTGGGGCTCAGCGAGAAGAAGGCCGGTCTCGAACTGAGTATCTGAATCGGCTTCAGAAGGACCTAGCCACTTACTATTCGTATGGAGACTTCCTCTTGAGCAAGCTCATGGAGCTGTTCCCTCTGTCTGAGGTACCGACCGGCATACCACTTTGCTGCTTCTGCTTTTCTTCGCTTTGTACGGGTGTGATGGCATTTAGCCCCCTCAAACCCTGGTCTGAGCTCCTAGGCTCTTGACTCAGTCCCGATGCACTGTCTCCACTGCAGTTGATAGAGTTCTTAGAAGCTAATGAGGTGCCCCGGCCAATCACCCTTCGGACCAACACCTTGAAAACCCGTCGCCGAGACCTTGCTCAGGTGAGGGGTCAGTGTCCTTTAAGTCAGAACTGGACTCTCTTGCTTACCTGTGGATCACCTGTCCAATCCTGGCTGGGTGAGTTCTCAGTATGTCTTCTTGTTCCAAGCACGGTCCCAACAGGTGAGCTCTGAGAGACCTGCTGTCTGAGTAGGACCTTGTCTTTGCCGCCTGTGCTGCCTGTGCCTGGGATAGGACATCAACATCAGGATGAACCGAGACCTTCTAAGGGATTGGAGGAAGGTTACCAGGAAGCCGAGAAATGATGCTTCCCCCAGAAAAACAGATACATATATAATTTTACTCTTACCCAGGGATTCAGGGACCCCAGGTTAAAGACTTTGCTTCTAAAATCAGTAGTGTTAACCTTGCATTTTTGTTTAGTTCTGAGCTTATTTTATGTGTTTTACTTATGAATGTTCACCATGTGAATGCTTGGGAGTTATGGATCTTGCGAGCCACTGTGTAGATGCTGTGGATCTAATCTAGAAGCCCTGCCATAGGAACGGGCTGAGCCACCTCCAGCCCTGCATATTTTAGTTTCATGTTTTCTTGTTGCTTTTTGAGACAAGGTCTGACTGTAATTCCTTCTGGCCTTGAACTTACCGAGATCACTAGCCTCTGCCTTTCCAGGGCTGAGATTAAACATTTTTTTCCCTTTAGGTTTTGAGGCAGGTCTCATGAAGCAAGGCTGACCTAAAGCTTGCTTTGTGGTACAGGCTGCCACTGAACTTTTGGCCATCCTGGCGTGGCCTCTGGAATGCCGGGCTTCCAAGTGTGTGCCCTTCTGCCTGGTCCCATGCACCGCTGGGACCCTGGGCATGAACCCTGGGCTTCATGCATGCTGGACAGGCCCGCTACCCACTGAGGCACACCCACACACCCAGCAGTTCTAGTGTATTTTAACAGGAAGCTAGGCCTCTTCTAGGAAACAGAAGGGCAGGAGGTAGTTAATATCTGATTATTGAAATATACTTAACTGAGTCAGAAACCTGGAGTTTAAAAATGGGGAGTTGGGTGAGAGGGCTGGGCTGTGGCTCCATGGTAGAGCAGTCTGTTTTAGCATGCATAAGCCCTAGACACACTCCCTAGTTGGGGTGTGTGGTTAGATCTGGTAGTTTACATCTTTAATCCCAGCCCTTGTGAGGCTGAGGCAGGCTAGCTCAGGCTACATAGCAATACCCTGTGTCAAAACAAGGGTCTTGGAGGACAGGGCTAGAGTACCTCAGTGGTTGACCCTTTGTTCAGCCTTTACAAGGCCTTGGACTCCATGCACACACGGTAGGCAGGCGGCATGTGATGGTATGAGGAGAGAATCTGCCAAGTGAAGCTGCTGGCTCTTGTGAGTGGCAGTGAAATGGACCAGGTTCTCCTGACTGGCCGTTTGGGGTAGAATATCATGGTTTTGACATCATCCTCCTTATTTTCAGGCTCTGATCAATCGTGGGGTTAATTTGGATCCATTGGGAAAGTGGTCAAAGTCTGGACTTGTGGTATATGATTCTTCAGTGCCTATTGGTAAGTGCCCCCAACTTGTAGCCCTTCTGGTCCGTCCCTTTGCCAGCATGTCACACCGTGGCCCTCCTTCACAGGTGCTACTCCCGAGTACCTAGCTGGACACTATATGCTACAGGGAGCTTCGAGTATGCTACCTGTCATGGCCCTGGCTCCCCAGGAGCATGAGCGGATCTTAGACATGTGTTGTGCTCCTGGAGGGAAGACCAGCTACATAGGTATGAAGAGGGCAGGCTGGGGAAGGCCGTCTGCCTGTACGGCAGAAAGAATTCAGGTTGACCCAGTTCCGTATACCTTCACCTAGCACAGAGGGAGGGGCAGCTTCTGGGTTCTAGGCTCCAAGTTCAGCTCTGTTATTTATTTATTTTTTTTTTTTAAAGATTTTATTTCAGACACACCAGAAGGGGTTGTTTGTGAGCCACCATGTGGTTGCTGGGAATTGAACTCAGGACCTCTGGAAGAGCAGTCAGTGCTCTTAACCACTGAGCCATCTCTCCAGCCCTCAGCTCTGTTATTTAACCCTGTGCCTGACCTTGGCTGACTTCTGATTTTGTTACCCCTGAACTGGGGGCTAGAAAGATAGATAGCAGAAGGGGAAGCCGTGTGGATGGACTCAGTGCTGGCTGGGCAGGCAGAGGCGAGCTGGCCTTGGAGGGTTGGGACTGGGCTGCGGAGTAAGGGGGGGGGGTGCTGCTGAGCCCTGGCACTCCCCTCTCCCTGCCCATAGCTCAGCTGATGAAGAACACAGGTGTGATCCTTGCCAATGATGCCAACGCAGAGCGGCTCAAGAGTGTCGTGGGCAATCTGCACCGGTTGGGGGTCACCAACACCATCATCAGCCACTATGATGGGCGCCAGTTCCCCAAGGTAGGCTCTTGTCTTTCTGAGGCTTCTTCGGGTCACCTTGTCCTTGGTGACATGGCTGTGTTGTGCTGTCCTTGGGAAATGAGTAGTGTGGCTTGCAGCAAGCATCGGGCTGACTTTCCTTTTCTACAGGTGGTAGGGGGCTTTGACCGAGTGCTACTGGATGCTCCTTGTAGTGGCACAGGAGTCATCTCCAAAGACCCTGCTGTGAAGACGAACAAGGTGAGGGGCCTGGTAGTGGGACCAGTTGAGAGGCTTTGGCTAATCCTGTGGCGCTGGAGTGTTGCGATCAGAGAACACCCCGTAGGCAGCCGCTCCCTTCCTCAGGCTGTCTCCCGAAGTCCCTGACTCCTGGTCTCTTGGGCAGGATGAGAAGGACATCCAGCGCTGTGCCCACCTCCAGAAGGAGCTGTTGCTCAGTGCTATTGACTCAGTCAATGCCGCCTCCAAGACAGGAGGCTACCTGGTCTACTGCACCTGCTCTATTACGGTGGAGGAGAACGAGTGGGTGGTCGACTATGCCCTGAAGAAGAGAAATGTGCGGCTGGTGCCCACAGGCCTGGACTTCGGCCAGGAAGGTTTTACCCGCTTCCGAGAAAGGCGCTTTCACCCCACTCTTCGTTCCGCCCGACGCTTCTACCCTCACACTCACAATATGGATGGCTTCTTTATTGCCAAGTTCAAGAAATTTTCCAATTCTGTTCCCCAGCCCCATGCAGGTAATCTCTGCTCTCCCCTTCCGCAACCACCTCTGCTCTCTGACTTTTTAGTGTGTGTGCATTGTGATATGTGTGTGTGGTGTGTGTGGCATGATGCATGTATACATGTATGCAGTGTGATGATATATGTATGCGTGTGTGCGGCGTGATGCATACACGCGCGTGCGCAAACATGAACATGCCAGAGAAAACCTATGGAGCTCAGAATAACGCTTGGAGTTGTCTTCCTCCACCACGTGGCCCTGATCAGGCTTTGGCCCGGCGGCTGGCACCTTTATGTGCTGGGCCCGCCTCACCAGCCCTAGTTTTAAAGGAACATTGTTTAAAATATTTGTTCGTGCACATGATGTTCTCTAGATCAAGTCCGCCTGATTTCTACTTGACTCTTCCCCTTTCCCACCACCACCACTTTCCGTCCCAGTGAGTCCATTGAGTGTTGACTGTGGGTGGGTGTGGGACCATCTACTGGGGCATGAGTAACCTCTCAGGGCCTCCCATCCCTTAGGAAACCTGACTCAACCCCCGGCTGCAGTCAGTCGCCAGGCACTCCTGAGATAAGGCTGGTACTTCATGCCCCACTCCCCCAACACACACACATTCATATTCTCTCTCTGTCTCTCTATCTTTCTCTCTCTCTCTCTCTCTCTTCCACATTTTTTTTAGTTAAATTGTCTTGGCCACAGACATCTGGGATCAGCCTGCAATTCTGTCTCCCTGCTTTCTTATTGTTTTCACTTGGGTGCCAGGGATCCAAACTCAGGTGCTTACACTGGGTCTCAAGCACTTTACCCATAGAGCTGTATGAATGGTGTCTCCCACCTGCTTTCCAGTGTGGAGAGCAGAGGCTACGGCATGACAGGGAAAGGGAGCTTGGTATTCATCTCAGCCACTGTGCGTGGATGAAAGAGTCTGTCATCTCAGCTGCAGTTGTTCCTCAGCCCTGAGCCTCGACTGTTTGAACAGGTTGAGATGGTTGCATCACACACACAGTTCTACTAAGTAGCTGATTATTTAGCCCAAGCGCATTCCGTCACTGCAGGTTGTGGTTTCTTTTGATTCTTGGCTCTGCTGGCCCAGCATCTCTGCACTGGATTGGCAAACTCTGTAGAGCTCTGGGAACCTGACTGATAAAGTGTGTTTCCTCAGGCATCTTGATGCTGGCCTGTAGCTCAGGGGAGGTGGGGTGTTCTGGAACGGCTGAGAGCTCTGTGTGCCTTGAGTTAGTTGGAAGAAGGAGAAAAGAGGGGCTGAGTTCAGTGTGTGGTTTCTGGCTTGGCTTTTGTTTTTGTTTTCAGTAGCTGCAGACTTAGTACATTGCCAGGTGGGTGCTCTGCACAGTGCAAAAACCTTAAGAAACAGCGAATTTTAAGAGGCAAAGACAGGTACATCTTTGAGTTTGAGGCCAGGCTGGTCTCTATGTAGTAAGTCCAAGACCACCTAGGCTACATAGCAAGACCGTCTCAGAAAAATACAGGAAATAGCAAGTTTTGATATAAGTGAAATCCATATTTGACAACACTCTCATTGATGCTTACTAGCTAGGTTTCCCACATTGCATGACAATCTGTGATACGTGTCAAGCGAGCCAGTGCTTTTGGACTTGGTTTAGAGACTGGGACTCCTTAGAGTGTCTTGCTATATACTGCCCTCCAGAGGGCGCAGCTTCCTCTGGAAACCTGACCTAAGAAGAGGCAGTAATCTCTTAACTCCAGGTACTTAGAGTTTCAGTAAAAACCATGCACTAATGTGAGTCTAACTAGTTAGCTCTTAGGCACTATCCTAATGTGTGGGGCTTTTGTTGTTGTTTCTTTGTTTTTTGGTGTTTGAAGACAGGGTTTCTCTATGTAGTCCTGGCTGTCCTGGCTCTGTAGACAAGGCTGGCCTGGATGGAACTCAAGAGATCCATCTGCCTTTGCCTCCCAAGCTGGGATTAAGTGCGCCGCCACCACTGCCCAGCAACCTCCTTGTTTCTTAATGATCAAGCCATCTGTTTAATTTTTACCTCAGGAAACTCAGCAGCAGCTACCCCTGCAGAACCTGACCTCAAGGATCAGGTCACCCCGAAGTCTGAGAATAGTAGTCAGCCCACCAAGAAAGCTGGCGGGGCTGCAAAGGCAAAGCAGCAGTTGGTGAGAGGGCAACATTCCAAGAAGCCCTTCCAGAAGATGAACAGCATCTCCAGAGGGCCAGGCTTGTCCACTGAACCTTCTGTCCCAAATGTCCAAGTGTCTGCCAGGCCCTCGGAAAGCAATCAATCTGATGGGAAAGCTGAAGTGATCAGGAAACAAAAGAGGGCCTGGAAGCTGAAGCAACAGGGGTCAAAGTGGAAGCCCTCCACCAAAGCTGCTTTCCCAAAGCAGAGTGACCCGCCCAAGGGCGAGGACTCGGGAATACCTGCTGTGCAGACTCCCTCTGAAACCTCTGCCGCCCCAAGGCCCAAGGACGGTGCTCAGTCCTTTGGGAAAGGCAAAAGGATCCAGAAAGTAAAGCAGTTGTCAGAGCAGCCTGCCAAGAGAGCTGCTCCCCTGATAGAAGATGCTCTCCCCAAGGCACCCTCAGCCCCCACTGTGTCTCCCCACAGTTCCACCAAACCCCCACCAGCAAAAAGGAGGAAATCTATGACCAAGGGCAGCAGCCAGCCTCTGTTGTCTTAAATGGACTTGGAAACTCACTGACATTGTCTCTGGGTTGGAACTCTTAGATCCTGCTGCAAGGATGGCCTCCCACTGTGCATACGCATGAAATTTAATATACATATTACCACCCCTAGTTGCCGTTGTGTTTTTTGGGGGAGACTGGGTACTGGCACTTTGTAGGAAAGAGGCCTGGGATTCTCTGAAGACCAACAGTTGTGCACTGCTCAAATGACAGAATTTCTCCTTCCATTTCTTAGTCTCCAAGGAAAAAGCCATAGAATCAGATCTAGGGTACCGGGGAGAAGAGGGCAGTAGGGAAGACTGTCTAAAAGTACCAGAGGTCCTGTGCCTTATGTCCTACTGTCAGAATCCTAGGCGGTGGCTCCCTGGGAGGGGCTAGTCTGGCTCCTCCCGGTGTTGACTCTACTCACAGGGCCTCAGACCCCGGAAAGGTTCAGAGCTAATCCTCTAGTGAGGGCCTTTCATTGGCTTCCTCTGCTCCCTCCCTCATGACCTTTGCCCTCCTGTCGGGCCATCTGATTGGTCACTCGTATTCCACAATCATCTCATTGGCTCTTCTCCTCACCCTCTGCTGCACTGGTCTCCCTCTCCCGGCAGAAGGCGCAGCCATGAATCCGTTATTTGGTCCCAACCTTTTCCTCCTACAGCAGGAGCAGCAGGGCTTGGCCGGGCCGCTGGGGGACCCTCTGGGAGGTGACCACTTTGCCGGGGGAGGGGACCTGCCCTCGGCTCCGCTTGCCTCGGCCGGCCCCTCTGCCTATTCGCCTCCCGGGCCTGGTCCGGCGCCCCCTGCAGCCATGGCTCTCCGCAACGACCTGGGCTCCAACATCAACGTACTCAAGACCCTAAACCTTCGTTTTCGCTGCTTCCTAGCCAAGGTGCACGAGCTAGAGCGCCGAAATCGGCTGCTGGAGAAACAACTGCAGCAAGCTCTAGAGGAGGGTAAGCAGGGCAGGCGGGGCCTGGCCCGCCGTGACCAGGCGGTACAGACCGGCTTCATCAGCCCGATCCGACCCCTGGGGCTGCCCCTGAGCTCCCGGCCGGCCGCCGTGTGCCCCCCATCAGCGCGGGTGCTGGGCTCGCCGGCCCGCTCGCCAGCCGGACCCCTAGCATCCTCTGCGGCCTGCCACTCATCATCTTCCACCTCCACCTCCACCAACACCTCCACCTCCTCCTCCACTGCGTTCTCCTCGTCGACCCGCTTCATGCCCGGCACCATCTGGTCTTTCTCACACGCCCGCCGGCTTGGACCGGGACTGGAACCCACGCTGGTGCAAGGGCCTGGCCTGTCTTGGGTACACCCTGACGGGGTGGGCGTCCAGATCGACACCATCACCCCCGAGATCCGTGCACTGTACAACGTGCTGGCCAAAGTGAAACGGGAGCGAGACGAATACAAGCGAAGGTAGGGACAGGGTTCAAGATATGCCACACACAGACATGACAGGTCAGGGAGTTAGTGAGGGTTTCCAGAACGGAGCCGTGGAGGCCAAGAGTCATGTTAACAAGAGTTTCAGTTCGTGCAGTGATGAAAGTGAGGAGCACGGAGCACGGAAGGATTTGGATGCAGGGACCCCAGAATCCACAGAGAGTTCTCAAGTCAGACTCGTGGCTAGAAGCATTCTAGAACACTGGGAATTGACACTTTCCTTCTGTCATGACTCCCTGTCTTATGCAGGCTGCCGTGTTTGCATGACTCTGCTAACTGTGGGGTGTTGTGTGGTATGAAAGGGAGACATCCGAGAGAGCTCTGCAGCTGTGGGTCCTGATTCAGACCTTGGAGCAATGTCAGGACATAAACTCCACACATGGGCTGAAGGGCGCAGCTTTAATTTTGGAGGTAAATTAAGTGAAGTTGGAAGGAGGTAGTGAGGAAGTGACAGCAGCTACTCAAGGGCTTCCCCTAAGGAATGGCCCCCAGAATCCAGGTCTCACCCTGGTTCCATATGAGAGGCTCAAAGGCTCCAGAAGCTAAAGGCATTGCTTGGAATAGTCAAAACAAACAGGAAAAGAGAGAAAGAACAAAGAACTAGGACAAGGAGAAGGGACAGCTGTCATAGGGCTGGTGAGGGGGGTCTATCAGAAGAATCTCGAACAAGGACCAAGCAAAAAAAAAAAGTTGGGCCAGGCAGTGGTGGCACATGCCTTTAATCCCAGCACTTGGGAGGCAGAGGCAGGTGGATTTCTGAGTTTGAGGCCAGCCTGGTCTACAGAGTGAGTTCCAGGACAGCCAGGGCTGCACAGAGAAACCCTGTCTCGAAAAACCAAAATAAATAAATAAATAAATAGATAAAAAAGTTGGGAACATGGTCACGCCCTACGGAGATACAGAATAGAGTGTCTCAGGACCGGCCCAGTGTGTTCTGAGAGGAACCCTGCTCCCAGCAGGTTAACACAAGAATTAAGAGGAAGAGATGTCACACTGGAGTGTTGGCTGTACACCAGGAGGACTCACTGGATGGCTGGTAACTAGGCAACAGGACAGGACCATAGGCAGAACTAATTTTGGAGGCTGACCAGGCCCTGGTTGAGGAGGAAGTAGGTGGCAGTCAGAGGGAAGCCCAGGCTTGGGGGCTCCAGTGTCCTATCTAATATGACCCTTTGGGGGATAGTCTGGTCTGTGTGTGTAGACCAAGGTGGTTAGCCGTGTGTGAGGACCACTTGGAGGCCCTGGAAACACATTGCCGGGTCTGTGTGACCTTCAGGGATTGGTAATCTGTTAGCATTCCCCAGATCACATACATCAGCAGACTCTCTGAGGTTCAGTCCTCACCCTGGCTTCCATGACTGTGGCCCATGTCTTTGGGTTTTTAGTTATCACAGCATCTAGGCACCACCCAGAACCTGCCTGTACCTGCCTCCGCCCCGAAGGGCTTAACAGTCAATGAAGCACTGACAGCTCTGCAGTAGTCATAGGAACAGCTGCCCCTCTCCAAAGCATCTTTAAAACAGAGAGTATTTGTCCTTGGTGCAGCTGTCTTGGGCAGCAAAGTTATTCCTTGGGGATTGATTAGCTCATCACTCTGCGGCACACTGCTGTGCAGAGGACCCGTGGCTAGAATTGCATGGTGGATGACACTGGCCCTTCCACCCCAGAGCCCCTGCCTTCCTTCTGTTCCCCACATCTTTAGTCTGGACAGCGTGGAGAACTTGAATATTAAACTGGATAGGATTGAAGCCCCGCCACCCTAGCTCCTGTGTGCAGCTCCTTTGCCTGTGTGACCTTTTTCTTGGGACTCAGTTTTTCCAGCATAAGAATGGTCCTGGCTTTTTCTCTTCAACTCAAAGATAGGATTTATTTGCAGGGGAGGCCTTTGGTAGTCTGTACAAATCTGCCCAGATCTACCCAAGTTAGAATGCAGGTCACAGTGCGCCTGCACCTGTTGGTGTGCCTGGCTGGAGAACACCATGAGCATCTGGTTAATTGTTTCAGATTTTTTACCCTGTGTGGTCCATCTCATTAGTCATCATCTTGCCTTAAACTTGCTCGTGTTTCACTGGGATTTATTGAGTTCATTATCAGATAGGACTTCTGGCCCTCCCTGATGCATCTTGGCCAGGATCATAACTTCCTGTCGATCCTATGGGCTCTTCCTCTAGAGACTCACAGCTCTAGGCACACGGGGTGCCACATCCCATACTTGTAGAGGTAGAGACCAAGGCCCAGCACAGACGAAGGTCTCATGTAAGAAGGTGTGTAACGTGAGGCTATCAGACTGTCACTGCCGGAGCAGAAGGAGAGGCAGACGTGGAGGAGTGCAGGGCTGGCAGGGAAGGGGGTAAGAGGGTGAGGGAGGTCCATGGCTGAGCTGCATGGTCAGCTGCAGGGTGGTGGCTAGGCTGGCTGCCTCTTCCCCTGGCTGACTGGGAGTTATTATTAGGAGCACTGCAGTGCGGCTGTAGGTGCAGGACGCAGGAGAGCAGAGAGTCATGGAACCCAAGAGGGTGAGGGAGGGGCAGGAGCGAGGAGAGAAGGGGCCCGAGAGCTTAGTCCTCCTGACTGCAGAGGCTGTCCTCTGCTGCTTCCTTTCCACAGACAGATCTCATTTTGAGCCCTCTCCTTCAGCTCCCTTGCCCTCCCTTCTGAGGCCAGAAGGAGCCTATGCAGAATGCAAGCGGAAGTGATGAGCTCCTGTGCACAGGCATTGCCTCAGGTTCTGAACCGACAGGGCCATGCAGCACCCCCACCTTCCATCTCTGTGACAGGATGGACTGGGTAGCGCCCCACAGGCCCTGCTCCATGGCAAGTGCCTGCCACCCTCCTGAGCTCTGGGGTGAGAGATGCAATGCTGCTTGACTGTGCCTTCTCGCCCACTCTCTGTTCCCTTTCCCTTGGGTGCGATTACTCAGCAATATCAAACTTCCTGTGCCCACTTCTTTCACGATGCTAGGGGTCATCACGCCAGCCCTGTGACCTTCCTATAGCTCACTTCAAGGGGCTGGGTGGGGAAGGACTTTGTTCCCAACAAGGCTGCTGAGCAGCTCTTGATCCAGCCTGTGTCCTGCAGATGCTTTCACAGGAGGCAGGGCAGCAGCCTAACAAGCTCTGTTCTGTGCGGGCAGGAGCGGGAGACCGGATCTGTGCCACTGAAGGTGGGAGACTGGGTTGTAGGGGGGACCTGGTGGAGTGGTGTGGGCAGGTGGTGGGGGATGAGACCAGCCAGACAGCTGGCAGAACTGGGCCCATGTGGGGATGGATACTGCAGATGGCCAAAGTGGTAGCAGTTGTTTTTAAATATAGTTCTTGGTACATGGTCTGGAGGTTCTGGGCAGGCAGTTGGTGAACCCAGCCCTTGCCGGGAAGTATGGAGCCATTCAACAGCTGCAGCTGCCCACTGGCTGGCTGCCCGTAAATTCTTGTCTCAACAAATTCCCATCTAGGGAACCAGACCTGAGGTCTGAAACCTGGGTCTGAGAGGGAGGGACAGGAGCTGTCATGGCAGGAGGGACTCTAGGCTATGTTCTCTCCCCTTCCCAATGTCTGTTAGGTGGGAAGAGGAGTACACAGTTCGGATACAGCTACAAGAGCGAGTCACTGAGCTCCAGGAGGTGAGGGTAGCCACCCCACTGCCCCTGCTTCCCTGTCCCCCCCATGGCGTTTCCCACACTGACATGTCCCCGTTTCCTCCTGGCTGTAGGAGGCCCAAGAGGCCGATGCCTGCCAAGAGGAGCTAGCCATGAAGGTGGAACAACTGAAAGCTGAGCTGGTGGTCTTTAAGGGGCTCATGAGTAACGTGAGTTCAGCCTTCCTTCCCCTTCTCTCAGGGATCCCCAGGTGCTCAGCTGCTCCTGGCCCTTCAGTGTTCCTGTGCCGCCCGCCCCTCCCCAAACCTTCCCATCCTCCTGGGGCTTTGCTCTTCGCCACCATCTTCCTTCAGTAGATAAGCTGTTACCGTGTTACAGAGGAGGCTCAGCCTCTTAGTGAAAGCTGAGAGCTGAGCTCTTGGCAACTCACCCCTGGAATCCCAGCCCTCGGGAGGCAGAGCCAGAGCGATCAGAAAGATGAGGAGTTCAAGTCCAGCATCAACTATGCTTAAAAAAATAAAATGGGAATGTGCACAGCTCTGGAGCCAGCTGCAGAGGCTCATGTGTGAATCCTGCCACTCGCTAGCTGTGTGGCCTTCAACCTCTTCCCTCCCCACCAAACCTTCCCTTTGCTTCATCTGTAGAATGCAGAAAAGAGTGGAAAGGGTGCCTCGGGGTTGCTTTGAAGCAGATAATGCCCCTGGCTGACGTGTACTGCTAGAGAGTGATCCCCCCCCCCCCCCCAGTTTTGCAAAGCAAAGTTACTCTGTATAACAACCCTTGCTGTCTTGAACTTGCTCTACAGAGTAGGCTGACCTTGAACTCTTATTTTTTTAATATTTATTTATTTAGTATATGAGTACACTGTTGCTGTCTTC
>CM052700.1:22294300-22305429 GCA_028551405.1 Uromys caudimaculatus | reverse complement strand
TGGTTGTGAGCCACCATGTGGTTGCTAGGAATTGAACTCAGGACCTCTGCAAGAGCAGCCGGTGCTCTTAACTGCTGAGCCATTTTGCCAGCCCCCTGGCCTTGAACTCTGTTTGGTTTTTGTTGTTGTTGTTGTTTGGTTTGTTTGTTTGTTTGTTTGTTTTGGTTTTTTTCGGGACAGTGTTTCTCTGTGTAGCCCTGGCTGTCCTGGAACTCACGCTGTAGACCAGGCTGGCCTCGAACTCTGAAATCCACCTGCCTCTGCCTCCCAAGTGCTGGGATTAAAGGCGTGTGCCACCACTGCCTGGTGGCCTTGAACTCTTAAGAGTTCCCCCTGCCTCTGCTGCCCGAGTGCTGCGATCAAGGGTGTGCACCACCACTGCCCAGCTGTCATTCCCAGTGGTCTTTTTCATCTCTGGGGATGAAATTTCAGGGGGATGAAGAGCTGTTGTTGGTTCAAAGGCGACCCTGCCCATCCCAGCCTAGGCCGAGCCTTCCCCAGCCTATGTGACTGGGTGTTAGTCCCATGAGCCACCCAGTGGATAGGCCCTGTGTGGTAGGACGGGCCCCTGAGAAAAGGGATGGTTCATCCAGCAGGTCAGGGGCTTTGTGGAGGAGGCGACAGTGGTGTGCTCTGAAGGATGAGGATTTTGCTGTGGTTTTATTAGTCCCAGCTGGGGTACTGGGTATCTCCTCACTGTTCCTGGTGTTCCTGGTACAGAATCTGACCGAGCTGGACACCAAGATCCAGGAAAAGGCCATGAAGGTAGACATGGACATCTGCCGCCGCATTGACATCACGGCCAAGCTCTGTGACCTGGCTCAGCAGCGCAACTGCGAAGATGTGATCCAGATGTTCCAGGTGAGCGGCCCGCTGTCCGCCCTCTTGGGGGCTGGGCAAGGTAGAGAAGCTCCTATCATGGCTGGCCTGGATTTCAGGTCCTGCTGCCCTTCCCCCTGGGATACATATTGTCCCCTGGGGCCCTTGGTGGACTAGGCTGGGAGGCAAGGAGCAGCCTCAGGAGAAGAGGTTTTGGAAGCCATCTCTAACTCCATCTTCCCCTCCCCCCTCCTCTGTCTGCTTCTCTTCTCTCTGTTCCTCTCATCTTTTCTCTTGCGTTCTCCGTAGAAGAAGCTGGTTAGTGTGACCTCACGCAAGCTTATTACCCCAGTCCCTGTCTCTAAGCCACCCCACCCTCAGTTTTGAACCACTGGGCCCTTCCAAAGAGATGCCTTCTTCCTTTGTTTTCCTTGCTCCTCCGTTTTCAGTCTCTTCCTTCTCCTTCTCTCAGCGGCCTTCCAGATCTGGATGTGATTAAGCTCTCCCATAGTAAACACAAGCCTCTCATCTTCCTCGCAGCTAGACCTGGGGTCAATTGAGTCCTCAAATGAGAAAGACTTCAAAACCAAACCAGACCCAATTCCTCCATAGTGAACAAACACAACTTTTTGCATTCCTAAAGATTTATTTTATGTGGATGGATATTTTCTTCCATAATGTCTGCATACCACATGAGTGCCTCTGCCCAAGGACACCAGAAGAGGGCATTGGATTCCCTTGGAACTGGAGTTATGGAGGTCACTGAGCTGCCACGTGGCTGCTGGGAATTGAACCAGGGTCCTCTGGAAGAGCATCTAGTGCCCTTAACTGCTGAGCCACCTCTCCAACCACACTAAACATCACACTGTGGTCATCACAGTTTCTCTCCTTATCTTACTGCTCGACTTCTGTTTCTCTTCCTCCTTTCTTCGCCCGCAGCCCTGCCCTATCTGTGTGTGTCTGCCTGTTTCCGTTCCTGCCATGTAACTGTCTTCTCTGTCTGTCCGTCCTCCTTCCCGCTGTCCCCGCCTCACTCTGCGGCCTCCCTGCCCACCCTCTCCTCATGCACCCGGCCTCGCCTCTTGTAGTCTCTACACTTGTCTCCCATTAAGGTCCCGTCCATGGGGGGGCGGAAACGGGAGCGCAAGGCTGCTGTGGAGGAGGACACCTCCCTGTCGGAGAGTGATGGGCCCCGCCAGCCTGAGGGTGAGGAGGAGGAGAGCACAGCCCTCAGCATCAACGAGGAGATGCAGCGCATGCTCAGCCAGCTGTGAGTCCTGCAGGTCCATCCCAGCTGCCCTCACCAGATGTGCCCCAGTCCCCCGAGGCCGGAGCTCCCACAGTGCCCCAGCGCCCTTGACACACGGGTTCCCTGTCTCTAGGAGGGAGTATGATTTTGAGGACGACTGTGACAGCCTGACTTGGGAGGAGACTGAGGAGACCTTGCTACTTTGGGAGGATTTCTCAGGCTATGCAATGGCAGCCGCAGAGGCCCAGGGAGAGGTAATCTCCCCTCCTGGCCTTAGGCCCCTCAGGCTCTGCCTCTGTGTCCTCCACACCCCGCCCCCTCCCATTCTCTGTCCCCAGTGTGGCTTTCATCCTCCCTGGCTTCTCCCCATGCCTGTTTGCCGACCTGACCTTCTCCATTCTGTCTCCTCTAACCGGACTTCCTCTCTCTTCCCGCCTTGGCCCATGGGATGCCCCTTCCCTGCCCCTCCCTGGTCGGCTGCCCCTCGATTCCCTTTCTGCAGCAGCAGGAGGACAGCTTGGAGAAGGTGATCAAAGATACTGAGTCCCTGTTCAAAACCCGGGAGAAGGAGTACCAGGAGACCATTGACCAGATCGAGGTAAGGGGGTCAGCAGCGGGGGCTCTGCCAGGGCACACGGAGGTGTGCTGCTGGCCTCCTCCTTGCCGAACCCGAGACCAGGAGCTTCCACCTGTTGACAGGAAGAGGGACCCCCCTCAGTTGTGGTAGCTGTAGCAGGTCCTTGAGACCTTAGGATCTGGAGGTAGATAGATGTGGGTTCAAATCCTGACTCTGTTACCACGTGGAACAAATCTTTTGCCATCCATCCTTCCTTTCTTTCTATTTATTTTTTTAAAGATTTATTTATATGAGTACACTGTAGCTGTCTTCAGACACACCAGAAGAGGTCATGTGGTTTTGCAAGCCACCATGTGGTTGCTGGGAATTGAACTCAGGACCTCTGGAAGAGCAGTCAGTGCTCTTAACGGCTGAGCCATCTCTCCAGCCCCCTTTCTATTTGGTTTACATATATGTGTGTATGTATTGAGTGGCAGGGAGCATGTGCATTCCATGGTACGTGTGTGGAGGTCAGAGGACAGTGTGTGGGAGGAAGTTCTCTCCTTTTACCATTTGGGTGGCAGCAATCAAGTTTAGGTCTTTGGACTTGGCGGCTCATGCCTTTCCCTGCTGGACCACCCCCCACCGGTCTTCCCCCCTCCTCCCCTCTGAGACAGGGCTTCTCTGTAGCATTGGCTGTCCTGGAACTCACTCTGTAGAACTTACTCTGCTTCTACTGGGACTAAGAGTGTGCACCACCACTCCAGGCTCTCTTGTTCTTTCTGAGTGTCCTCCCCCAGCCCCCACCTCTCTCTTTCTCTGTAGGATCTTGTCTTATAGTCTGGGTTGGCCTTAAACTCCTGGTGCTTCTGCCTCACCTCCCATGCAGTGCGATTATGGGCATGAGCTCTAACCCAGCCTTGCAATGACCAGCTTTCATCCTTTCCTCTGTGTGTGTGTGTGTGTGGTGTGTGGTGTGTGGTGTGTGGTGTGTGTGTGCGCACGCGCAGGTGTGTACACATATGTGTGTGGAGGCCAGAAGACAAACCTGCGTAGTGTTCTTTAGGTGTGGTTAAGGTTTTGTTGTTTGTTTGTTTGTTTGAGACAGGATCTTTCACTGGTCTGGAACTTGCTGAGTAGAGTAGGGTGGCCAGGGAGCCCTAGGCATCAGTCTGTCTGTACATCCTTAGCTTTGGGATTGCAAGTGTGTTCTACTATGGCTAGTTTTTTCTTTTTTTTTTTTTTTTAAGATTTATTTATTTATTTTATAAATGAGTGCTCTATCAGTATGTACACCTCCATGCCTGAAGAGGGCATCAGATCCCATGATAGATGGTTGTGAGCCACCATGCGGTTGCTGGGAATTGAACTCGGGACCTCTGGAAGAGCAAACAATGCTTTTAACTGCTGAGACATCCCTTCAGCTCTAACTAGCTTCTTTTTTATATGGGTTTTAGGATCAAACTCAGGTCTTCATGCTGTGCTGTAAACCTCCCACTGAGTGAGGTATTCCCAGCTAGCTCCTTCATTCCTTTTTAGTCTTTTGATGTAGGCTCTTTCACACACATGTGGGCACACATTCGTGCTGCCTTCCTGCCTTCTTTCCCCCCAACACCCCGGAGGCCAGAAGTGGGCATCAGATTCCCGGCCACTGGAGCTCACAGGTGTCTGTGAACCTGACGTGGAAAATAAACTCGGGTACTCCTCAGGAACAAGGAGTGCTCTTAACTCCTGGGCCATCCTAAGCCCCAACCCAGACAGGGTCTTTCTGTGTAGCCAGTCAAACTTGAGGCAATCCTCCTGTCTCATCCTGCAAGGGTTAAAGAGGGTTTCTACCATGCTAAGGGTAGACCTGTCTCTTTATTTTTCTCTAATAGGGATGTTCATCATCTCTCCCGGCAGGCAGGCAGGGTTGTTAAGATGATCAGAGTAAGGCACGCGTTCTTAGGACAGGATCTGGCAGGTCGATGTGTGCTTATTACCCGGAACACCCTAAGTGCCGTAGCACTCAGAGGGACCCCTGTCTCCTTGGCTCAGCCTTGAAGCTCCTGGAGGAGTCTTCCTCTTTCATTTTTGAGCCTTGGGGCATTGTTTATGAATGGTGGTGGAGCTGGAGTTTAGACTGCCCTGCTGGACTGCAGGCAGCTTTGTCGGACTGCAGGAAGGTCACCATCAGAGGACGGTGAACAGGGCTGTGTGAGGCAGCTGCGTCTTAGACACTGATGTGGGATTGAGGCTCCTGCAACCCCTCGTGTATTCCCATGCCTGTGGGGCTCACTCTGTTTGCATTTTGAGAGGGAACTTTGGAAGAAACTTCCTGCATCCTCAGTGTCCCAGCACATGTCAGATGGCCATGCTACTCTGAGCAAAACCAGAGCTTTTGTTTTTGTTTGTTTGTTTTGGTTTTTCGAGTTTTTCAAGACAGGGTTTCTCTGTGTAGTCCTGGCTGTCCTGGAACTCACTCTGTAGACCAGACTGGCCTCCAACTCAGAAATCCACCTGCCTCTGCCTCTGCCTCTGCCTCCCAAGTGCTGGGATTAAAGGCGTGCACCACCACTACCCGGCAGAGCTTTTGTTTTTTAACCCAGAGGTGTACCCAGCCAGTATTCTGCCACCAGCTAAGCTGTGCCTGGGGACAAGTGATCTCCCATCTCCCCCTCCCCCTGTCCACTCCTCTTATTGCTCCTTCCTACCCTACCTCCCTGGGTTGTGCCCACCTCTTACGGATTGTAGATTTAAGGCTTGGTCTTTTTTTTCCCTACTGACAGCCAGGTAGGAGTCTTAGCGTAGTGATCAGAGGCTGCTGCTCTTCTGTGGTCCATCCCTTAGACCACAAATGGCTAGTTGTAAACATGATCTGGTGAGACAGAAAAGAGCACCCTGGGCTGGGACTGTGCTCCGTTGGTAAAATGCCTGCCTACCTTCATGCATGAGCCCTAGGTTTGATCCCAGTACCTCTCAAAATGGAGTATCGTGGCAATGCCTTTAGTCCCAGTATTGGGAAGACAGAGGCAAGAGGATCTCTGGGAGTTTGAGGACAACCTGGTCTACGGAGCTACTTCCAGGATGGCCAGGGCTGCACAGAGAAACCCTGTTTCAAACCTCCACTCCCTCTCCCACCCAAAAAAATTGGAAACATGTTTGAAGCTGTTCCTAAGTTGTATGACTTCTGTCCTCTCCTGGGAGAACGAGTTGAGGAGGAAGCCAGAGGAAGCTCACTCGGTAGCTCTGATGGCAGGGTAGCTCCTGGGGTCTACCTGGAGCATCTGTAGGACCTTTATCTTTGTGACCCTTGGTCTCAGGGTTATTGGGGTAGAGGTGACCCGGCCCCCCCTATTATTGAATGGTGAAGTTGAGTGGTGGGTGGAGTTTTTCCATGGCCCCGCCCCTTCATCACTTCATCTACCTCTACCTCTCCCACTCTGATCTTCTACACTGAGCCTGAAATTTAGGGGTGACTTGTTGAAGGCATCTTCTAGAATGTACATCTTCCCTTCAATATGTAAATCAGGGTGACAGGGACGGCTGGTAGTACTGCCTTATGCTTTGAGAGACCATACTGTGTGTGTGTGGGGGGGAATGTTTGTATGTGTGGGTGGCAGCTGACCTCTGACCTGAAATAGTGTGTGTGTGTGTGTGTGTGTGTGTGTGTGTGGCAGCTGACCTCTGACCTGAAATAGTGTGTGTGTGTGTGTGTGTGTGTGTGTGTGTGTGTGTATGTGTGGGTGGCAGCTGATCTCTGACCTGAAATAGTGTGTGTGTGTGTGTGTGTGCGTGTGTGTATATGTGTGGGTGGCAGCTGATCTCTGAGCTTTAGTATCATATTTTTGTCACAAATGGTACAATCTGCTGTGGGAACAAGCATGCCTTTCAAGCCGTCTCCTCTGTGGCTTACCACCCAGCTGTCCAGTGTCCTGGCTGTCCCCATTGTCTCTCCTGGGGCTCACTTCCTTCTTTCTGCCCATGGCCACCATGTCCAGTTCACATTTGTTGCGGGTGGCTTCCCGAAGCCTATCCAGAAGCCAAGGCCACTCCTGTGCCTCGTCTTTGCCCTCAGGCAGCCAAGCCATTCGCTCCACTGCAGTTTGGTTCTCCCCTTCTGGCCCCTGATCTTTGTACCACAAACAAAGAGAGACTGCAGATTGTCTCTGGCCTAGATACTTTTCCGCCTCAGCCTACTTTTTTTTGCTGCCCTCAAACCTGGCTGCAGAGTCAGCCCTAGAAGGGAGACTTTTCTTGATACAGACCCCCTCCCCTTTCTTTTGTGGAAAAAATTCTGGTATCAGCATGCACTTTGTAATCACTCAGGAGGGAAGTCTCTCTTATGTTGGGGAGTGGGTTATAAGTTAGAAAATGAAGTGGACCCAAATGCTATAAACAGAAACCAGGTTCCCTCCATTGCAGTGAGGCTTCGGAATATTTCACGGTGAATTAGCTTCAGCTGAGGGAGGGCTCAGTGGCAAAGATGGACAGACGAGCAGGACTCTGACTACCCTTAAAGCAGTGGGACTCAGCCTTCCTAATGCTGTGACCCTCATGCTGTGGTGACCCCAACCATAAAACTATTTCATTGCTACTTCATGACTGTAACTTTGCTACTGTTGTGAATTGCAATGTAAATAGTGATATGCAGGGTATCTGATATTCATCCCTAAAGGGGTCGAGACCACAGGTCGACAACTGCTGCCTTAAAGGAGCTGAGTTCCCAGGTCAGTGAGGAAGGCTGGTGGGTGCAGCACACAGAACCAAGGTGAGCCAAGCAGAGAAACCTAGAAAGAGTGCAGCATCCCATAGACTGACACCCTTTCCTTGTTACTCTCTTCCTTGTTCTCTTGGGAGTCCTGGGGATTGAAGCCAGGACCCATGCCAGGCAAGACTTCTTCACAGAGCTGCATCTGCAGACACTTTATTTTTTTTTTTAGACAGAGTCCCTTATGTAGCTCAAACTAGTCTTAAACTTGCTATAGAACAGACTTACCTGAAACTTTTGATTCTCCTGTCTCCACCTCCCTAGTGCTGGGATTACAGATGTATATTAGCAGGTTCAGTTTATGTGGTGCTGGGGATCAAACATACGGTTTTGTTGCAGGCTAGGCCAGCCTTCTACCAGCTGAACTAGATTCTGAACCTCTCTGCACCTGTAAACACTTTCTTAAAAATTAAACTTTATAATTGTTGTTGTTATTATTATTATTATTAGTGTGTGTGTGTGTGTGTGTGTCCACATGCCATAGTGCATGTGTGGAGGTCAGAGAACAATTTGGAATTGGCTCTCTTTCTACCATGTGGGTCCCTGGCATCAAATTCAGATTGCCAGATGTGCCTTATCCACTAAGCCATTTGGCGTGGCCTCCTCCCCCCCTTTTTGAGACCAAGTCTTACTCTTTAGGTTTTAGGTTTGACTTCATGACTCTCCTGCCTCAGCGTGAGTGCTGGAGTGATGGCGTGTTCTCCGTACATCTCTTACTGTGTTCTTACAGAGAACTCAGACATCCGACTGATTCTTGGGCGGCCGTAGGAGTAGATTCCCGGGAAAGGGCTGAGTGTGGAGCACTGTCCTGCCTAGCCAGAGTGAGGGCCTGAAGTTAGATTGCCAGCTGCTGCCACCCCTCCCCCACTTGAACAGGCGATTGTAGCTAGTTTCCTGAGCTGCTTGGCCCCCGGGACCCAGCTGGTGCTCTGACCCTGCCTTCCCTGGGTTTGATAACCTTGGTCATCCTCCCTGACCCCATCTTACTCAGCTGGAACTGGCCACGGCCAAGAACGACATGAACCGACACCTGCATGAGTATATGGAGATGTGCAGCATGAAGCGAGGCCTGGACGTGCAGATGGAGACGTGCCGCCGGCTCATCACACAGTCCGGAGACCGGTAAGACCTGCCTAGGATGGGCTGCGTCTCCCCCAGGGAGGACAGCTGAAACAGGCCCCATGGCCTGCGGGCAGTGACCAGGTCACATCTTTATCTGCAGCTGTCCTTGGGAGTCTCCTGTAGGTGTGGCCCAGATTGAAACTTCCTCTCCCTGCCTTGGCCATCAAATGAAACCTTCCAGTGCCCCAACTCTGAGGGCCTGAGAGCCTAAACCTGGCAAGGAACAAAGAGATACAGGGACAGGATTTTATCCAAATCCAAATCACAGTTTATGTGTTTGACCTTGTGTAAGAGTAAATCTGGGGTTTTAGAATATAGCTCAGTGGTAGAATACTTGTCTAGCCTGGGTGGGGCCCTGTGTACACACACACACACACAGTAAAATTTTTTTAAAAATCTGTAAACCAGGCCTATCAGTACAGGTTTGTAATCTCAGTCTTGGAAGGAGGAGGCAGAAGGATTGTCAGGAGTTTTAGTCTGTCCTGGACTACAGCAGCAAAACCTTGTCCCAGATGAAACAAACAGCAACAACAAACAAACAAGAACCAAGGAGCTACAGTAAGCCAGGGGTGCTAGTGCACATCTGTCCTCCAGATGCACAGAAGCAACAGGCCAGCCTCACCTCTGCATAGAGTTCCCAGCCGGCTGGGCAGGAGGGCATGCAGACCCCGTCTCAAAGAAAACAAGAAAACATAACCAAATCTCCCAAATTCCATGAAGCTGAGTATAGTGTGCATGCATACTGGGTTTGTGGCCCCACCCCAGCCACTTTGGAGGCAAGAGGATTGCTCGCACCCAGGCCTTTGGGGTCAGCAGTGACAACATAGTGAGACAGCCCTCCACATCCCACACACTCCAGATGACTGCTGGACAAGAAGCCGGGGCCCTAGTGTGGCTCAGGAAGCATTTCCATGTTGTGACTTCAGACTTTTCTGATCTCTGAGCCTCTTAGAGCCCCCAAGATAAGAGCAGAACTGTTCCCATCAAGCTGAAGATGGAAGAGTCTTTCTTCCCTTCCCAGTCCTTGCCTGGCATCCCCCTGCACCTCAGGAGATGAGGCTGCTTAGAAACCTCAGCAGCTTTCCTGCTTGCCCCAAGGTGACAGCTGGTGTTTTTTTTTTTCCTGCTTGCCCCAAGATGACATCTGGTGTTTTTTTCTAGAAAGTCTCCTGCTTTCACTGCGGTCCCGCTTAGCGACCCGCCGCCACCGCCAAGTGAGACTGAGGACTCCGATCGAGATGTCTCATCTGATAGCTCCATGAGATAGGAACCAGTGCCTGGTGCCCCAGAGCTCACTGGCGCAGGGGTGTGGGTCTGCAGAGGACTGTCTTCTATGCCACTGCATGAAGCCTGGCCCTGGGCTGTCCTCCCCAGGGTTCTGGGGTGTCTGGAGCGAGGCTCGGCCCCACCCTTCCTGTACAACCCATCACACAGGGGCACTCCCTTTTCTGTTTGTAAGGAATGTGATCATGGGACCTACCTGTATTCCTTGGGTATCTTGGATTTTGTACTGGTGCTATCTGGCCTAGGCACTCGTGTGAAGCAGATTCATCATGTACCTTTGGATAGGGTTTTGCTCCCTAAGGCCTTGGAGGGTGTGGGGCACTGTGTCCACAAGCTGCCCACCTGCCTACCACACAGTGAATGTGGCTGGGCAGGTTTTCTTTTGGGAAGTCTAGAGCTTAGGCCAGGTCGCTGAGAGGACCCGCACATGGGTGTGGCCTGCACGAGGTTACGGGTGCTCAGGGCCTGTTTCTCCAGTGATCTGCTGAGGGAATGCCGCCATGGCTGTCACTGAATGTCCTGGATGTCCCTGAAGGTCAGAGAGACAGTCAGGACATCCAGGAGAGGCTATGCAAAGCTGACATTTGAATGGAACCTTTAAAAGGAATGAAGGTGTTGAGTACTTACTGAGCACTTGAGTCACTGTGTAATGCACTTTCAGACACACTGGTCAGTCACTGCCCCAGAACCAAAGCACCTACAAGTGCCCGCAAGGTCTTAGGCTATACAGAGGGTAGTCACCTCCCTTCATGGATACAATTAGTTTTACTATACTGGGTGCCCTTCCAATTTCCTGTAATTTAACTGGAGACTGAGAGCTGGTACAGTTAACCTTTGCAGTAAAGGACACAGATTTTTCAAGAGCAGCAAGCTCTGGAAGTCAGTGCTGTCCATCCTGAGTCTCAAAAGACTGCACTTCCTGTCCCAGTGACAAGCCCCACCCTTCACATTGCCAGACACATCAGGTGTTCAGGACAGGCAGCCTGGGCTGGGACTTGGCTAGAATGTAGCCCTGACTTCCGGCACCCAGCTGGATGGCAGGGCCAATAAAGATCCATATACAAAAGCCGACGGAGCCTTTCTTGCCTCCCACACCCTCCCTCTCCTTACACTGCATTAAAGCGCACAGAGATAGGTGCAGAGAGCTTTATTGATGGTATTCGAGAGTAGGGAGGGCTCCCTAGGCCCCCCTGTTATTGTGGGGGTCTGGGATGGAAATTGTGAGGGAGATGCTCAGTGTTGGGGGCCTCCTCAGCAACCGAGGGCCTCTCTTGCTCTCAGTGTCCTTGCTGGGGTGGGTGGTCCAGGGTTTCTTACTCCTTGGAGGCCATGTAGGCCATGAGGTCCAC
>CM052700.1:22192316-22293800 GCA_028551405.1 Uromys caudimaculatus | reverse complement strand
AGATACATTGGGGGTAGGAACACGGAAGGCCATGCCAGTGAGCTTCCCGTTCAGCTCTGGGATGACCTTGCCCACAGCCTTGGCAGCACCAGTGGATGCAGGGATGATGTTCTGGGCAGCCCCACGGCCATCACGCCACAGCTTTCCAGAGGGGCCATCCACAGTCTTCTGAGTGGCAGTGATGGCATGGACCGTGGTCTAGAAAACATGGGGGCAATTGAGTGAGGTCTTGCAGGGCACCCGTCTACCCAAAAGGGACACCCACAAAGAAGAGTCCACTCATGGCAGGGTAAGATAAGAAATGCATGAGCTGAGCCGGGCAGTGGTGGCGTACACCTTTAATCCCAGCACTTGGGAGGCAGAGGCAGGTGGATTTCTGAGTTCGAGGCCAGCCTGGTCCACACAGAGAAACCATTTCGAAAAATAAAAAAAAAAAAAAAGAAGAAATAAAGAAATGCATGAGCTGTCCCCACTGCCTACATACCATGAGCCCTTCCACGATGCCAAAGTTGTCATGGATGACCTTGGCCAGGGGGGCTAAGCAGTTGGTGGTGCAGGAGGCATTGCTGACAATCTTGAGTGAGTTGTCATATTTTTCGTGGTTCACACCCATCACAAACATGGGGGCATCGGCAGAAGGGGCGGAGATGATGACCCTTTTGGCCCCACCCTTCAAGTGGGCCTGTGTAGGAGAGAAGTGGATTTCAGACTCAGCTCTTCATTTTTAGGTTGTACCGTATCAAGGGTTCCCCTCACCTTCCCAGCCACTTACCCCAGCCTTCTCCATGGTGGTGAAGACGCCAGTAGACTCCACAACATACTCGGCACCAGCATCGCCCCATTTGATGTTAGCGGGATCTCGCCTACAGGTGGGGAACAGGACAGAGTTAATGCCATCCCTTACTGTCTCCTCCAAGTAGCCCGTGCACTTTCCATACGCACTCCTGGAAGATGGTGATGGGCTTCCCGTTGATGACAAGCTTTCCGTTCTCAGCCTTGACTGTGCCGTTGAATTTGCCATGGGTGGAGTCGTACTGGAACATGTAGACCATGTAGTTGAGGTCAATGAAGGGGTCGTTGATGGCAACAATCTCCACTTTGCCAGATGCAGAGCTGAAGGCAGCCCTGGTAACCAGGCGCCCAATACGGCCAAATCTGAGAGACAAGAAATAGGTGAGCTGGGATCAGAGAACTCCTCATGGGTCTGTAGTCAGCCCTGGGCCAACTCATGTTCTTCAGAAAGCAGGATCCTGTTCCACCATAGGTGTGGAGAACCCACAGCAGCCTGCTCTGCATGTATCACAGCAGAGGGACAAGTTTTTATGCAGATTCAGTACAATGCTAGAAATGCAAGCAGCAGGAAATTCATGTTTTGTTCAGAATTTCCTTTAGTAAAGCTGGCTGAACGCTTGGATGTAGAACCCAAATATAGACTCTTTCCACCCTAGAAAGTCCAGAGATCTAATTTTATATTCCTTGAGCAACCCAGGCCTGGCGGGGCTTGTATAGCACGGTTATAAAGTAGAGGTTCCTTTTCTGTCCAAGAGGTGATTAGGCTCAAAGCCGTGCCCAGCACCCCTACCAAGTCATTTTAAGTCTCTTAAGAAGTGGCAGTTTGCCCCATTCTGGGTACAAGCTTGGCACATCACCCCCATCACCCACGCCCCGGGAAGCTTGTTCCAGCATGGCTGGACTTCAGGCTACACCCCCCCTGGACAGAAAAGACCTGTGAACTCATTCATCAGCAAGCTCAAAGGGCAAGGCTAAAGGTCAGAGTGAGCAGGACTGGGTCAGTCCACCTGTTTCCTCCAAGTCCCTCTCACTAAAGGGAAAGATTGAGAAAACCAGTGGGCTTTACAACCCTAATCCTGGGCTCATTTGCAAAACACCTGTCTTTCCCGGCCAAAAATCAGAGCAGGAGCAACAGATGTGTGTAGGGGTGAGCAGGGTGGAGAGCCCAGCCCAGACCCCAGATACACAAAGGTCAGACAGCTAAATTTAACCTCAGATCAGGGCGGAGTGGGGAGATCTGGTTTCTGGAGGGAATGGGGAGAAGGGCAGGATCCTGAGGCGCAGGGACACCCAATCCTCTTAGTGACCTTTACATCCTGGCCTATAGGGCTTGGGTCAATGCTGGGCTGTGGTGAGACGCGGAGGTTATGGAGGGAAGGGGCTGCTACCACCGGAGCCATTTTGTGGTGGAAAATTTCTTTTCAGAACCACCATGACTCAGCTCCCCGCTCCGCACTACACCACAGCTACCTCCGGGGCTGGGAGGTCAAGTGGACCTCTGTAAGTCCACTTCGAGTTTCAGAGAATAATCTAGAATATGCATTATGCCCGAGGAAAATAAGGCTAATAAGGTGAGACGGATTGTGAAGTAGAGCTCTCTCGAGAGCACGGAAGCCTTGCATCACCTGGCCTACAGGATAAAGGACACTCCACCCAGCTGAGAGAAATGGGAAGGTTAGTCACAAGCTAGGAAGGAGGAAGCCAAAGGAAGGTTTCCTAACAGAGGTTCATTCATTTCCTTCCCGTTTGCAACATGGCGGCGGCCAGTTACCCTAAGGGAAGCCCTTGGGAGATGATGCGCAAAGGTATGCACCTCACATCCCCAGGCCACGTACCCCGAGGAAGGGGGTGGTGGGGGAGGGGCGTCCCTCCTGGCACGTGACTCCTCAGGGCGCGAAAGTAAAGAAAGCCCCGGCCTGGGGATTCCGGGATGGATCCTGAACGGGCGCGTGGGGTGCTCCTATCACTGAAAACCCCGGGCCGCCCATGCCCCGCAAAGGCGGAGTTACTGGAGGCGCAACAGCTGGGGGCCGCAAGCGCGAGCCGTCGCCAGGTCCGAGCGCTGTCCTTGAGGTCTCCTTGGGTGCTTCGGCCACCTCATCCACCTCCCCACGCTACTGCAAAGCCCCCAAGTCAGCCAGACCTGCATATGCAACGGAGCGGGGCCCCGCCCTGGAACTCACCCGTTCACACCGACCTTCACCATCTTGTCTACGGGATGAGGCTGCGGGAGAAAGTGAGATTAGCGTGGCCAGAAGGACACCAGGCAGTCCCCTCCCCCCACCCCGCCTCCATTCCCGCCGCTCGCCCCATCACGTCCTCCACCATCCCCTGCAATGCGGAGCCTGTGCTCGGCTTGTGGACCTCGCACCAGCGCCCCTATACCCGTACAGCGCCCATTCCCCTTCCCAGTTTCCGACTGTCCCCGGCCTCCTGCGGCCCACTCCACGGTTTTCACCTGGCACTGCACAAGAAGATGCGGCTGTCTCTAGAACAGGGAGGAGCAGAGAGCACCAGGGAGGGCTGCAGTCCGTATTTATAGGAACCCGGATGGTGGGGGAAGGTGATGACGCGCGCCCCGCCTCCCGCCCTGCTCCTCCAGTCCCAGCTCAAGGGCGCAGAAGCCTGAGCTACGTGCACCCGTAAAGCCGCGAGTAGCTGAGCCTCTCTCATTTCCCCCTCCTCCCTTTCTTTGGACCCGCCTCGTTTTTGAACTGTGCACGCACCAATCGTGTGGGCTCCGAACTGAGAGGGGGGAGGGGAGCTGAGATTGCCGTGCTGAGGGACGTGACCGGGTGATGGTTCCCAGGATAGGATTGAGGGAATACAGACTACGGATTTAAGGACGAGGAGTCCTTGGAGTGTGCACCAAGAACATCCAGGACCCAGAGACCTGAAAGCTGCTTTCTGAATAAAATGGGAGAACCTTGAGAGCTTCAGGAAAGGGGAAATGGAGCAGAAGTGTGGGTCTGCCCACCGCTGCATCACCGAACCTCTCCCCATTATTGAAAAGGCTGCGAAAAAGTTGAGGATCTTCTCCTCGTTGTTCTTCGGTAGTGACACAGCGCGCGCGCGCACACACACACACACACACACACACACACACACACACACACACAAAGAGCTGAAGAAATGCCTGGGGGGGAGGATAGGGGGTACTTTTTTCTCCTGCGGGGCCCTTCGCTGCCCCATTTCTCCCTCTTCCCGCCTCCTGGCTTCTGTCTCTTAGGCCAGAGGCCTGGCTTTGTGAGGGCAAGGAGGTGGCTAGGGAAGAGGCTTGAAAAGGAGATTGCTACGCCATAGGTCGGGATGCCGTGTAGCCTGGAAACCTGATAACTGAGACTTACAAACACTTCCCTGAGTTTACCTGCTGAACCTAGGCTGGGGCCCCGGGGTAAGGGCAGCATCCCTATTGAGGGTTGGGTTGGAGGAGGCTCAGAGGCCTCCTATAGTATCCCTCCTCAGAACCTGAGAGTTGCGTCGCCCAGGCTAGGAGACACTGTCCCTTTCACCAACTGCAGCCCCAGGGTGGAGAGCTGGGACGTGAGGGCGGAAGTCCCTCCCCACCCAGGGACGTGCTAACTGGCCCTGGAGCCAGGGACTCTCCTTCCTTGGCTGTCCTCGTGGACGCAGGGCGAGATCAGAGAGGGGAGAACGTAGAAGGGGAAGTATTATCCCCTGAGCCAGAACAGGCAAGCCTCTAGCCTCTTCCCACAAGTGGAAGGGAGAAAAGGGATTCTTCACTCTGAAGGGTAGGGAGACTGGAAAGGGTGGAAGGGCTTGCTTGGAGCACATCAGCTGGTGCAGGGAAAGGGGACCCTGGGGCCTCTTTGCTAGACCAGTGCAACTTGAGACCAGCCCCCTGCTCTTCTAGCTGAAGAGCCTATTGCTAAGTTTAGCTGGCCTGGTGATAACCTTTGCTTAAAAGGCAGGGAGCACGCTGGGCTGCACCCCAAATCTAGTCCTGGCTCCTTGCCCTTCTGGGATTACCCTACCTCCTTGGGGCCCCAGAGCCAAGGTTGTGTTTAGACTGACAGCTGTGTGGCCGTACCCAGGCTATCCATGAGCAGGGAGCAGGCCAAATAACAGGATGGAAAGGGTGGGAGTGGCTCCAGTGCAGTGCTGCTGGAGCAGAGACATCTCAGACTTAGCTCCTCAGACGCAGCTCGGTTCCTTTTCCGTCTTCCCACCGAGGCTCTAGCCACAGAATTAACACTTTTCCTACCCAAAGGTCTCAAGAGCCCTTCCATTGTCAGGCCCTAACCTAGTGTGTTTCTAGGTGCATCTTCCCTTTTGCCTCACTCCTGTTATTACTGTTCCCTCACCAAGAGGAAGGGAGCATTTCAGCCTCATTGCTGTTGTCATGGCAGCAGAAACAGCAGTTGTGCCTCCTGCTCTAAGTGACTCAGCAGATTAAGGGCTTGGGGAAGGTGGGCAGCACACAGCACGGCTTGCAGCTGGACCTCCTACAGACCCCTTAACATAATGAAGGACTGACTCATAGAGATGGACCTTGTCCCCGACAGAACCGAGTGGGGTTTGTGATCTCTGCCATTAGCCAGGCTGAGTCAATGCCAGTCTTCAGGGATGGGGTGGGGCACACAGAGGGAACAAGCCGTCTGGAGCAGCGTTTCTCATCTTGTGTACCCCTGACATGCTGTTACAGGGTGCGCTATGACTGAAGGAAGTCCTCCTAAGGCTTTCACTGACTGGGTGCTTACAGCAGCCCCTGCCCACAAGGCGGACAGAAATAGGTCTCTAGTATTATCAAACATTTTCTGGGGTGCAGAGTATCTCCAGGCTGAGAGGTGCTTATGTGAACCTAGAAACCACATAGTTCTCTACAGCAGAATCTCAGCAGGGTCCATGGAGATCCAGAGACAGCTCAGGATTCCTGGGCTTCTCTCTCTGGACCGCTAACTATCTGCTGCCTGAATCTGGGCTAACCATGGAACAGACCAGCCAGGACAGAATGCTTAAAAGTATATAAAAACATTTATTCATTAGAAAACATGCGACTGGTTCTTTCTTGGAAAGGGAAAGCAGCAGTCAGGGGCTCTAGGAGAAAGGCGTTGAATACAAAGACCATTTACATGTTAAAAACAAGGAGGCAGCAAGCATTTTTACAAGGGGGTAGTCTGGGGGTACTGAATTCAAGATCATCCAGTAAGATACCCTGCACTGCAGGGATGGGAAAGGCAGCTCAGCCCCTAGGACCTGTGTCTTTGCCCAGATGCTCTGCGGATGGGGGTAGTTCTCTTGGGTGTCTCTTCTTCTGTCATCTCCGCTGAAAGTTCTATTCAAAGAATTATAGGAACAAAAGCTGAGTCATAAAGAGGCAAAATGGATCTCAAAATACACACATGCGTGTGCACATGAGTACACGCGCGCACACACACACACACACACACACACACACACACACACACACACACACACACACACACACGGCACAGTGAAAGTCAGCCCAGCTGCATGGTGGGGAGACACTGCCAGGAAGAATGAATCCACAGCTAGGCAAGCCCCGCTGGAGACCCCACACAGCAGCTGTCTTGTTGGGAGGGTGTATCATACCGTCCTCACTGGACTCATCACTTGAGAAGACAACTTTGGCTTTCCTCTGGGACTTTCGTTGCTGAGTAAGTGGACGACGGGGTTTGGAACGTCGAGGCTTAGGTGTGACAAAGTCATTGTCTGAGTCTACAGAAGTCAGAGCTTGTAGCCTTGACACTAGAAAGGGCAGGGGGACAGGATTTCAAAACCAAAATCAAATCACAAAGGGGAAAAAAGTGGGGACAGCTTGTAGGAGCCCCATGTGGGCTTGCCTCTCATACCAGTGGAGGGTTTCTTGGCAGACAGGGCTCGCTGGCTGCCTCCTTGGCCAGTTTCAAGCTCCTCTATTCCATCCATGCCTCTGGTGTGACAGGCACGAAGCTTCTGCTCAAATTCATCTATCATAGCCTGGAGAAGATAAAAGTTTAAAACAGGGCTGGAAACATTATCTCCTTGCTTAAAAAGAAATAGCCATGGAAGATACAGAAAATTAAAGAAACCAATCTGAAACTGTGATTCCAACTGACTGATACTACCACATGGGTGGAGAGTGAGGTGGCCTCAGAGTCTGAAGATGCCCAGTATGACACTAGTGGGAAGTATGTGCCACTGTATCCAGCGAGTGGACTTTGGATGCTGATCTGTCAATCACGTTCCTTCATCCAGGTCTATGTAGATTGTAGGATCATGTACCCAAGGACAAGAAGTTCATGGGGTAGAGGCCAGGAGGGTGTGGGACAGGAGCAAATGGGAACTCTACTTAGTTTTGCTTTAAACATGAACTACTCTAAAGAAGCAGTCTAGTGCCAAGCATGTGGGGCATACCTTTACTACCAGGAGACGGAGGCAGAGGAATCTTTGTTAGTTTGAGGCCAGCCGGGTCTGCATAGCAAGACCCTATCTCAAGTAGAAAATGGCCTTCACTGGGGCTGGGGAGGTGGCGTAGTGGTTAAGAGCACTGGCTACTCTTGCAGAAGACCTGTGTTCAGTTCTCAGCACCCACATGGCAGCCACAACTGTCTAACTCCAATTCCAGGCTTGGCACCTTCACACAGACATACACACAGGCAAAACACCAATGCATATTTAAAAAAGAAATAAAATAAAAAATGAAATGAATGGCCCTTAAAAAAGGGACCAGGAATTAAGATCTGGCCTTAAGTCACTCTGGTTTCATGGCTGTGGTGAGGCTACCAAGGCAGGAAGTTCAGACAGGAGTCTCAGAGCACTTAGGGAGGGCAGATCAGTGACCATGCACCACCTACCTTGCCCTCGGGTTTGGCCCCACGACGCAGTTTGCCCACAATTGACAAAAAAGCACTGAAGACAGGCTCATGTAACAACTTATCGCCAAAGCACTCAAAGTTGTCCAGCATCTTATGGAGACTTCGCTCTGTGAGGGGCAGCTGGGAGACACAGTAGGCCAGATCGCGGTACTGACGCTCAGTTCTGCACAAGGGAGAGAGAGACTTTGTGAGGCACATACATTCTCCCCCTTCAGTCTCCTTTGGTCCCACGGGTGCCACCAGGGACTTTCTTCTGAAAGGTCCCTTTTGGCACAAAGATGTCCCCAAATGGCAGCCTACCGGGCTGTGCGGAACCGCTGACACAGCTTCTCTACCAAGCTCTCAGTCTGTTTGTCCTTGGTGATGTAGGAGAGAAGCTGCCTGTGAAGAGACAGAGTGTACGACTGGCCAAGAAACCCCTTTCTCAGCTCCTGTACTGAATCCACCAGCCCAACCCCAGCACGGCCCTTTCTGTCCTCGCTTTAGAAGACAGCTCTCTGCGTGGCCTTCCACCGTCCCCCTAGTCTCCTCTCCTTTATTGAGAATGCAAATAACAACAGCTGCCACCTAGGGACTGCTACTCTGTGCCTCGCCCTTACACGCATGCCTTATCCTCTGTAAGAGCCTCAAGAACTATGCAGCAAGTCCTGTCAATCTCTTAGGGTTAGTCAGGCCAACAGGGGTCAAGTTACTTGCGGAGAAAGTACAGCTAAAATGTACATCTGGAGCTGAAGACAGTGGCAAGAGTGCATGCCTAGCACATGCAGGCCTACGTTTATTCTTCTTCATTCTTTGCACTCCATCCATCCATCCATCCATCCATCCATCCATCCATCCATCCATCCGAGCTGGGAATACAAGTGTTTCTAGTTCCTAAGTCTGTGTGACACACACACACACACACACACACACACACGCCCCTCTAGGTCTAAAAAGTCATACTTCATGATGGTGTGGAAGGGCTCCTCCTCCACTCCGCCCTCTGGGTCTGACAGGCGACTGATGATATCAGGGAGGAGATTATAGATTGCATTGCCCTGCAGGAGAAGGAGAGGATGAGCTGAGGCGGGGGAGCGGGCAGGCAGAAGTGTGACCTACATTCTTTCTCTGCAGAAAGCTCCAAGCTGCTTCTCTCACCTTGTGGGAGAGCTCATTGAAGAAATTCCTGGCCAGGGCAGCAATCTGAGGCACAGGGTCGATGAGCAGCACGGCCATCTCGCTCACCTGCCCCTTCACTTTCACCATGTCCTTCAGGATCAGGTGCGTCATCACCAGCCCTGCTGTCCTCCGCACTTGTTCAGCTGGATCTCGGAGACTAGGAATAAAAGCTCCAGTCACTGAGATCAAGAACTCTTGTTTGTACCTTAAGAACAACAGGAAGGCCTAATGCAAGGATCTATTGTTCCACAGGATGCCATTTTAGAAGCCGCTCCAAGGCTATTTTGAATTGAAGGCTGGAGTCGGGGATAGCACGAGACTTGTAGGCAAGATTCTGAGGGAAGCTTCAGCTCCCTGTACCCATTTGGGGCCTGCTTGTACAGGGTGAATAGCTAGCAGATACTGAAGTCAGTGCCACAGGCCGGGGAAGAGCCCCTGAGCTCTTAGTGGGTTTCAGGTGGTCCAGAGATCTCTTACCGGGCATACAGATGAGGAGTCCAGGGGCCCAGCAGGTTAGGGAAGCGGATAGCCAGATCCCCAGTGGCAACCATGAGATTAGACCGCACAGTGGAGAGTGAAGACTTTTCAAGCATGGTGAACAGAAGACGAAGCTGGGAGTCGCAGAAAGGGGCACTAAGGGCAAAGAGAAGACCATCAGGAAAGCAAGAAGGCTGAATCACCTCATCTTTGTTGAGAGGAATCCAACAGGGCCTACCTGATCATGCAGAACTTGCCAAGGGCCAGCGACGCGGCTGCAGAGAGCTCTGGGTTGCTGTATAAGCCAGGGCTGTTGCAGACTTTCAGTAGCAGTGGAACGAAGGCAGCTAGTACCTGATTGCCTGATGGAAGAACATGTCCAGGTTGGGCACAGATTGTGTCAACTGGGGGAGGGTTGGGGACAGACTATGTCAACTAGGGGAGGGGGAAATGGCGAGTTTTCTTACCGTCCAACAGTTCCTTCTCACAGATGCTGCGGATGAGCTCCGCCTCTGTGTCGTCAGCAGTGGCCCCCACAAGCCCCAGTTCTTCCTCCATTGTTGTCTCAGAGCTTGTAGTCTGCAGGGAGAGAAGCCAGGGATCTTGGGTGACCATTTTTCTTTGGGCTAGCCACAAACTCACAGAGATCTGCCTGCCTCTGTCTCTTAAGAGATGGGATTAAAGGCGTGCTTTAAGACAACTAAACATTTTTTTGTTTTATGAGTGTTTCACCCGGCAGGAATGTAATCACGCATGTGTGCACTGCACATGGAGGCCAGAAGAGGACACTGGATTTCCCGGAGCTGGAGTTACAGATGGTTAGGAGCCACCATGGGATCTGGGATCTGAACTCGGGTCCTCTTCGAGTGCGAGTAACCTCTGAGCCATCTCTGCCCAGAAGCCATCGGTTTTTATCTTAGTGTAACACTTATTTTGCATGAACATATCTAAAGATGAAGTTTATAAAACCGTCCACAGAAACAGCAAATATGCCCATAAAGAGAAAGAATCCTGAGTGGAGGAGGGAATGACTCGGTCCCTTTCCTAAGTTTTTAAGTTGCCAAGGCCAACACCTCTTCCTCTGAAGACAATTGACTGTGGTCAATTTCCAATGGTAAACAAATGAATCCTGTCCAGCCTGACAGTGGGTCAAGGTCAGAGTCTTGCTTTACCCCACTGCTACATATTTATTTGCAAGATAAATACACCTCCAACAGAGAGGACACAGGATCCCACCAGGTGACAGGCCAGTAACAACACAGGCTGGTATGTGTGTGTTCAAACAAAGTGCCTCCTCAGCTGAGCCTGTATCTTACACTAAATCAAACCAGTCAGTCTATATGTACCTAACACCCCTTGCTGGGGGAGCACGGGTAGACTGTGCCATCTTTGTTGACACTAACCCTCCCCGGGGAACAAAGAGACAGATTCTTCATTTGCTAATACAGAAGCAGAGATTCCTAGAAAGACGTCTGGGGCTGAGGTCATGGAAACCACTCATTCACCTTCTCTTTGGGGCCCTTGGTCCTGTGCTCCTGCTCTTCTCGAAGAACTCGCCGCCGACCCAGCTCTCCACTCACTGCCTGTTCCAAATGGACCAGCTGCTGTAGAGCCACATCCCCAGCCAGGGAGAGCAGGTTCATCAGCAGGAATGTGGGGAGCTTAGGGCCTGATTCCTCTAAAGTAGAGGGAAGGAAAAGAGCCAAGTCCCATTAAACTTCCAGACCCACTCCTTACTCACGGAGAAGGGGTGAGACATGGCAAAGAATGGCCCGACATCAACCTGAAAAGAATGAGATGCTGTGGGCTGAGCTTCCTGACACTTTAGGGAAAACAACAGAGGCTGGCTGCCACCCCATCCCTGAGTAATGAAGCCTCTGCCTACTTACTGGGGTCCACCTCAGTGGTATTCTCCTCAAGTTTCTCCAAGGCTTGCTTTGCACAGCCTTGCAACATCTGGGCACAGATCACTTCGGGGCCCTCTGCCAATTGGTAGGTCAGGGTCACTGCTACCTCTTTGAATGGGATCCAGAGGGGATCTGGGTGTGCAAAGCCTAGCGAGAAAGGAGAAGTTGATCTCTATCTCTCCGGAGAAAGGGACCAACCAGACCTACTTTAGACTTTCTGGATAGCTTACCCTTTGTGACCATCTCCTGAAGTCGTTCAAACAACCTGTGCTCCTGAGGCAGCCGAAAGGGAGGGTGACGTTCACCCAGGGAAGGCTGAGAAGAAAACAGAATGCCAGGGTAGGGAAGGCCAACAGGAAGCTCTCCGCTCTCTTCAGCTGAGCCCCAGCCACTCCACATCACCTACCTTCCTCCTGTCTGAGATGTTGGCAATGGTGAGGCACACCTGCTGGGCCAGCCTGTAGTCTGGTGGAAACTTCTCATCCAGCCCTACCCTCACCAGGGTGTCTAAGTTGCTTCCTACAATTTCTGGTTTTCCTCTAGGGAAAGGAAAGCAGAGTTAAAGGCAGGGTTCTATGGGAGACAACGGCAATGCAGGAAGGTACCAGCACCCACTGTAGGTGTCTAGAGCCCTGAAGCACTACAGAAGGTCCTGGCCAGAGCCGGTTCCCTGGATCCCCTGGAGCTAGTGACTATAGAAGACAGGTGTGCGGGTACCCTCTTCATCCAGGCAGCCAACCCCAAGAAAGCCCAACTCAGCCGACTGCTATTACTGAGGAAAAGGGCCTTTTCAGACTTCCCTTGCCTTCCCACTCTGCGTGCTTTCTGGGTTTGAGCTCACCGTGCCATCATGCCAAGAAGCATGACAGAAGAACAGCGCTCCAGAGGAGAGCACGGGACCTTCTCCGCTGCCCGCTCCCATAGCACTTGCACCACTGCTGGCTTTATCTCATCCTTCTGCACAAACTCACAAAGCTGAAGAGAAAAGACAAATACATCTGCTTCAGAGGAATGGTCCCGGTGGTCTTCCTGTCTGAAGACAACACTGAGAGCCTGGATGGAACTAGAGTTTGGGAGTGGAAGAGGGAGGAGGCTTTCTTGCTCTGTTCTCTAGTTTCCTGCTTCGTGTCTTTTTTCAGAGCTGCACTTCCTAAGGTCACACATTCAAATGGACATTCTGAGTCCTACGAGAAGCACAGTTCTGACTGCATTCTGGATGTCTCTAGTCGTTTTCTTACTGTGAGCACAAGTCAATGTATCTGTGACAGGGCCACTGTCCTTTTTGCCTTTTCTGTTTTCCCAGCGATGCTGACACATGTTGGTCACATGTTGCCCAGCCATCCTGCTCCTCCAGGCCCTGTCTGTCCTCTCTCCTCGGAATCCCTACGGGAGCCTCCAGCAGTCTTTCTACCCTGTTGCTGGTTTTCCCCCAGCAGGCAGGTGTGTGTCGGGCAGAGCATCTCAGCATGTGTCTCCAGCCTTTCTCTGACTACTGTGGGAGTCCTGAGCAGCAGCCTGTAAATACCAAGCCACTTGCCACCACCAGGTCCTCTTTCCTCAGAAAGGAACAAAAGCAGCAATCAGTAGTCAGGCCCAGCAGTTGGTGACTCTCTCTACTGTCCCTGTGGGGGATGCCCCCACAGGAATTCACCTCATTCAAACCCTGGGGTCCCTCTGACTTGAAGGCATTCAGCGGCCTCCATAATCTAGTCTCAGCCCATACTCTCAAGTGGATTATCTTCTGCAGATAATGACCTTGAGTCAGAACAAAGACTTCTTCATTGTCCAGCTGGGACAGGGTACGGTACTCTCTTTACTGTTTATCAGAGATTCTCTCCCATTCATTCTCTCCTCTCTCTCTCTCCTCTGACTGAACTTCCGTGACCCATGCTGACTTGTACCACCTTGTTGGGGTAAGCCCCTTAAGCAGCTCTGTGACCTCCATTACAGAGGCTGAGCATCTTTTCTGAAGTCCATCTGGTGTCTGTATGGCAAACCTAGCTGCAGCCAGTCACCTTCCCAAACCTCTCCCTGAGCCTCCCTCGGATTCCCATTCTACTTACACAAAGGACTACTCCACAACTGCTGCCGAGTGGTGGTAAGAACAGTGCTTGGCATATATTAAACAGCATGTGTTATTCTGCTATTATAATGGTCACCTATGCCACCAATTCTGGAGGTGAATACTTACTTGCTACATTTTTTTCTAAGTATGTTTTGTGGTTTTTTTTACTATAACCAAACCACGGGTTTCTTTAAATCTGGGCATGTGAGTTGGGTATTGTAGCACACACCTGAATCTGAACACTGAGGAAGCTACTAAGGCTGGACTGTTGAGTTTGAGGCCAGCTTGGGCTACACAGAGAGATAACTGCCTCGAACCAACAGCAAACAAACTAGGAGATAAAAATAAAGTTGGGAATGGGAAAGCAAGTAATCTTAAACCTCTCTGTAGGGCGAGAAGATCTCCGCACACAGGACACTAATTGTAACTGTGGAATGAGAGGAAGGCCAAGTGGACTTACGATTTCCTCAAGACACTGAATGGTCCCGACGGAGGCATCCACTAACAACAAAGAGAGGTTCTGAATCAAAGCCTGCGCCGTGGCTCTGTAGGAACAAGAGATCCGTGGTCACTAAGATTGGGAATCTGAACTTGGCCAACAGGCTGATAGGTTAAATAAGTGCTTGGAGCAGACCCCAGCAGAAGTTCACCCTGAGCCTGGTATAGATCCACCCATGAGTTCACAACTCCCCTAGAATATCCTCCTCATTCAGAAGACTAGGAAATCCCATGAGAAGCTGATCTCAGAGGAGTTAACAAAGACAAGGAACCCCATGTACCTGGCCGAGTCCCCTTTCGGGCTGAGGTAGAGTTGGCGGTACGCATTAAGCACAGCTTCCCGAACACCAGGCTCCTTAGACCAGATGAGAGGTAGCATGCGGCGTACCCCAAACAGGGCCTGGGGTACCCCAAATTGGAATACCATCACAAAGAACTCAATCACCTCCTGCACCACTGAGAACAGATACAAAAATCACCCATCTACTTGGCAAATATCACAATACTCATAGCCAGAACCTTGGTAACACAGTAACACAGTAACATGGCTGTGGAGGTCACTGTCATTGTCTCTGAGAATGACTGCTAGAATACCTTCTCATGACACTGCTAAACAAAGTAAACTGTAAAATAGGAACAGTGGTAAGCACCCTCTGCCTTTTAATGATGCGGCATCAGGGACTGGATGATGGCACAGTGGTTAAGAACACTCATTGTTCTTCCAGAAGACCCAGGTTTGATTCCCAGGACCCACATGGTGGCTCACAACAATTCCTAATTCTAGCTTCAGAGAATCTCTGACTCCCTCTTCTGCTTTCCACAGGCACCAAACCTGCATGTAGCACACGTGCAGGCAAGATACTCGGACATGTAAAACTGAGTAAAGTCTTATAGTAAAGGTGGGCAGGCAGGCTGTTTCCGATGAGCACCGGCTTACCTGAAGTTGTGTTCTCATACATCATCTTGCCGATGATGCCAATGGCTTCTGTAATCTTCTGGGAGAAGCTGTAGGCATCCTGCAGATACTGCACCAGCATCTCCTGCTTCACCAGCTCATCGTTACTCTGCGATCCCTCAGGAGTGGGCACACTGGGAGAGTCTTTACTGTCAGTTAGCTCTGGGTCTGTGTCCCCATGAGACCCCTGTGTGGAAGCCGTGGGGCCTAGGAATTAGAGAGGTACAGAATAGTTTTGCTCAAGTGTACCCGTGAGTCCAGTAGCTACCAACATCCCTGGATATTTCTTTCAACAATGTGAAGGTATGAAATTAGAACATGTTCTAAAACACTGGTTCATTTCTCAATTCCTGCAGACCTGCCTAGATTGCAAAGGCGCCCTATGACTGGGCTGCTTCCCTTCCAGGGCAAGTGTCAACTCCCCCAGCCTCCTTCAGCCCAAGGCTGTGCTTGCTGACTGAAAGAATTACCTTTGAAGATGATTCCCAAGAGATTCAGGAAGCCAGTCTCCTCTGGCTCTGTGTGACTAAAGGGTTCAGACTCCTGGAAGCGACTGGTGGCTTCCCTGGTGAGTATAATAGCCTGTCTAAAAAGAACAGCAGCCTGTCACCAATTTAGCACCAGACCCATGTCCCTGAAGGCCTTGTACGGGATCCTACCTAACGACTTCATCCAGCCCCTACATGCAGTACCCTATAGAAAAGGGGTGTCTCATGCTTAAAACGCTGAGTAGTTCCTACTAGGCAGTCAAACCCCAAACCCCCAAGTCTTCACTGTGGTCCTCAAAGAACTTAAATAAGCTTTTAAAATCACAAACCGAGAGGTAACCAGATAGCTCAGTAGGAAGGGCACCTGCCCAGAGCTTAATGACCTAAAGAGTTCACTGTGGTCCTCAAAGAACTTAAATAAGCTTTTAAAATCACAAACCGAGAGGTAACCAGATAGCTCAGTAGGAAGGGCGCCTGCCACAGAGCTTAATGACCTAAAGAGTTCAACGCCCAGAACCCACACGGAGGATTCCCCAAACTGTCCTCTGAGCTTTACATGTGCTGTACCACGAACATCCCACCCCTCAAGTAAATACATAACTAAAGAAATGTAAAAATCAAACCAAAACAAAATAAAAACCTATTGCAAACATCTGTGTAAAACCTGCTTTGTATGGAAGCACCAGACTTTCAATAATTTGTTACTTTTATGGCTTAACCACACAATGAGGTTCTTTTCTGCTCTTCAAACAGTTTAACAGTGTAGTCAGAATGGCCGTGAACTCACTATGTACCCCAGGCTGCCCTTCACCTCCCAATCCTCCCGCTTCAGACTCCCCAGGCCTGGGATTGCAAACAGTGCTGCTGCCCCACGGTGACATCGAGTAGCCATAAAACAAATCCCAGGGCATGGCTGGGTGGCTTAGGTCAGTGCAGTGGCACAGCATATGCTTAGCAAGCTCCTGGGTTTCATGTCTAGCAAGAAAAACAAAAAGATGGCAGGTGGCATAGCGACTGGTCTGTGCTGTGCTGGAGACTGAAGCCAGGGCTTTGTAGCTGGGGCAAGTCTTCTAGCAACCGAGCGATCGCCATTCCTTGTCACCTTCTGGAGACAAAGCCTTGCTACAAAGGCCTGGCTGTGAGGAAGACTTGCTGTTTAGACCTTGCTGGCCTTGAACTTGCAGCATCCTCTGGCTTCTACCTTCTGAGCACTGGGGTTACACTATCAGATGCACCATCATACTAGGTCCATTTAGTTGTATGAAGTGCTGAGGACCAAACTGAGGCCTTGGAATTACAGGCCTGCGCCATAGACTAAGCTCCTGAGTAGTTTTTAAAACATTTCAAAAAGTCAAAAAGCAGTTGTGGAATACGCATTTGGTCAGACGGTACTACAGTAAGAATACCTATCACTTCCGGCAGCAGCACACATAAGTTCAAATCATGTTTCAGGACTTCTCAGTCTCTCCAAGGTTAACTCTAAATCCATAGATCCTCAGAGCACCCGCTCTTTCACTTACTTGTAACTAGCTTTGGCAAGCAGTTGGCGGATGCGTCCTTTCACCTCCTCTGCAGTCTCTGCATCAGCAATCTGTTGATCTAGGTCTTCTTGGGGAAGCTTCAGAAGCTGCTGCAGGGTAGACTTCAATTCTGGCAGCATGGCTTCCCACTCCTCCTCTGGGTCTAGTGCTGCAGCTGAAGGGGCAGGAGTCTTGTTTAGTCTTCCCTGGGGGTTGTGACCACAGTGAGAAAGCAAAGCAGCCTCCCCAAGCAGGGACTACTCACGCGCCACTGCAGTTCGCCTCTGGGCTCTCATTTCTTGTAATTTCTGAATCTCCTTCTGCAGTGGTCCAGCAAGGTCAGTATCACTAAGCTGTTGAGATAGAATGCATACCACGCCACCAAGTGACATAACTCTCTCCATCCCTGTTCCCACTTCACCCCTCTTCTGCACACACCATGGCTCCTTACCTTGCAGGAAAAGGGATTATTGGCTATAAAGCTGGCCAGCAGCTGAATGGCATTTTTACACACTAGCACTGACTTGTCTGCCAGACGTCCCACTGCTAAGGCCACCACTGCCTGGAAACGGGTCAGGGGGAGCGCCTAGATGAGCAGAAAGAGAATCAATTCAAATCTAGCTTTATCCAACTGCAGCCTATGGAGCACACCCAAGGGGAGGACAGCTGTGTATGTGACTCAACACAAGAGCTGGGACTCACTGTGAGTCTAAACTAAGCCACCCACCCACTCGAAAGCTTTCCTGTGGATTATAAAATATGTGAGCAGTACACACTGTAGTCCTTAACCGGAGCAGACCCCTTTGTCCTTGGAAAGGGAAGACTTTCATTACTACTCATAAGAATCTCAAGTTTAGACTCTTCTTTGGGGCAGTTACTAGAGTCTGCATCTATTTTTAAAACAACAACAACAACAACAAAACTTTGTTCAGGGGCTAGAGAGTGATGCCTCAAAAGCTCAGAATATTGGCTGCTCTTCCAGAGGACCTGGCTTCAATTCCCAGCACCCACATAAGGCTAACAACCATCTGTAACTCCAATCCTAGGGAATAAGACATCTTCTTCTGGCCTCCACAGGCACTGCATGCACGTAGCACATGGACATAAGCTAGCAAAACACCCAAACACGTACAATAAAAATAAAGGAAAACAATCTGTTTTTGAGGCAAGGTCTCATGTAGCCCAGCCTATCTTCAAACTTTCTATGCAGCTGAGGATGACCTTAAACTACTGACCCTCCTGTCTCTGCTGGTATCTGTCAGGCATGGTCTAGTATCAGGCATGCCACAGTGCTCAGCCAGATTCTCTCTCACTTTGGCAAGTATACAAAGGACTCTTAAGAGTTTTCAGCAGAGAAGGTTGTTCACCTTCTGTTGGACAATTCGGGTAAAGAGCTGCAAAACACGGCTCCGAACAAAGCAGTTCACATCATGGCCATGAGCTTGCAAGATGTCCAAGAACTGATCTCTGGTTTCTCGGGCCGATTCTTCTAGTTGGTCACCATTTAGAACCTGCAGTACCATCTCGGCCATAGCTGCTAACACAGCATTGCGCATCATGTAATTCTGAGAGAGAGAGAGAGAGAGAGAGAGAGAGAGAGAGAGAGAGAGAGAGAGAGAGAGAGAAAGAGAGAGAGAGATTGATTGATTATACTAAGCTATGACTTTTCTGGTCAACTGCCTAGGTCTTTGTCCCCAAGATCAAAAAAGATGCTGAGACCCAAGTGGATTTGTTTGCTCAGATGTCAGAAGAAAATAAATAAGAGCCAAAATCAAAGGGTGGGGATTCCTAGTCTGAAATGCTTGGAACACCAGGGCTATACAGAGAAACCCTGTCTCAAAAAAAAACCAAAACCAAAACAAAACAAAACAAAACAAAAAAATGCTTGGAACACAGTATTTTTGGATTTTGTATATCTGTATATAAATATTATCTTAGGGATGGAAACTAAATCTAAATGCAAAATATATGTTTCAAATATTTCACACACATAACCTAAGGGTAATCGCGAATAATTAAAAAACTTATTTTATGTGTATAAGTGTTCAGCTTGCATGTATATCTGTGTACCACATATGTGTCTTGTATTCAGTGAATCCAGTGTCAGTGTAAACTGTGGACTTTGGGTACTGATCTGTCAACTATTCAGACACCATATATCCTGGAATTGGGTGCTAGGAACCAAACCCAGCTCCTCTGAGGGGAAAAATGCTCATCGGCCTCTTACACAATATTTTTAGTAATTACATATATGAAATACAGTTTCATAGTGTAGAATTTCCCACCTGTGATATCTACTTGGAGTGTTTCAGAATCAGGATTTCTGTTGCTTAAACTATACTTGATTATAACATCTGGGACTGGCAAGATGGCTCAGCAGGTGGGGTGCTTGCCACCAAGCCTGACGATCTGAGTTTGATCCCCAGGACCAGTGAAGGGAGAAGCTAATTTCCACACATGTATACATACTACATACACATACATACAAAGTAAATGAATATATAATTGCTTTTCTTCTGAAACAGGGTCTTACTATACAGCACTGTCTGGCCTACAATATGAAGAGCAGTCTAGCCTCAAATTCGGCGATCCACCTGCCTCTGCATTCTGGGTGCTGAGATTTAAGATGAGTGCCACCATGCCTGGCAAATAACATAATTAAAAACCAAAATCAGGTCTATCCATCAATGCACATTTGAGAAACACTCCTTCTTATCCTTTATAAGAGGCCACAAAATGTTTGAGCCTTATGAATAAACATTTGCTTTTCTTACTATTCCTTAGGGACACAGAAGAACAGAAATTGGCCTCGGTGCCAAGAAGTCCATTATGTAATCCGGTACAGAATAGGGCAGGGGGCTTTTCCCTCTGCCTCAGCCAAGAGCCAGAGAACAGTTGTACACAAGAAGTTAAAGAAAATTAGATCAATGAGTAGACTGTCTTCGACATTTACCTAGGAACCCCCCAGCGCAAGCCTGGGAAGAGGTCAGGTAAGCATCCAGGAAAGAGAAGTGAACAGCAGAGTTGGTTGAGAAAGCTCATTGTTTGTAGAAAGCAAGGCTAGCCAGATGGGAGCAAGAGGCTCCAGGCCAAGGAGTGGACAGGCTGGGCACCAAAGCTAAGTCATCTCATTACAGGCTGTAGAATGACTATCTTGTCTACCAGAACTGTACAAAACCAAAAGCATCAGCCACAAAAGGGCTCCTCCTGCGCTTCCTATAGGAATGTCACAGTGATAAATCTAGACAACCCTGTCCTCTCTATGTGAAATTCTATTTTGGGGAAAGTCTTGCTTTATAGCCTCGGCTGGGATCCTCCTTCCTCTCAGCCCTCTGGGTCTCAGATTCCAGGGGTACATTTCCATCCTAACTGAAAGCTACTTTCTCAAAAAGTAGGTATGAGAAAAAAAAAAAAAAAAAAAAAAGCAGGTATGCAAAAAAAGGCTGTAATTCCAGCGCCTGGGAAGTAGAGTTCGAAATTCAAGTCCAGCCTAGGCTACACAGCAAGTTTGAGGCAAGCCTAGGCTATGCAAGACACTGAAAAGGGAGAGGGGAAGGGAGAGAGACATAGAAGGTGGTTGTGAACCTTCACTAGGCATGGTAGCACACCTACAATTCTGGATTTTGGGAGACAGCCAAAGCTACATACATAGCAAGCCCCCCTTCTTTCTTATTCTTTTGTGTATACATGTTTGATATATGTGTTTGTGTGGGAGCATGTATGCACCATGAAGCATTTGCAGAATTCAAAGGACAATCCTGGGTGTCAGTATGCCCTTTTCCTCTGCACAGACTTACATGCAAGCGAGACACTCACACACATAAAATTTATTTTAAAAAAAGTTTAAAGAAAAGAAAATTTTCAACTTTTAGAGCATACTTATTATTAACATGTATAAATCCCTGGGCTGATCCCCAGAACCACATTAAAGTGAAAAAGAAAGAGAAAGAGTGATTTCAACACTAAAGCCCCGAGACAGACCTGAGGCTCCCCAGACAGACAGACTACCTCTCCACTCCCGAGACAGACAGACTACCTCTCCATCCAGATGATCTAGCAAAATGCACATGCTGGACATCAGGACAGCTGGGATTCGCTCTGCTAGCTCAGAGAGGAAAGCGGCAAAGCCCTTTGCCCCTGCTGCGTCTCGGCTCAGCTCCTGTGGACACTTCTGTCCAATCTCTCTATACAGGGGAGAAAACACAGATATAGCAAGAAAGCTCAGTTATTGAGTTCCAAATAAGGAAAGCCAACACAGCTTCTGGGCTGAAGGAGTCCAACAACACATGGAGAAAGGACCTCTTTCTATATCCCCCCAGGGAATACAGGAACACAGAAGCCCTGAGGAGGAGTCACCTTACAATCTCCCCGACTATGCTCTTCATTCCGTAGTCCGTGGCCCACAGACTCACAGCTGTCACCAGTACAGAGGGCAGGTGCTCAAAGTGCTGCAGCATCTGGGTGATCCTCACAGTCGCACCTGGGAAGCAAGCCGTCAGGCATTCAGGGAGAACTGCAAAGCAAGGGGCGGAAGCAAGGTGGAAGGCCACTTACTGAGCATATGGTTATAACGGACCAAGGCCACCCCAAGCAGGTGTGCTATGGCGTCCTTGGTGGAGCGGTTCTTCTGGTGACTAATGCTGGGGTTCTCCAAAAGGCGGTAGCAACAGCCAGTAACCAAACTAAACAAAAAAGGACAGACAGGAGGAAATGAGCTGTGTGGAGTCGAGACACCAGGCAGCAGCCGTTACTCATCCTGTCCCTACTATGTCCAAAATCAAGGTTTCTGGTGTTCCGCTTTCTCAGTCTAATTGCCTTCTACACCAAGGATTCTTTTTGTTTGTTTGTTTTTTCGAGACAGGGTTTCTCTGTGTAGCCCTGGCTGTCCTGGAACTCACTCTGTAGATCAGGGTGGCCTCGAACTCAGAAATCCGCCTGCCTCTGCCTCCCAAGTTCTGATATTAAAGGCATGTGCCACCACTGCCCGGCTTTACACCAAGGATTCTTTCCTTCAGGATTTAGTAACTACAGCCAGTAACCATGACAACAAGAAAGCAGAATACAAGATCAAGATGGTAAGGCAAGGATAGTGAAGACTTCTCATTGTTAAAAATGGTCAGTTTAGGGCTGGAGAGATGGCTCAGTGGTTAAAAGCACTGACTACTCTTCCAGAGAGGTCCTGAGTTCAATTCCCAGCAACCACATGGTGGCTCACAACCATCTGTGAGATGGGATTGTCTGATGTGTCTGAAGACAGATACAGTGTACTCGTCATATATATAAAATAAAAGAAAAAAAAACACTCATACACATAAAAAATTAATTAAAAAAAAAGTCAGTTCAGTCTTTACAGACTTTTAAATTACATCTGCTATAACTGACCACTTACTTTCACTTTGGTTTTAGTGTGTGTGTGTGTTCCTGTCTGTGCATGTGGAAGCCAGAGGTCAACCTTGGGTTTCATTTCTCAGGAGCTGTTTGCCTTGGTTTTTGAGACAGGGTCTCTCACTGGGACTAGGACTGGCTGGCCATGAGTCCCAGAGATCTGCCTGTCTGTACCTCCTCAACACTGGGCCACGCTTGGCTTTTTTTTTTTTTTTTTTTTAAAGATTTATTTATTTATTATATTTATGAGTACACTATAGCTGTCTTCAGACACACCAGAAGAGGGCATCAGATCCCATTACAGATGGTTGTGAGCCACCATGTAGTTGCTGGGAATTGAACTCAGGACCTCTGGAAGAGCAGTCAGTGCTCTTAACCACTGAGCCATCTCTCCAGCCCCACGTTTGGCTTTTGACATGAGTGTTGAGGATCAAACTCAAGCCCTCATGATTGCTTGGTAAGTCCTTTATTGACAGCTACCTCCCCAACCATTATTTATTTGGAGATAGAGCCTCACCACTATACAGCCCTGGATGACCCAGTTGTCTCTATGTTGACCAGGCTGACCTCAAAATCTAAAGAGATTGGCTTGCCTCTGCCTCCCAAGTACTAGGATTAAAGGTATGCACCACGCACAAGATTCACCTAGGAGATTCTCAGTAAACGTATTTCCGCGAATGTTATGGGAATTAACAATGAGAATTTCTTTGTGGTGGCACATGCCTTTAATCCCAGTACTTGGGGGGCAAAGGCAGGTGAACCTCTGTGAGTTCAAACCCAGTTTGGTCTACATAGACTTCCAAGCCAAACAGGGCTGCACAGTGAGACACTGACTCACAAAAAAGGGGGAGGGGACAAGAGAGAACTACACCTTCCATTCACTATGTATTACGTGTATGTATGTATCTATGTATGTACGTAATATGCACTTGTATGTATTATTACACATAGAATTAAGAGATGACGTATAGAAAAGGCATAGCTAGCAACAGAACCTCATCCTGCATAGCTCGAGATCATCCGCAGTCACCCTAACTACCCACCTGACAAATTCTTCTTCAATGACTGAGTGGTTCCAGAGGTGACGAATGTCCAGCTGGAGCAACTGTGTCAAAAGCTGGAGAACTGGCTGCCTCTCCTCCTCCCAGTCAAAGCCAAGGGCTGCCTTGGCCCGGGCCTTCTTACCCTAAAGTGAGGGCGGGATCGATCAAAGAGAGTCTCTAGTCTCTGTGCCCACACTCTCCAGTATCAAGGCAAGGTTGTAAGTTCTAGAATGCACAAGAACTACTTGTCAGGGAAGAAGATCTAGTCCTTGAGTGTTCCCTCCTAAACCCCAAGCAAAAACAGTAAACATGCTAAAATCATTGGCTTCTTCCCCATCAATTACTTTACCCCTCACATAAATAGGCCGGGCTTTCCAGTTACCTTCCCACCAATGTCCAGGCCAGTGAGGCCTGTCCGGCTGGTCACATTCTCAAAGGACTCCAGGAGGCGTATCAGGGCATAGCAGCTCATTTTGAGGGCATTTAGGTGGGCGCTTCTATCTGATACACTCAAAGCTGCATCATCCAGGATGGATGACAGTTCCTGGGAGTGGCAGGATACCACTGTGAGGGGCAGAATCTGGGGGTTGGTCTCATTGGCTTTCTTAACATACCCCAACTTCCAAACACTTAGCATTTGTAGCCATCAGATTACCAAAGATCTGTGTGTCATCTCTCAGTGGCCATGACACAGCTAAGTCCTTTGAGACCCCTGACCCTGGCACCTCAAATATAGACTGTTCCTACTTTCATTCCAGTTACCCCAATTCCTCCCCGGCAGCTGGAGAATCACCCTGACTGGAGTGAGGTGATTCAAAAAGTAGGAAAATGTTTGTTGGTCCGCCCTTACAGTGAACGCACATCACTCTGTATCGCCCACCAAGATTACAGACCTGAAGAGATCAGAGGTCCCTGGACTTAGCCAAACCGACTGAATCACAACAGCCTTGATATCATCACATGGCTGAGAAAGGGTAGGAACTGCTAAACATAACCGACTCCTTCCGGCCCCTGCCCCCAGACCCCAGACACCTTTCTTCAGGAATTCCAGAGTGTCTTCCTTGAGGCCAGGTTCTATACTTCGAAAGTGACTATAAGGGAAAGAAAGTGTGGGAGTGAGACAGGAGCCCGCAGAGCCCACGCTCACCGATCAGCCCTAAGGAATCTGATACGGAAACACTCGGGAAATTGTCCAATAAACACGGTGGCTGGCTGAACTCTCACTACGGGATGTCAGCATCTAGAACCAATCATCAGTGAACCCATAATTTGGAATTTCAAAACTCACATGCAAAAACCAGAGAAATAGCCACCAGTTCTTTCAGAAGCGCTGTCTGTGTATTTTACTTACTGTAAAATGCTGTAGATCGTATCGAAGTGCTCCAGTATGGTGAGGGGCCCCTGAGCTCGGAAGGCAGACTGAAATGCTAGAAAATTCAGAGGAAAGACAGGACTTCTTGGAGAATTCTATTTTTCTCCAGAAGGCACTTAGTTGACATGTTTCCAATTTTTGCTTTTCATGATCTTGGCTTTTTTTTTTTTTAAAGAGTTCTGGTCATTTATAGAATATCCCTCAATTTATATTTGCTTACTGTTTTTTTCCTGATTACTACTTTACCAAGATGACCACAAAAGTGAAGCTTCCATCCTTCGCATCTGTTATATCAAAAGGCGGCTGGGTCTGGAGTCGTGGCACATAGCTATAGCCTCAGCAACTCAGGAGGCTATAGCCGAGAGCTGCTACCACAGACAGACCCTGTCATTAAACAAAATCAAAACCACAAATCAAGCAAAGAGGCCGTACCTCAGCACTGACACTGACTGAGCACTCAGCAGCATCACTGCGTTTCTCCACAGCAATAATACTTTTTCTTTACACAACTGCTTCCAACATTTCAGTCAACAAAGGACCGCACATATGACAAGGTCAGTAACGTAGCAGCCATCTACTCTAGGACGCTTACACAATAACAAAATTGTCAGATGACTTAGAAGGCATCCTGTTAAACCATGTGTGAAAACAGCTTGTGGAAAAGTAAGTTTGAAATTATGCTACTCTCTTGCGTCAGTAACATTTTTGGTAAGGCAAGCAAGCACCTGTGGACACAGATATTACTGTGGTATTTCCCAAATTGTTATTTTCTATTTCCATTACTGGTTCTATACCTGCTAGTGTGAATCCTATGTAAGAATGGGTTGAGGACTGGGTGGGTGTGGTGGTGTGTTCCTTTAATCCCAGCATTGAGGAGGTGGGAGCAAGGTTACACAGTGAGACTGCCTCAAAAAAAGGAGAGGAAGGGAGGGGAGCTGAGGTGATCGTGTACAAGACCCTAAATGTCCCTTAGGTTTGCTTTGCCCTACCTCAAAAGACAGGGGTCTCTTTCCCTTTTAGTTATTTATTAAACTGTTTACTTGTATTAGAAGAGACCCCTGCAAACCTTCTTCTACTGTGTGTTTGGGTCTAGTCCCCATACTTGGTCACAGGGAGCTCCTCCTCCCGGCCTTGTGCTCTGGGATGCTTTCCCTCTGTGTCCTTTCTTTTCTTTTCTTTTCTTTTTTTTTTTTTTTAAAGATTTATTTATTATTATATGTAAGTACACTGTAGCTGTCTTCAGACACACCAGAAGAAGGCGTCAGATCTCATTATGGATGGTTGTGAGCCACCATGTGGTTGCTGGTATTTGAACTCAGGACCTTCGGAAGAGCAGTCGATGCTCTTAATCGCTGAGCCATCTCTCCAGCCCCCCTCTGCGTCCTTTCTCCTAGTTCTGTCTTACTTTCAAAGCTTTTATTGCATATACTCATTGTATAAAGTAGGTTTTGTTACAGTTTCTTTTTATGGGAAGGGTTAGGACAAGGCTTCACTATGTCAATCAGGCTGGCCTTGAACCCACAGAGGTCTGCCTGCCTGCCTCGGGCTCTCCAAGTGCTGGCATTAAAGGCATGTACCACCACACTTGGCTCACTACATTTTCATACACAAATATCGTGCACTGTAGTCACACTCACCACATTTCTCTCATAAAAATATGGAATGCTTCATCAGGCGGTGGTGGCTCACACCTTTAATCCCAGTACTCAGGAGGCAGAGGCAGGCGGATCTCTGTGAGTACAAGGCCTGGTCTACAGAGTGAGTCTCAAAATAAATAAACAAAACCAACCAACCAACCAACCAACAAAAAATATGGACTCTTTCATGGGCCATGCTCCTTCCTGTCTTATTCCGACCTAGGTGCCTGTGCCCCAGAAATGAGCAATACTTCCTCACACCACGGGATAGCCCAGGGTTACCTTCTATTTTCCTGACTTAGTCCTGGAGTCAACAATTCTTGGTGAGTTCTGACTCATTCTGGGGGAGAAGGGTTTGTAAAAACCCAAGCTCTAGGCACTGGACAGATTCACTGTTGCTCCCAGATACTAACAGAGGCTGAGGCAGGAGGACTGAAAACTTAAAAGCCTCCCTTTGTGCACACTGGGTAAGCATGGCACCAGCTGGGCTACGACCCAGCCCTTCTCTTGTGTTGGATTCAATCCCGTGTTATTTTATTCACCACAGCCCTAGAAGCAATAGGCTATACTCTACATAGCTCACATCAAGCATGCGATCTGCTTGTGCATGCATACCCTGTAATGATGTGTCCATAACAATGGAACAGGCCTCTCAAACCCATCCCCCCACATCGCATTGTAAGTGACAAGCCACTATATTGTGTGCTATTGCCACTGTGTTTCTCCTTTACTGCACATCTTGGAAACATAATTTAGTTTCTAAACAGTGTTGTCTAAGAAAAGGCAGGTCAAATACTATCACTATCTACAGTACTTCTAAACTTCATGCATTTATTGTATGTGTACTAGTGTTTTGTTCTGTATTGTACACACACACCTCTATCTATCTATCTATCTATCTATCTATCTATCTATCTATCTATCTATCTACGGCAATCATAAGTTATAGACAGTAGTGAGGTGCCTTGTGAGTGCTGGGACTCAAACCTGTGTCCTCTGGAAGAGTAGACAGCGCCCTTAACCTCTAAGCCACCTCTCCAACCCTTAGCCTACATTTCCCAGGACTTTACATTGACACATGGTAAGAAGTAAAAATACAAAAACCTTTCTCTCAAAAAGTAACTAGGTTAACCAAGACTATGTCTTGAACAATTCAGGGAAGACGGCCCAGTACATTTTATGTCATGAATTCCATGTAACAAAAACAAACCCCCCAAAAACAAAAACCCAACAACAAAAAGCAGGGAACGGGAAAGACATTCCTGGCCCTGATGGCGTGCCACAGGCTGTAGAGCAGGAAGGGTAACACCGGGACACACAGCTGTCTTTGGAAGCTCAGCGGTAGCCATGGAGTCTTACCTCTGAGCTGGGACGGAAGATGCTTGATAGGCAGCACTTCCTGCACGACATACTGATTCACACCTCCGCTTTTCAGCAGCTCCTCTGGAGATAAGGGCAGGTGGAATTCAAAGTTGTGGGGAGGCATCCTTCTCCCACTGGTTCACCTAGAAACCAAACAGCAAAAAGTCAGGGTGTAAATCCACGAGTGTGTTGTCATTTCTACTAAGTCTACCCCAGGCTCAGGTTCAGTTATTTTTCCCAGTATATATATAGTTTTTCAAATGCTTTTCAGTCTTACAACAAGCTATATGAATCATCTGGTAAAATATAAGTTCAGAGCCACACAAAGTAGCACATGCTTATAATTATATTCCAAGTACATGGGAATCAGTAGGATGGAGTTCAAGGCTAGTCTCCGCTCCATGGTCTGGGCTGCAAGAGATCTTGTCATAAAACACCCTCCCCTGCAACCCCCCCCAACTATAAAAGCAACTCTAGATGAGAATCTATTTCTTATTATTCTGACACTAAGTCATTGACTGCTCACAGTCTCATCTGTAAAATGATGTTACTATGGGGACCAAATGAATCAAGGGTTAAAAACTAATAAAGAGCCAGTTGTGGTGGTACATGCCTATAAACCTAACATTTTGAAGGCTTAAGGCAGAACTGCTGAGTTTGAGGTCAGCCGAGGCTGCAGTGAGGCTGCCAGGACTACATCTCAACAACACAAAAACATTATCAGTGTACTATTAAGTGACAATCCGTGTGTACATACAGCCTTACTGCTTCCATTTTAAAGTAAAAAGATCCTTAGAAAATGGTTTACTCAGCGGTTAAGAGCACTGACTGCTCTTCCATAGGTCCTGAGTTCAAATCCCAGCAACCACATGGTGGCTCATAACCATCTGTAATAGGATCTGACGCCCCCTTCTGGAGTGTCTAAAGACAGCAATATACTCACATAAAATAAATAAATAAATCTTAAAAAAAAAAAAAAAAAAAGGTTTACTCAGCATTGGGGTTCCAACGTGCAGAATGGAACTTCTACTCATCCTGTGCCTGATTCCGTAACTTCCTAATCTCAGTCTCACCGGGTGCATAACGAAACAACCAAATTTACAGATTGGGTAGTAAGGTCGTGAGATTTTGCCCATATCCCTCATTCCGATTCTGATCTGTCAGACTCACAGCCACACTTGGATCTCCAGGGCATCCCTACCAGATCGCTCCCGACCGCACTCTGGCAAAGGCTGCGTCACGTCCTGGACCTGATTTTCTCAACTCCCCGATTCCTCGCACTGCCACACCTCACCTGGACCCCTCGACACCCCTTGCCCGCCGCTTCTTCAACCGGAGATGTCCCCCGCTGAAAAGGAAGGAAGAAAACACTAGGGCACAAAACGCGCCAAACAGCGAGCTGGTTTTCAAGCTGGCGGAGAAACTAGCCAATCCTTGGCAGGCTGAGACATAGACCCGCCTTAGAGTCAGGAGTCAAGCTTGCAGAGCGGGCAACTCGGAGTTCAAACCTCAACGGCTGCCAGGAGACCAATCGCAACGGAGGCTGGAGAAGCCGACCAATCACAGCCCCGGAGGCGGGGCAAGCAGGCGAGGGGCGTGGCCCCGGGTCTGTGGGCTTTCTCTGGCACCTCCACGGTAGCATGCTAACAATGGTGGCCGTTATCCCTCCGCAGGCCGGGAGACAGGGCCAGTCTGCCTAATCCAGTCCAGGTTTTAACCATGTGATGCCCAGCCCTGTAAACTCCGAAACTGTACTGCCTCGGCAAAACTGTTGAGAGGCGGGCGCAAGGGGACCTGTCCGTAGCGCCGGGCTCCCGTCCTCCACTTCCCTCACTCCCTCACAGTTGAGGACGCCCAAGGAAATAGGAGGGGGTTATTTTTAACGGACTTTAAGTTTGGGGACGTCCTTTTCTGTGACAAGAAACATACCATAGCGGTTCCCATACGTCCAGTGGATAAACCGGAAGTATTTGGCTGGGCACACAGGATAGGCCGGAACTCGAAGGGCGGGGCTTGTGGGAGGGCGGGCCAAGGCGGGTCAACTCCCTAAGCTACCTGGGTAAGGCCCAAGATGGCTTCTCTTACTGTCACTCCCGTGTGAGTCCCTCCTGGGACTGTAGCCTGTGTCTTGTCTTTGAAATTCACACCTGCTCCCCATTTTTCCGCCTGGTTTGCTGTCCCTGTTGAGGTGGACAGGCTAGAGTAATGGCAGGGAGTGTCGCTTGGGCGGCAAGTAGGAGACTATGGGGCTGGATGCCCTCGGCATGCAGAAGCTTCTCTCTGGGTAAGTGGCTAATGTGCAGGTAGGACGGGCCGCTAACTACTTGTTAATAGGCAGTGCTGATTCATTCTTCTCCTTTCCATCCCTAGGTGTTCCACTATTGGCCCATGTAAGGCTTACTCTCCCACCTCCCAAAGTGGTTGATCGCTGGAACGAGAAAAGGGCTTTGTTTGGTGTATACGACAACATTGGAATCCTGGGTAGGACGTGATTCCTAGTTTCAGAAGGATTAGTATGCTATCTTGACTATTTTGATTTTATTTGTGTGGAGAATAGTAATGTGCCCAGGACAAGCTTGGTGGCACAAACCTGATATTCGGGAGACAAAGGTAGGCAAGAACTACAGAGTAATAGTGAATAGTGAAGAGCCGGGCAGTGGTGGTGCACGCCTTTAATCCCAGCACTTGGGAGGCAGAGGCAGGTGGATTTCTGAGTTCGAGGCCAGCCTGGTCTACAGAGTGAGTTCCAGGACAGCCAGGGCTACACAGAGAAACCCTGTCTCAAAAAAAAAAAAAAAGGAAGAAAAAAAAAAATGAGTAGTGAAGAGTGTGGTATTCAGTCTTACTAACACAATTAGTAGTGCACTGTTCTGAGTGCCAAAGCTAGTAAATGGTAGTGTCAATATTTGAACCCAGACATTCTGGGTGCAAAGTCTTTATTCTTTTTCTTTTCTTTTCTTTTCTTTCTTTTTTTTTTTTTTTTTTCCGAGACAGGGTTTCTCTGTGTAGCCCTGGCTGTCCTGGAACCCACTCTGTAGACCAGGCTGGCCTCGAACTCAGAAATCCGCCTGCCTCTGCCTCCCAAGTGCTGGGATTAAAGGCGTGCGCCACCACCACCCGGCTTCTTTCTTTTTTTTAATAAGATTTTTGTGTATGTGTGTTTTCCTGAATGTGTACCATGTGCTGTTCAAGCAAGGCCCTGTAGGTTCAGGGTGTCAGACTCCCCAGAATATGCCTTACAAGCACTTGTGAACCTTCAGTTGAGAGTGCTGGCAATGAAACTCTTTGGAAGAGCAAGTGTTACAAAGACTCTGTACTTTGTATTATGCCGGTGTGCCTTGTCTGTAAGTAGTTCTGATCAGGGAGGTGAAGCTGGGGTGAAGGCCTAGTTGGTCTAGGCTGCCTTTTCTTCTCTTGAAACTAGTATATTCTGTCACATTACAGGAAATTTTGAAAAGCATCCAAAAGAGCTGATCAAGGGCCCAGTATGGCTCCGAGGCTGGAGAGGAAATGAATTGCAGCGTTGTATCCGAAAGAAGAAGATGGTGGGTAGCAGAATGTTCACTGAGGACCTGCACAACCTTAACAAACGGATCAGCTATCTCTACAAACACTTCAACCGCCACGGGAAGTACAGATAGCACAGACCGGGGACTGGGGAGGTACATTTGTCACCCCGGAGAAGGGAGCAGGACTTATCCCCGCAAGCAAAGAGCTCTGGGTGCTCTCTAATAAAGTGGGGCTTCTTTGGAATCTGATATGCACAGTGCTCCATTTACTCATTCATGCACATTGAAGTCTGTCTCATCTCTAAGTCACATGATCTTCTGTTAAGATTACTTACAGCCCAGACATATTTTTGGCCTTTAGAAGTTTAACAGTTAGAATTGTTTATTGCTGGCACTTTCTGACACTGGCCCTTCATGTATGTTTTTTTAAAAAAATTTTTTTGTAATCTTGGAGATGAAACCCAGGGGCTTGCTCATTCTAGGGAATGCTCTGCCACTAGCTGCCCAGGCCCTTGGAAGTGTAGCTGTTGTCTCTGAAGACTCTGCTACACCAAAACGAACTGGGCAAGTGAAATTACACTTTGTGCTGCTCTCATCAGAATAAATTAGAACTTCTCTGAGGAGAACATTTCCCATTCTCTTGAGTAGAGCAATGTTGGGGAAGATGACCTTGAGCCCCGCCCAGTTTTATGAAGTATTAAAGATCACACCCAGGATTGCCCATATGCTAGGCAAGTACCCAACTGAGCGCCTCATTTTAAAAAAAAAATTGGGGCCAGGCAGTGGTGGTGCACACCTTTAATCCCAGCACTCGGGAGGCAGAGGCAGGCGGATTTCTGAGTTTGAGGCCAGCCTGGTCTACAGAGTGAGCTCCAGGACAGCCAGGGCTACACAGAGAAACTCTGTCTCGAAAAACCAAAAAATAAAAAAAATTTAAAAAATTAAAAAAAATTGGGGGAGTTGAGAGGGGACAGGGTCTCACTAAATAATTCTGGCCTGGAACTTACTGTATAGAACAGCCTGCCTTGTGCCTCAGTGATCTACCTGCCTCTGTCTCCTGAGTGCTGAGATAAATGTGTGTACCACCACACCTGGCCTTTTCTCAGCTTTTTAATGGAATATCAAGTGTCATATGAGAGTACACATGGGCTGTGAAGCTAAATTTGTCACCAGAATCTCCTTCCAAGCTACAAAAACCGATCAGAAGAGATGAACTGAATCTTGCTCTTCATGTATGGTTTTTATTTTTAACTTGCTTTCTAGATACAAGGTCTCATATAGCTCAGACTGGCCTGGAACTTAATACATAGCTGAGACTAAATTTATATTCATGATCCTCCTGTTTCCACCTCCCAACACTGGGATTACAAGTGTGTGCTACCGTGCTTACTTTTTTTTTTTTTTTTTTTTTTTTTAAAAAAAAAATCATTTAATAAAGATATTTTAATACAGACTTGAGCACCAGGTCTATGAGAGGGGTGCTCAGATGAAGTAAAACACTTGAAAGCATGAGTGTGGGCTTCTCTAAGAGACTCTTGTGTGTGGCATAGTGCTGGGATCTTGAATATAGCAGGAGCTTGTTGTATAGTGAACTATACCCTCTGCCTACATTTTGTTTTTGTTAGTATATATTAATTACAAAAAATAATAAGTTTCACTATGATATTTTTCATTTATTTATTTTGGTTTTTTGAGACAGGGTTTCTCTGTATAGCCCTGGCTATCCAGGAACTCAGTATGTAGACCAGGCTAGCCTTGAACTCACGGAGATCGGCCTTAGTGCTGGAATCTAAGGCTTATACCACCACATTTTCCACACATTTTTAAATTTATTTTTAAATAAAAATCCATTCAATGAGAAGTCTGGAGATTTGAAAAAGGTAATCCAGGAAATTTTTCTTGCATCTTTTGTTTTATTTTATTTTTTTTGAAACAGTCTTAGAGCTGGAGAGATGACTCAACGGTTAAGAGCCATCTTCCAGGACTGCTCTTCCAGAGTACCCAGGTTAATCCCCAGCATACACATGGTCAGGGCTGACTGTAGCTCCAGTTTCTGGGCTCTCCATGAGATCACACATGCACATGTGTACAGAAATAGTTGCACATAAAACATATAATAGTAAATCAAAAAACAAACAAACTTACAGTCTCTTACTCTGTAATTCAGCCCCAGGCTGGCCTAGAACTCTTATAGCTCAAGCTGGGACCCATCCTCCTGCCTCTGCCTCCAGAGGGACAAGATTATGGACATGAATTTTCATGTCCAGCTTCAAGTTCCTGGTTAGTCTTTACATTTCGTGGCCATGTCCAAGGTTATACAATACCTATCTCTTTTTTTAAAAAAAAGTATTACAAACAGAGACCCACAACCAAACAAAGCAGAGCTTGGGGATTCCCTCAGAAGAGGGGGAGGATGGATTGCAAGAGCCAGAGGGTTCACAGAATCAGAGGAGCCACAGAATCAACTCACCTGAGCCCACAGGGACTTACAGAAACAACTGCCAGGGAGCTTGCATGGACTGATCTAGGCCCTCCACACATTACAGTTGTGTAGCCTAGTCTTGTGGGACTCCTAACAGTGGGAGCAGGAGCTGTCTCTGATTCTGCTGCCTGCCTTTAGGACCCTTTCCCCCATCTGGGCTGCCTTGCCTAGCCTTAACCTTTTTAAAATTCATTTTATATCCCAACCACTGAGGAGGGAGGGGAAACTGTGGTCAGGATGCAAAATAAGTTTTAAAAATGTTAAAGTATTGCAAACACAAGAAAATGAATTGCGGGCTCAGTGGTTAAGAGCACTGGCTGCTCTTCCAGAGGTCCTGAGTTCAATTCCCAGCAATCACATGGTGGCTCACAACCATCTGTAATGGGATCTGATGCCCTCTTCTGGTGTGTCTGAAGACAGTGACAGTGTACTCACATACATAAAAATAAATAAATCTTTTTTTAAAAAAGAAAATGAATTGCTTGTAGACTCTTGAGAGCTATGAAGGTAGAAGAATTAGCGTGATTATCCTATTTGATTTAAATCTTTAAATTCTGTGTCAATGATCTTTTGTTGTAAAACAGTCCATTCTGAAATGCAATGACTGAAAACAACTTTGATTCATTTTCTCTGAGTTTTCTTCTTTAGATGGTTAATTTGGTTTTGCTGTCAGGAGGCCATACTCAGCAGTGGGCTTCCCCAGGGCTGCTTCACTCACATTTACTGAGTTGATTGGTAGTTGAGGTTTTTTTGAGAACCAAACCTTGGCCACTGCAAGAACAGCAAGTGCTTGTAACTTGCTTGAGCCATCTTGCCAGCCCCAGCCAAGGTTCTTTTGCACAAGGTCTTATTATTCAGTCTCTCTTGGGCTTGGTTACTTAGAGACTTGATCCCAAAGGGCAAAATTGGAAGTGACAAGGCTCGATAAAATGAGGTTAAGAAGTCATGATGTCGTCAGGCATGGTGACAAACACCTTTGATTCCAGTACTGATCTCCGGAGACAGAGGCAGGCCTAGTCTACATATCAAGTTCCAGGCTGAGCTACATAGTGAAATCCCATCTCTTAAAAAAGAAAACTTAAAATAAAAAAACCCAGCCAGGGCTACACAGAGAAACCCTGTCTCGAAAAACCAAAAAACAAACAACAAAAAAATAAAATAAAAAAACTGCAGTGGTGGCACTGCGCCTTTAATCCCAGCACTTCGATGACAGAGGAAGGTGGATCTCTGTAAACTTGAGGCCAGCTTGGTCTACAGAACAAGTTTCAGGACAGCCAAGGCTACACATAGAAACCCTGTCTTGGAAAACCAAAGGGGAGGAAGAAAGTAGAAAAGGGAGAGAAAAATGTTTTAATACAATCTATGATTGTTAGTGAAGAAGGAATTAACAAGTCAGCTCCAGAAGTCTGTATAAAATCCTGATGTAAGATACAAAAAGTCTTATTTTTCAAGCACAGAGCTGTATTGTTTTTGTAACGAAAAAGAATGCAACATTTCCCTTCAACAAACACCAAATTATTGTGTGGAAGGACCTTGGAGGCATAGACACCACAAACCAGAGCTCTCACTGCCTCTAAACAGATTTCATCCTGGTACAGGGTGCGGATATAAACAAGATACATATTTGAATACAGTAATTGCATGGGGAAAGTATTGTTGCATGAGTTTTGTTTTTTTGTTGTTTTTAGGTTTATTCATTTACTATGTATACAATATTCTGCCTACATGTAAGCCTACACACCAGAAGAGAGCACCAGATCTCATTATAGATGGTTACAAGCCACCATGTGGCTCCTGGGAATTGAACTTAGGACCTCTGGAAGAGCAGTTCTTAACCATTGAGCCATCTCTCCAGCCCTGCATGAGTCTTTTTTTCTAAAGGGGATAAGAAAATTGTGTGTGCGTGCATGCACTCGTGTGTTACTGTGGACTGAAGTGCTTGAAGTAGGTCTTGGAAAGGTTCAGCACTAGGAACTTGATGGGAAATTACTATATAGACACAGGCAGGAGGGAGTCCCTAACCCACCCTGGGGAAGCAGGCAAAGTCAGGGAAGGCTTCCTGAAGGAGGCCACCACCAATTTTTTGTTGTTGTTTGTTTGTTTTGTTTTGTTTTTTTTTACTTTATCTGCATTTATTTTATGCTGAATTTATTCCCATGCCATGAGTTTTTGTTTCTTCAGTTTCTTCTGGGATATCTTTTTCTTCTGTGCAACCTCCTCTTCTGGCTTTGGAACAATTTGTTCCTTCTCAGTGAGGATGATCTCAATGTGGCAGGGGAGCTCATATATGGGTTAATCCGACCATGAGCTCTGTAGGTTCGTCGGCCATCTTAGGTGCCTTGTTCACCTGGATGTGTTCAATGACTAGAGAATCTACACCTAAACCCTTAAGTTCAGCATTACTCTCTGCATTTTTAAGCATGTGCAGCAAAAATTCGGCACTCTTTTGGCCACGGTCCCTGTGTCAGGCCCCACTGTTTGGCCTGGGCGCACCTACCGACTCCACCATTATACCACCGCAATGGCACACGTTGCTTCTTTAAAGTGATATCCTTCAGATACTTGGTAGCTTTTTGGATATGCATACCCTCCATGGCCTGGGCAGTTTCCCAGGTGTTCTTAAAGTGAACACGAAGGTTTGAGCCTCTTGATTTGCATGATTTTGTGGGGTTTTCTGGGTCAAGAGAGTAGCAAACCATCTTCACCTGGTCACCCCTGGCTGCTTACAGGAAGAGGGCCACCACCAATTTACCTTAAAGGAATGTTAAAAGTGTGGGGTGGGTGGGGTGGAGGGAGGTAACTGGGTTTTCAGGCAAATGATGCAGAACAAAATGGCACAGAGGTGAGAAATAGCATGGAGCCAGCACACAGCAAAGCTATGAGTGGTATTTGTTAGTGGAACTACCTTGTGTGCCTAGAGATAAACTGAGAAGGAAGAGTCAGGCCTTGAAGAAAGCTCCAGAACTGTTCACATTTAGTAAAACGGTATAGCCGCTTTGGAAATTCCACAGTTGTCCAAAAAGCTAAATACAGAGTCCCGTAGGATTCCGTAACGTCACCCGTCGGTGTTGTCCAACAAGTGCAGAAAGGTTCACAACAATGCAGCTCATCATGGTGTCAAAAGAGGAAAAGAACCTCAAGAGGAACCAAATCAAACTAATGTCTACCTGCTAACAAAGCCCTATGGTCCAGGTGCCTAGGAGGTAGAGGCAGGAGGATCAGGAGTTCAAGGTCTTCTTCAGATACATAATGAGTTTGAAGTAAGCCTGAGTTTGATCCCTGGAACTAATAATCCCTCATGGTGGGAGGAGAGAAGCAACTCTTGCAAACTGGTCTCATTTCCACATGTGCATGCCTGCTCCCCAAATAAATAAATGTAATGTTTTAGAAGGACACATGTCCATCAGTTGATTAAAAAAAAAAAAAGTGATCAGGACATTGTACAGCCAAACAATATTATTCAATTACCTAAAGAATGAAGTACCCATACACGCTATGCAGATGAGTATTTAAAACATGTTAGATCAAAGAACCAGTCATAAACTGCCAAATGCCGCACGATTCTGTCTCACTGAAACTCACGGAGTAGACAGTCTACAGAAGCAGACCTGGTTTAGCTGCTGTTTCCTGGGTTGGGTAAGGTTTGGGGAGTGGCTTTAGCATGGACAGGATTCTCCAGGGATTGTGTGAAGATGCCCTGAAAGTGGTAGCTGCTAGTCAGAGAGCACAGGGTTTCCGAGCAACAGGAAATCAGTTAATAGCAATCGAATATAACACTGTGTAGCAGAAATTTAGCAGAGCTATTTACTCTGGCATGACACCTAGGCTTTTGTAAATAGTCAGTGATTGTTATCTGAGGCCTAAGGAGCTGTTCTTCCTAAGGATTCACAGAGGCTTCGCATAACTTAGTCCTGAGACATACTCCATAATCCAGGAAGCCTTGTAAGGCTGAGAATTGCTTAGATAATGGTTCCTTAACACAACTCCTAGATCAGATAAGGGGTTTTGGTATTCGGAAATCGGCTTGCTAATAGTGCCTTTTGTATAAGAATAAAGAGGCTTTTGCAAAGTGGTTGGGAATTCAGTCCATCAGTGGCTGTAGAAGCCATAATATATCCTGTAGTGTTGATCTGCATACCTGAATAACTCAAAACAGCAACATACTTGAAAGTGGCTGAGAAGTTTTGTTTTGTTTGCTGTTGGTTTGTTTGTTTGTTTGTTTGTTTTTGTTTTGGTTTTTTTCCGAGACAGGGTTTCTCTGTGTAGCCCTGGCACTCACTCTGTAGACCAAGCTGGCCTCGAACTCAGAAATCCACCTGCCTCTGCCTCCCAAGTGCTGGGATTAAATTGTTTTGTTTTTTAAGGAGAGGGTTTCATGTGGCCCAGGTTAACTCTGAACTCACAATATAGCTGAGGCTAGCCTTAAACTCCAGATCCCTTTTTCTCTGCTTCCCAAGTGCTGGGATTACACAGGTACCACCATACCTGATTGTTAAGAGAATATTTTACATTCTAATGACAAAAAACAAAAGCAAAACAAAAAAACGAAACATGTTAGGTTGTTGTCTTAGTCAGCGTTCTATTCCTGCACAAACATCATGACCAAGAAGCAAGTTGGGGAGGAAAGGGTTTACTCAGCTTACACTTCCATGCTGCTGTTCATCACCAAAGGAAGTCAGGACTGGAACTCAAGCAGGTCAGGAAGCAGGAGCTGATGCAGAGGCCATGGAGGGATGTTTCTTACTGGCTTGCTTGCTTCTCCTGGCTTGCTCAGACAGCTTTCTTATAGAACCCAAGACTACCAGCCCAGGGATGGCACCACCCACAAGGGGCCCTCCCCTCTTGATCACTAATTGAGAAAATGCCTTACAGCTGAATCTCATGGAGGCTTTTCCTCACCTGAAGCTCCTTTCTCTGTGATAACTCCAGCTTGTGTCAAGTTGACAACAAACCAGCGAGTACAGTTGGGCTAGAGATGTTGCTTAAATGATAAACTGCTTCCTTAGCATGCAGGAAACTGCCACAGAGTTAATTGGACGTGACGGTACACACCAGTAATCCAGCACTCGGAAGGTTCTAGGGCAGCCTTGGATACATAGTGAGCTAGAGGCCAGCCTGAGACACACACTCTCTCTCTCTCTCTCTCTCTCTCTCTCTCTCTCTCTTTATATATATATATATATGTATGTATATATGTATATATGTATATATATATGAATTTATAAACATAAATATAGTCATAAACATAATCCTTTCCAAAAGTTTGACCACACAGACACACAATAAATAAATACATGTAATTTAAAAATTTAAAGATATGTATGTATGTGTGTGTGTATATATATGTATGTATATTAGTTTGAATAAGAATGGCCCCGATAGGCTCATATGTTTGAATGTGTTGTTCCTAGTTAGTGGAAGTGTTTTGGAAAGGATTAGGAGGTGTGGCCTTGTTGGAGGAGTGTCATTGAGGGTGGGCTTTGAGGTTTCAAAAGCCCATGCCAGGCCCAGTCTCTTTCTCTCTACCTGCCACCTGTAGATAAGATGTAAGCTCCATCTGCTGCTCCAGTGCCTGCCTGCTGCCATTCTCCCCACTGAGGGGCAAGCATCCAACCTCGGAAATTGTAGGCCCTCTCCCACTTAAGTGTTTTTTTTGCCTTGGCCATGGTCTCTTCAAAGCAATAGAAACATAAGACATGCCGGGCAGTGGTGGTGCACGCCTTTAATCCCAGCACTTGGGAGGCAGAGGCAGGTGGATTTCTGAGTTCGAGGCCAGCCTGGTCTACAGAGTGAGTTCCAGGACAGCCTGGGCTACACAGAGAAACCCCGTCTTGGAAAAAAAAAAAAGAGTTAAAAAAAAAACAACAAACAAACATAAGACATATAAGTAAGACAATGTTCAATTTAGTCATTTATTATTATTTTTCTGTCCTCAGTGTATATATCTTTAAGACATCATGCTGTGTACCATAAACATATACAACTTTATTTTTATTTTTTTTGAAGATGTATTTAATAAGGTTGAGGTTGTAATTCAGTTGGTAGAGTACTTGCCTAGAGTGTACAAGATTCTGGGCTTGATCTTCACTCAGCACTGAATAAAACCAACCAACCAACCAAAATCCAATTATAATAAGCCAAAACATAAAGCAATGCATAGAAAATTTGGAAAGATTTATTATTTTATGAGTGTTTGGCCTGCATGTCTGTGCACCATGTAAGTTAAGTGTCTTTGGTGGCCAGAAGAGGGCATTTGATTCCCTGGGTCTGGCATTATTAAGGGTTGGTAGTAAACTACCATGTGGGTTCTGGGAATCAAACCTAGGTCCTTTGGAAGAGCAGCCAGTGTTCTTAGCTGCTGACCCTCTCCAGCCCCTATTTACTTATTTTCAAAACATTAATTAAAAATATTTCGCCGGGCAGTGGTGTCACACGCCTTTAATCCCAGCACTTGGGAGGCAGAGACAGGCGGATTTCTGAGTTCGAGGCCAGCCTGGTCCACAGAGTGAGTTCCAGGATAGTCAGGGCTATACAGAGAAACCCTGTCTCGAAAAACCAAAAAAAAAAAAAAAAAGGACATTTAAAAAAAAATATTTCTTCATGGTCTGGAGAAATGGTTCAGAGGTTTAGAGCACTGACTGCTTTTCCAGAGTCCCTGAGTTCAATTCCCAGCAACCACACAATGACGCACAACCATCCTTAATGGGATCTAATGCCCTCTTCTGGTGTGTCTGAAGAGAGTGACAGTGTATCCACATACATAAAAATAAATAAATCTTTAAAAATATTTCTTCATTTATATTAAATAGTATATGACCATTTGTGTGTTTATTTGGCTAAGAGTCTCAGGTCACAGCTGCCCGCACAGCCTTTTTCTGTTTCTACCCTCACAGACTCTGTAAAAGAAATGGCAGGCACCATATTGTGATTGTCTATGACTCCATTATCCTCATTTCCTGAAAGGAAGATTAACAAGGACTCAAAGCTCTCAGTGACACCTCCTGTCTTAAATTATTTTTCTACTGCTGTGAGGAGACATAATGCAATTTACACAAGAAAGAGTTTATTGAGGGTGGAGGGGCTTGCCGTACAGTTTCAGAATATTAGAGTCCATGATCATCAAGGTGGGAAACATGAAAAAGAGGGAGGCAGGCCTGGTGCTGGAGGGGTAGCTGAGAATTTGCGTCTGATCCACAAACATGAGGCAGACAGAAAGCTAACTGGGCCTGGCCTGGCTTTTGAAACTTCAAAGTCCATTCCAGTGATACACCTTCTCTAACAAGGCCACACCTCCTAATCCTTCCCAAATAGTTCCACCAACTAGGGACCAAGCATCTAAATACATGGCAGCCTTCTCATTCAAACCACTACACTTTCCATATGACAGACACACATTAACTGAAGGTCCAGTCCAAACCTTTTCCTGGCTCCCCAAGAATCAGAGACAATCTGACTGTATATCATACTATAGGCTACATAGATTACAGACATGGGAACCTCTCACATCTCCGAAACCTGTAAGAGGAGACCCTGCTAAAAACTGCTAGGTCTGAGCACTCCTCAGAGCTCCTGCTGAGCGAGCTGTCTTTCTTTCTTTCTTTTTTTCAAGACAGGGTTTCTCTGTGTAGCCCTGGCTGTCCTGGAACTCACTCTGTAGACCAGGCTGGCCTCGAACTCAGAAATCTGCCTGCCTCTGCCTCCCAAGTGCTGGAATTAAAGGCGTGCGCCACCACTGCCCAGCTGCGAGCTGTCTTTCTGTGGTGTTAGTAGCACTCCTAAGAAATCTCTTCCTCAAAACTCAATCTACCTTAGTCTCTCTTGAACCCCAAATTCTGAGAGCTTGCATCACGTACAAGTTTTTTTGTGGAAACATCTACTGTTTTCTTGAGTATGCTATTTGAGCAATTTTTGAGACTTTTCAAGATAACAAACCCCCATGTTCACCGTTTTGTATTCTCGTTAGCGATGTATGAAGATTTTGTTTGTCCGAATTCTTTTTTTTTTTTTTTTTGGTTTTTCGAGACAGGGTTTCTCTGTGTAGCCCTGGCTGTCCTGGAACTCACTCTGTAGACCAGGCTGGCCTTGAACTCAGAAATCCACCTGCCTCTGCCTCCCTTGTCCAGATTCTTGACAACACTCTGAAAGTTTTTCAGCATTTCGTGGGGTGAACTGGTGTCTCGATGTGATTTTTATGCATTTCTCTGGTGATTATGACAGGGAGCATCTTTTCTGGTGTTTACTGGCAATTTGTGTCTAAACACATCCTTCACCTATTTTCAAACTAGTTTCTTTCCTTCTTTCTTCTCCTCCTCTTCTTCCTCTTCTTTTTGTTTTTTTGAGATGAGGTTTCTCTTCCTCTTGAGTGCTGGGAGTAAAGAGACATACCACCACCATGTGGCTCAAATTAGTTTCTTTTTGAACTGCACGAGTTCTTTATCTATTCCAGATAGAAGTTTCTTCACTCATTCATTCTTTTTTTTAGATAGAAGTTCTTTATTAGATATATTATTTGAAATGCTTTTCCTATTCAGTCACTTTCTTTTCTTTTTAACATTCCTATGATAGAAGTTTTAAGTTTTGGAGCTGGAGGGATGACCAGCCCCTAGGAGACTGGTTGCTCTTCTAGCGGTCTTGGGTTCAATTTCTAGTACTCACATGACAGCTCCACCATGTGTAACTCCAGCCTCTGGTGCCCTCTTCTGGCCTCTACAGGCACTGCATTTACATGGTACATAGACATAAATGCAGGCAAAACACTCATACACATAAAATAACAGTAAAGAAAAACAACATGGGTTGGAGAGATGGCTCAGTGGTTAAGAGCACTGACTATTCTTCCAGAGGTCCTGAGTTCAATCCTAGCAACCACATGGTGGCTCACAGCCATCTGTGATGGGATCTGATGCTTCTTCTGGTGTGTCTGAAGACAGCTACAGTGTACTCATATACATTAAATAAATAAATTATATATATATGAATGAAAAACAACACATCATTGAAACTTAAAACTAAAAAAAAAAAATTAGTCTTACTATTTATCCTTAAGTTATACCCAATCAGATCTGTGAAACAGCCGGGCAGTGGTGGCGCACACCTTTAATCCCAGCACTCGGGAGGCAGAGGCAGGTGGATTTCTGAGTTCGAGGCCAGCCTGGTCTACAGAGTGAGTTCCAGGACAGCCAGGCTACACAGAGAAACCCTGTCTCGAAAAAAGAAAAAAGAAAAAAGAAAAGATCTGTGAAACATTTGTTTGCGTTAGTGAGAATGGTCCCTATAGGTTTTAAGTTTCAGTCATCAGTTGGTGGAACTCTTTGAGAATTATTTGAAGGTGTGGCCTTGTTAGAGGAGGTGTGTCACTGGGGGTGGGCTTTGGTGTTTCTAAATCCCTGCCATTCCTACTTAGCTCTCTCACTCTCTCTGCCTCGTGCTTGTGAGCCAGATGTAAGCTCTAGCCAGCCTGTGGCCAAACTCTCTGCCATGATGGTCATCGACTTTAACCCTCTGCAACCATGGGTACCCAAATCAAATGCTTTCTTTTACAAGTTGCCTTGGTCATGGTGTTTTCTCATGGCAATAGAAAACCAACCAAGACAGTTTCCAAATGCCTAATCATGTCAGATACCTCATTAGTGTCTTGTCTGCAAACTGTATACCCTAGGGCTTACCTTCTTCTAATCTAGTCAGGGCAGGTTGCATCTGGGTCCTTGGCACAGCTTCCGTTCCAAGTGTTTCGTTGCAAGCCTCTGTTCCATGACTTGGATCTGTTGCCTGTCTCTTTCCTATTTTCCAGAGCTCATCACATAGTGGACTGTTTAGACAGGGGAGATGGCAGCATTTTTGATTGCTTACATATCTGAATGATATCTTTATTTTATTTCCATCTTTTCTGAGACTGTTATGGTTTGATCTTCTGGCCTCAAGTGATCCTCTTGTCCATTCTCTTCTATGTGGTGAAATTACAATTATGTGACACCAACCCCGGTTTCCTCTCACCTTTATTAGTATTTGAGATGATATAAAATTCTAGGTTAATAATCATTTTGCCCAGCTTAAAAATATTTATTTTATGTATGTGTGTGTGTGTATGTGTGTGTGTGCGTGCATGCGCTTTCATGAGTGCACGTATATACAGTGTCTGTGAGGACCAAAAGAGGGCATCGGATCCCCTGGAACTGCAGTTACAAATGGTTGTGAGGCACCATTTGGGTGCTGGGAACCAAACTTGGATCTTCTGGAAGAGCAGCCAGTTCTCTGTCCTGCTGAGCCTCTCTAGCCCCTGAAAGGTCTTTGGGAGCCACTGCCTATTCTCCTGTATTGATGGTGCTGTTCTCTCTCCTGTTCCATGTTTATTCTCTTGTTGAAAGATTTTAAAACCTTCTGTTTTCCTCTTCTGTTCTGAGAATACAGAAAGGCATGTCTTTAACACAATTCCTTTTCTTTCCTTGTGGTAGCTAGAATCCACTAGTTAGTCTGGACAAACTCATTTAGTTCTGGAAAGTTTTGTTGCATTCATTTTATAATTAATTCTCCGCCCACACACTTCCTTTTCTCATAATCCCATTTCCCCTTTCATATTCTTTATTACTCAGACGTTGAACTACTTGGCATGACTTTTTAATTTCCTTAATTCCTGTCTCTGTTTCTCTGGTTCTTGGCCTTTCTTCCCTAATTTGTTTTCAGCATATGACCACAATTTATTTCTCTTGGATCTGTCTCTGTGGAAATTCCCCAAGGCCTCCTTTGAAGAAGAGCTCACCAGAGAGGTCTGCATTGCTCCTGCTGGTGCTTGCTGCTACTGCTAATGCCAGACCACTTGGAAATTCTTGCCGTGATGATTTTAGGAAGAAGAGATGGTAAAGCTCTCAGAAGCGAATAAAACAGGGATTTCAGGCAAAGTATTAAAAACACAGTTCAAGGTTATGAATTCAAATATTTAAAAGGACAAAGAGAGCTTCAGCAGGCACTTAGTTTGCAAATAATTTCAATTGCAGAGCACATGGGTGCCAGTGCTTTAAAAACTCCCTTAGTTGCCAATATAGGGATTCCAGCTTTATGTAGGGTCTTTCTGTTAGGTTTTGAACTTTGAGTAGGACCGTCATGCTGTTTCCTGTGCTACACTGGTATCCCATGAGGCCACCATGCTCAAGCTTAATGCTCAGCTGCCTTTCTGGGTATCAGCTTTCACTTGTTTAGTCTTTAGTCCATGTTTACTTTCTTGTCAGCTCATGAACACACTTTTTTTTTTGTTTTTTTGAGACAGGGTTTCTCTGTGTAGCCCTGGCTGTCCTGGAACTCACTCTGTAGACCAGGCTGGCCTCGAACTCAGAAATCCACCTGCCTCTGCCTCCCAAGTGTTGGGATTAAAGGCATGCGCCACCACTGCCTGGCGAACACACTTTGAAAATGCCCATTCAGTGTCATCCCAGCACTTGGGGAGCTGAGGTGAGAATACTGCTTGATCCATCGCAGAAAACCAAACCAAGTCATACTTGCCATGAGGCAAAATGACCTAAAACCACACATTTAATCTCAACAATTTTGGGAGGCAGAGGCAGGTGGATCTCTGAGTATGAAGCCAGCTTGGTTTACAGAGTGAGTTCCAGAACAGCCAGGGCTACACAGAGAATCCGTGTCTTGAAATTCAAAACCAAAACCAAAATCATCAATTGTAAAACGCAACAGAATAAAAAAAGGGGGGGGGGGTAAAGTAAAGTAACAAGTTTAGAAAAGAAAAATAAATTCCATGTATGGTGATTGTGGTATTTAGATAGGTACCTGGTAACAAGACTGGACACAGGCTTGACTTTAGGAGGTCCCCCTTTTCCTTTCAGTCTTTCTTTTGCCATTTGGCAGACATTTTTCTGTAGCTTTTTTTTTTTTTCCGAAACAGGGTTTCTCTGTATAGCCCTGGCTGTCCTGGAACTCACTCTGTAGACCAGACTGGACTTGAACTCAGAAATCCGCCTGTCTCTGCCTCCCAAGTGCTGGGATTAAAGGCGTGCGCCCCCACTGCCCGGCTTTCTGTAGCTCTTAGTCAGGTACTACCCACACTGTATTTGTCACACCTGCTCATGAGCATCAAAATGTCAAAACTTGCAAAGTGAATGCCAGGCACTTGAAAGGAGGTTCCAGAGGGGGGAGAGGAGCATCCCTGTCTCTCACGAAATGCTGCATCACCAAAGACTTAATGGCTTGCACATAGGACTACAACATGTGGACATCTGAGTAAAAAAACATGAATCCTGGGAGAGATAGTCTCTGGGGAATGGGGCTAGAGCTCAGTTGGCAGAGTGACTGCCTAGCATGCAAAAGGAACGGAGTATGATGTCCAGCACTGCAGAAACCAGGCTTGGTGGTATACTTCTGCAATCCCAGCATTCAGTAGAAATAGGAGGATCCGAATTTCAAGGTCATTCTTGACTACATCTCATGTTTGAAGCCAGCCTGGACTACACAAGCCTCTGTGTCTGGTGGAAAAAGTCTCTGAATGTCAAGTTGTAACTGTTCTATTAATGTTATTATTTTCTCTTTCCCTTGGCATGGATGTCCAAGAGTGAGATATAAAAATTTACACTGCATCCAAATCTAAGCTTCCACTAAATAAAATAAAAATTCTAAAGCTAAGAAAATGCAATCACATGTATAGATCCTTTTAAAGATGTAAGTTTTACAACTGGTGTCTAGGAAAGGGACACTACTGGAAGAAAGAAGAAAAGTCTTTTAGTATTGAGAAGGAAAAATCGATTCTACTTAGTTTTTGGAGGAAGGGTAAAGAGGAAAGGGGTGCGGCTGGAGAGAGATTACTCAGTGATGGAGAGAGAGCGTATTGCTTTTGCAGAGGGGAGGGTTTGGTTCCCAGCACACATGCACTCAAAACCATCTATAATTGAAGTTCCAGGGAATACGCCCTCTACTGGCCTCCAAGGGCACCAGACATGCATAGATGCAGACAAAAACTTGTACCATAAAATAAAAATAAATGAAAAAATATAAAAAGAAAGCAGAGGAAAAAAATCCCAAAAAACAGAAAAGTTTTTTGAGGAAGTCCAGTTTAGTTCAGGTTTTTTGGGCTGAGTTAACCAAGTCCCTGTGGTAACCTAGAAAGTTCGATATAGGGCAGGCTATACTGGAAGAGAAGAACGAAGCCTTTTGGTGACGGAGTGGCCGTAAGGCCAGGGGTTTTATGAATATGCATACACTGCTGAACTTCCGCGGCCAGTTGGATTCCAGCGTGTAGGTCACCTGGGTTTCCTTTCTCCAGGTGCTGTGGGCGGGAGCGGTAAGAGTGACAGCAGCCTCCAGCTCAGCGATTGGTTAGTAGGCACCATAAAAGGTCTAACTCAACCGCGGAGACAGCCCCCCAGAGTTTGAGCTGGACATTAAGCAAGCCACTTTTGTATTGGTCAGTGAAGAAATAGAAATGAGGACAACTGTAATTGCTGTAGTCGTGGGGGCGGGACTAGCAGGACATGCCCCACGTGGATTGGACCTGGAGGGTTTGACATCATCCTAGAGGCGTGGTCATATCTAATAAAGCCGAGAGTCGGCGCCGCACCTGCAGTTAAGTTCCACCGCAGTTAGAGTTCCGGGTGGTTCGCGTGAGGCGGAGCTCGGCAGTTCCGTCTACTTCAGCCGCAGCGTCTCCCTGCCTGTCTCGTTGCATTCTCCAGAGAGGGGACGGACCTCCAATTCCTCTTTCAGAAAAATGTGAGTTGACTCTGGTCTAGGGTCCTCGACACCTCTTTACCGACTCTCCCCCGCAGTGTCCGACTCTGCGGGACGGAAAATGGCGCATTGCAGCAGCTGCAGCGACGCCGGGAACCACCAGCTCGCGCCGCCCCCAGACCGGGCCATCCCGGAATGCGGGCAGCGCTCCACCCCGCACCAGCTGCAGCTGGCACTCCTCGGCAGGGCGAGGGCGCGGGGGTCCCACGTTCATTGCACCCCCCCCCTTTGTCTTTGTATCGTGGAAAAAGTGGGGGAGGTATAGATTCAATCAGGAAACTCGGAGACCCTTTCTTGTTTGACAGACTCTCTTAAAGCCTCTGGGAAGACTTGTAGGTGCACCTGTCCATTCTTGACTTGGGTTGCCCGCAGTCTCTGGTTTGTGCATGCCCCTCACCCAAAGTGTGATGTACCTGCCTCATGGCTATGAGCAAAGCTGCAGAAACTTACTTGCTAGTTCTGTGGCGCCTTGTGAGCAGCTCAGAAAGTCTCAGGGGACAGTGGTATGAAATCCTAATGCAGCTGTTAATGCTAAGGTGATGTCCAGTGATCAAGACCTAGTCAAATGTTGAAGATAAAATAGGGAGAACAGTCAATTCTTCATTTTATCCAAAACAACACATAGTTTAGTCTTTAGCTGTTTTCGGCATCATCCCCTTCTGATCTGTGGCTAGATAAATTAAGAACTTCCCTTTAGGATCACATACATACAATGAAGGATTTTCTTTCATTCCATTTATTGCCTGGATCTCTTGCCTGGTGCTAGGTATATTTTTTTCATTCTCTCTCTCTCCCTCTCTCTCTCTCTCTCTCTCTCCCCCTTCTCCCTCCCTCCCTCCCTCTTCTCTCCTTCTCCTTCCCACCATTGCCCCCCTCTTTCTTCCTCTCTCCCTCTCTCCTTATAGGGTTTCTCTGTGTAGCCCTGGCTGTCTCAGAATTCCCTCTATAGATAAGGCTAGCCTTTAACTCAGAGATCTGCCTGCCCCTGCCTTCCAAGTGCTGGGACTAAAGGTGTGCACCACCACACTCCGATTGTGTTGCTTCTGTTGACAAAAGGGGGTGGTGGTGAGGATTTTGTATTACATAAGGATTATAATTCCCTGGATAGGTTAGAGTGGAGTGTTTCTACCTCCCAACAAATAGTAGGTAAAGTGAGTCCTCTAAGGCTTTACAGTCATTTTATCCTTTCTCTTTGAGGTCTATGGTTTTAACATTGTGTGCAGTTTTTATAAGCCCATAGATCTGGAAGTTTGGGGTGGGGGAGGGGTCCTTCTTAGCTGACTGGCTGCAGGTAGTTTCATGTGTGATGTTTGGGAGGAGGTGGAGAAAGCATGGTGACTAGCAGGGAATCACGAGGTCTCTGACCTTAATCTTGTCATTGGTGCCACCATCCTGGACTCCTTCCAACACTAGCTGCTCCCAACTCATTGAAATCCCTGCCTCTGGTCTAGAACTAGATTGCTTAGCTAGCTCAATAGCAGTGCAGATCCTGTGGCTCCTGTGGCTTTGCGTCTTCTTCTCTGTCTAGGAAGGAAATGGAAAGCGACCCTTTAAGTGGAAGAAGCTGGTATAATCTGCTGATAGAGTCTCTCTGAGGGACTATTGGGTCTTGTCTAGAACATTTCACTTAGTTATGGAAAAGGAGATTTTACATATTAATTCTGTTGTAATTAATCAAGGAATTTACTTTTTCAGCAACTTTCTGGTGGCTTAACCTTTACTGTACTTAATCTTGGACTTTTCTAGCAAAGATGATTTTTAGCATTTAAGAAATTTCTATTCTCTATCAAATTTTAGATTTCTCTCTTTATCTTGTTTGTGTGGCTCCCACCGTGGCAGGGAAAAAAATCTGTAGGTTTGATTCTGGGAACTCATTAGCTGTGAATGTCAGGGAGAAGTTTATCTTCAAGACCCCACAGTTGCTTTAACCCCAGCAGATGGGAAGCAGAGGCAGGTGGATCTGCATTTCAGGCTAGCCTGGTCTACATAGAGAGTTCCAGGGCACCCAGGGCTTCGTGAGACCTCATCTCAAAACAAAACATAAAACCCAACCAACCAAAACACAAATCCAAACCAAACCCACTCTGCGTTATTCTGTTCTGAGGTCATGGGAACGTCTTGCCCTCAGTAGGGCTGTCCTCAGGGCACAGTACTGCCCTCAGTGGTGCTGGAGGAGAGGCTGGTCCTCAGGGCACAGTACTGCCCTCAGTGGTGCTGGAGGAGAGGCTGGTCCTCAGGGCACAGTACTGCCCTTAGTGGTGCTGGAGGAGAGGCTAGTCCTCAGGGCACAGTAGTTCAAACTTTCTTCTCTGATATGGGATAGATAGGAGACCATCCTGAGACATTGCCCAGTGTGAAGAAGAGTAGATAGAGTGTCTGTGCTGCATTACACTAAGTTCTGTTTCTAGCATTTTTACTTCTGCTCTGTGCCTTGGAACAACTAGTATAATTGCTTTAGGCCTCAGATTGAATTTACATGAAACTCCTATCTTCTCTGTCAACAACACAACAGCTCCGATTCCACCTATACAGACTTTGCTTTTGGTGATTCTCCGAACTGTTTTTGCAGCAGCTACAATGTACCGATTACAGTGTGAGGCATAACTGGGAACCAGACCCCCCACACACACATAAGCAGGATCATCAGCTTGCCCCCCCCCCCCCACACAAGCAGGATCATCAGCTTGCCCCTTCATGTTCAAACTTCAGAGTTCAAGTATCCTTACAATTTTGTGTTTTCTACAGATTTCTCTTCCTCCGGATTGGGTTGTCCCATTTTATTTCTAATGGCCAGGCAAATTCCATTTAGGTCAAGGCTGGCATATTTGTCCCTATAGCCATTGTGCCAGAGGATGTGTTTGAGTTTGCATCTCAGTACTTGGGATGGCTGAGGGGCTAAAATGCCTTCCATTTTCATTCAACATTTGCTTTGATGGTGTGAGGTGAGGACACATTTGATTTTTTTCTTGTCTCAGTTACTTTGTGTACTCTTTGCTTCTCTCCACAGGTCTGCTCCAGCTCAGCCACCTGCTGAAGGGACAGAAGGGGCTGCCCCAGGTGGGGGTCCTCCTGGTCCTCCTCCCAATATGACCAGTAACAGACGGTTACAGCAAACCCAGGCACAAGTGGAGGAGGTAGGCACCTGGCACACTCCATGAGAGTGTCTTAAGTCAAGGCTTGGCTTCCTGGGCTTCCTCTTTTTTGTAGGGGAAAGGCTCTGGCAGGCAAAGCACCCCATGGATTCACAGGCCTTGGCTTGTGATCTCTAGGCATTATTCATTTTCTCTGTCTCTAGGGGGAGATCTCAGCATCTTTATTTCTGCAACCTCCTTAGGTGGTGGACATCATGCGTGTGAATGTGGACAAGGTCCTGGAGAGGGACCAGAAGTTGTCGGAGCTGGATGACCGAGCTGACGCCTTGCAGGCTGGAGCGTCACAATTTGAGAGCAGTGCTGCCAAGCTAAAGAGGAAGTATTGGTGGAAAAACTGCAAGGTGAGATTCCCTGCCCTCTCTAGCTTTTCCTGCCTTGCTCGTGGGAGGCAAGAGAACCACTAACGTCTTTGCTTTCCTCTGAAATCTGGAAGCCTCCTTGATATGTTTTACCTGTATTGGCCACCAGGGTAGGCTAGAGTATTCAGAACGACTGAGAAAGCTCTGTGGAAGAATGTAGTTTACACTAGTGAAGTGGCTTCTTTTCCTATTAGTGTCTTCTGCATAAATTCTTACCTGGCTCTTTCCTCAGACCCCTAGCAGCCGTACACTGGCTCAGTATATGTATTTAAACACCCACAACTTCTGCAACCCCAGCAGGTGCTTCACAAAGTTTGCCTAGCCATTGGAATTCGAGGCACCAGGGAGTAAATAAGACGAGGTTGCAGGTCCTATGCTCCTAAGGTTATGATCCTATGGGAGGCAGAGACCTGTGGGTCACTTCCCGTCTCTGGTCCTGATTGTCTTCCTTCCCGAGTGCAAGGGCTTATGTTCTGCCCCTGTCTCCTCAGATGATGATCATGCTGGGAGCTATCTGTGCCATCATCGTGGTAGTAATTGTAAGTAAGTATCTCTGAGGCTGCGGATGGGGTGAAGAGGTGGGAAGGCCCTGGAGTCTTCTCCCAGCCTTGTCTGCCTGCCTGCCTGCCTGCCTGGGGAGTGGGGCTGCTCTGCAGAGGTATGGAGACGGCTGCTGGGGGATCATCACCTGATTTGGGAGGGAGGAAGGGCAAAAACAAGGACATTCCTTGATGGGCAAGCCTCCCCCTGCAAAGAATCATGGGGACATTGCCCCTTCTGCTGAGGAGGTGGGGTTGTGCTATTTGTCACTGGCTTGGGTCCAAGGGAGACCTGGGGGCTGGGGTGCCTGTACTGAGAGACTGAATGTTTAGTGATGTGCTGTAACTTGCCCTCTTGTTCTCTCCTGTCTCTTTTTTCTTCTCCGTCTGGGACTTCCTGATTCCTGTGTCCAGTCTACTTTTTTACTTGAGAATGTGCCACCCCTTCCCTGTTCTCCATTGCCATCCAAGCTCATGTCTTTTCCCCTCTGTTTGCTCTCTCAACAAACTCCTCCATCTTCCGTTCTCCATCCCAGCCCAGGCTTCTCCATGATCCTTCCTTTTTGTTGCACTCATTTGCACTCTTCCTCAAGACTAGAAATGCTGCTCGTGCGGTCCTGAAGTCACTCCCCGGAGAGAACAGCTGGCACCTCCTCCTACCCATTATGTGCCTGGAGCTTAAAAGAGTTGTGGCAAGGGAAGGAGGGAATGGCAGAGGTGAAGTGTCTGAGAAGCTAGCATGGCTGAGGGGAGGAGAAGGGTATCTGTGCCCATGGTGTCTCCAAGAAAGGCTGGCCTTCGGCAGGAGGGGAGCAAGAATAGTTGGGGAGTAGTAGCTTGCTGCCAGTGTATATGTGTATGTGTATGTATAGATTAGTTGGGAACTACTGCCTGCTGTCCTCATTGGGAACTTTCCTTTCATACCAGGCCTGTCTTGGGTCCCAGAGGTCTGTTTAAAGACCAACTTTGAATCCCTTCTAGAAAAAGTCAACCTTGTATTTTGTAGCCAGTTTATCTGTCAGTACAAGATTTTCTGTGTCTTTGGGGGACTTTACAGCCTTTTGCTTTGTTCTCTGTAGGCCTAGGAAAGACATACTTTCTGATTTTAAAAACACCAGGACACTCTTACCTTCTCCTAGAAGCTGCCCCCCATGCTTCTGAGTAGAAGGAGCTGCTATCTCTTCATGTCGTCTGAGGCATTTGATGTTGTTCATGAAGGCACCAAATAATTTCAGGGAATCGGGCTTTGAGAAGAACAGGCTTTCAGGAGCCCGCTTTTTGCCATCTCACTAATGCGGTCCTGTAGCTCCCGTGTTGATATGAGAAGTGAGAGCTACATGGTAAGACTCCCAGGCTCCCGCACAGAACGCCTTCCTCCACACTATTCTGTGTGTGAGACAGGGCGAGGCAGGAGGGCCTTTCCAGATTTAGAGAAGCCACAGACCACAGCTCAGTCTTGGGAGAGGAGGGTCCAGGCTGTGTCGGTGTACCGGTGTACCGTGCGCTCTGTGCAGCATGGGCCTCGCACCCGCAGCTGCCTGCCACTCCCGTTAGTTCTCTCTGCGGCTGCTGTGCCCATCCGTTCCGTATGGCCTCCTGTCCTTCACCCCCTTTGCATGCTCAGTGTAGACACTGGGACCGAGGATAGGAGCTGCTCAGTCCATAGCGGGAGCTTCTGCTGAGCCTCATGATAGGGTGCTGCATGGGGTAAAGCCGGGTGCTGGGAGGAGGGCAGGGTGGGAAGAGGGGGGTGTTCTCAGACCTTTATTCCTCTGTCCTCTGGTCCACAAGCAGGATGAGGCGGAGCCATGCTAGGCTGGGGTGCCCACTCCCACGCAGCAGCATTTCTTTCTGCAGAACCATCCTTTCTTTCCCTTTGCCCATTTCCCACGTTCCCTTCGTGCTGCCTCAGGGCAGGACAGAAGAGCTGGAGGGAAGCAGTCAGTGTACCCTCCCAACGTCCCCCGAAGGTCTCCACTATCCTCTGGGCTTCCCATTGCCTAGTGCAGGGGGTCACCGCTGGAGAAGAACCAACACTGTCCTCGGTGTGTCCCAAGCCTGGAACGTATTTACCGTTGGCCTACCCCGCCCCAGCATGGGAATTATTTCCTGGGTTTCTGTCCCTCTAAGGCTTAGCAGGTGTAGTTGGCTTTGTTCTGCTGGGGGTGTTAGTCTTTCTACTTTCTTTCTCACCTCACCCTGAACCCCCTTCTGTGTCTCTGTGGTCTTCTTCCCCTCCCACCACCCATGTGCATGAGCAAATGCAACTAACCCTGGGACCTTGCAGTCAGTCGAAGCCAAGCTTCCCACATCTCCTTTGTTTGCCATGAGATGATGTGGGGTTCCCATCTGTCTGCCTTTATCTCTGTCTCTCTCCTAACCCAGTCTCACAGTTCATGTATAGTAGTCAGAGTTGGTCTTCCACCAAAGGCATGTGACATATTTACAATCTCATGTATTCTCAACAAAGGCGAAAAATACAAACTCCTACCACAACATGGACTTGATTGTTGTTTGGGCTGTGCTGGGAGGGGGGAAGTGGTGTTGTCCTGTGTTGGCGCTAGCCCAGAAGGGCTGATGTGTGTATTCTTTGGTCTTCCTGGAGATTAAAGTCTCTGTGTTGGCAGCGGAAGTGGTCTGTGTCTTGGCCTTCATACCTGAAGCAGCCAGCCTTGCAGGTGCTGGTGACAGGAAGTGCTGACAGGAAGCTGAGTGGGCACTGCATGCTGGCAGACACGTGCAGGCTTTCTCAGCCCCTCCCAGTCGCCTCCACCTGCTTGTCACGTCTTAGGGGTTGGACCTGGGGAGGCTTCCAGCCCCTACCTCCTTGATACTCATGCATGGTTTGTTCCCTCTTCAGTTTGTTTTTTATTTTCTTTGGTTTTTCAAGACAGGGTTTCTAGTGTGCACCATTGTGCTTGCCTCGTCAGTGGGTTCTCCATGCGAACCCTTCTGACATAGCAAGTTCACTTTAAGATCTATTCCTATTTATTGTATGCATGTGAATATTTGTCTGCATGTATGTATTTACACCACATGTGTGCCTGGCATCCAGTTCTCCTGGGACTGGAGTTACAGGTGATTGTGAGCCACCTTATAGGAGCTGGGAAGCAAATCCAGATCCTCTGTAAGAGCAACCAGTGCTCCAACCACTGAACCATCTCTCCAGCCCTTCCCCCACCTCCTTTTAAGACATTGTTCTGTTCCTAATAATGTCTGCAAAAACTATCTTCTAAACCCAGAAAAAACTTTTTTTTTTTTGAGATGTTTTCTCTTTTTTGCCCTAGCTGCCTTGGAATGTACTCTGTAGACTAGACTGTCATCAAACTCAGCCCCTGCCTCTGCCTCCCGAGTGCTGAGATTAGAAGCATGCACCATCATTCTCAACTTAATTTTTAAAATATTTATTTAGGACTAGAGAGTTGACTCAGCAATATGAACACTTGTTATTCTTGTAGAGGACCTGGATTCAGTTTATAGCACCTACATGATGGCTCCCAGCCACCTGTAACTCTACTCTAGGGAATCTGATACTCTCTCCTGGTACCAGGCACACAGGTGGTGTACATCCACACCTGCACACAAAACCCTCAACACATATAAAATCATAAAATAAATAAAGCTAAAAAGAACTTTCAGGGGACCCAGGTCCAGTTTGCAGCACCCACATGGCCACTAACAACTGCAGGTAGCTGCAGTTCCAGGGGGCCAGCTCCTTGTTTGTCCTCTGCAGGCGTCTGCATGCATGTGGTGCACATACACACACGCAGGCACAGATGTTTTTATAGATGTATTTGTTTTTATGTGTATACCTGTTTTTCCTGCATGTATGTGTGTGTACTACATGTATGCGTGGTGCCCAAGGAGGCCAGAAGAGGGTGTTATATTTCCTGGAATTAGTTACAGATGGTTATGAGCTACCACGTGGTTCTGAGAACCAGATACAGGTTGTATAGAAAAGCAACCAGTGCTCCTAACTACTGATTGCTCTCTCTCTAGCTCCCCATCCCCCATTTAACTTTTGATAATAGACCTCATAATCCAGTTTCTGTATGCTCAGGTGCATTGTATCCAGAAGACGTTTCATAGCAGTGAGCACAAGGAATCTCTCCTGCAGCTGAAGGAGCGTAGTCAAACTCTCCCCAAACTCCTGGCAACTGTCTGAAGGGTCAGAACCCTAATAGCTGATGATTTAATGGTGCAGATGTTGCCCTGGCAGGCCTCTCAGGGCCTCTACCTCATACCTTGACACCACAAGTTGGAGCAGCTAGAAATGTTTTGGAACCAACAGGGAGAAAGGAGAAAGTGCTCTGTAGAAACAGCACATTTTTATTTTGACAACGTAGCATTCGTGAGTGGTGGCAGCCTTTCCCCTCTTCCCCTCACTTGCCCCTTATTTTATTTTTTTTTAATAAGAGAATTTTTTATATTTGATTTTTTTTTTTTTTAGTTTATTCACTTTACACTCCAGTATCAGCTCCCTCTGTCCTTCTAGTACCTCCTCACAAAGAACTCCCCCCCCATTCCTCCCTCCCCTTCTCCTTTGAGAAGGGAGAGCCCCTTTCTAGGTAACCCTCCCCTGCACCTCCCCCTCCCCAATTTCTTAACATGTCACATAGATGGCGTTAGCCTCCGCTCTGCTAATTCTGCCCTCCTCTTGTCCCGTCCCTTTTCATCAGCCCAGGGTTCTCTTCTCAGTAGTACAGGAAGGCAGAGACTTGTACAGACCAGGGTCTGTACTTCACTCCCATGTGCTGCCGCCTTCAGGCCTGTCTCAGATCCAGACCTCAACACAGGGTCCTTTAGGTAGCTAAAACATGGGTACTTTAGTTTGTACTTGGAGGCAGGCGAGCGGCTACCCAGAGTGCTTCATAATCCTGGTGTACCTTGATGAAGAAGCTGAGAGAAAAACAGAACAAGATTGTTTTCAATTGGGATAATTCCCAAAGCAGATGTTGGAGGTATGGTAGAAACATCTGGAACTCAGCACACTGGGCGTCATCCCTGGTTTGAGTGGGCAGGTACTTGAGTTGATCTTCAAACTCACCTGGCTGTCTGTAACATCCCAGAAACAGCAGTGCAGAAAGGAAGAAAATGCTGGCAATGATGACTCCGAAGGCTCCCCTCTGCTCTGTGGGTGAGAATGAGCACAAGACCACATGCTGAGCCCCACCCTACAGTACCCTCCCGTAGGAGGGGGCTCTGGCCTGGGTGCTGTGAATCCACGGAAGGACGTGGGCCCGTGCATGCAGCAGCACCTGCACTTGTTCAAGACTGTCAGAGCTATGTGCTGCTGCTCTGCCTCTTACTGTCTCAGGGCTTCACTGTTCTGAGATGCGGTCTTACGATGTCCAAGCTGGCTTTGAACCTAGAGTCCTGCCACAGCCTTGCCTTCTGGTGCTGTGATTACAGGCACAACCCACTATACCCTATTCCACCTCAGGACATTTGAAAATGTTCTGCAGAAGAGACTGAGGTTAGCCCAGGGACTACCAGCAAATAGCTGGGGAATAATATGAGCCAAAACAAAAGGCAAGCTTTGGGGAAGCTCAGTCTAGTGAGCACCTGAATGACGTCTCGAGCTCTTAGATATTTCCATTTTGAGGTGCACATCCTTTCCTGCTTAAAACTTTAACATTCTGTGGCCTTTGGGATGAAGTGGGTGGCCCATCCAAAACATAGGGCATTGAGCTTCCTTCTGGTTACAGTTTCTCTTACACTGTATACCCTGGGCAAACTGCTCGGTGTCTGCACATACCAGCTTACTCATCTGTGGGATGAGTCTGGCCATGGTGAAGGTGTCTGTAGTCCCAGCTATTTGGGAGGCTGAGTAGGAGGACGGCTTGGCAGAGGAGTTTGAGGCCAGCCTATTCAGTAAGACCCATTTCCAAAATAAATAGGAGGTGTAATGTGTGAGATCATCCTTAAAAGTTGAGTGTATTGGGGGTGGAGAGTTGGCCAAGTAGTCAAGAGCTCTTGTTGCTCTTGCAAAGGACCTGGGTTCCATTCTTAGCACCCACATGGTGACTGACAAGCATCTGTATCAGGCCCAGGAGATCTGATGCCCTCTTCAGGCCTCCACGGGCATTGCATGTACATGGTGCACTTACATTAGGCAAACCACTCAGACACATAAAATATTAAAATCAGTCTAGAAGTCAAGGTGGCAATGCTTGCTCATGTTAGTGTGCAGATGTAATTATCTTGAAGTACCATTGCCTCTCGCCCTTTTTCTCATGTACCCTCAGCTACAGCCATGTCCCCTAGGTTCTCTGTAGCCTCTTGTGCCCTTTGATTTTCACATGGACTGTGCTTCCAGCCTTAAGGCCTCCCTTTCTGCTGAACTTGAGCTGGGCTCAAGGGTCTGTTTTGGGTCTTCTTCCCTGCCTGCCTCAGCTTGTCTCTCCAGCTCCTAGTGGGAAGGAATAGCACTCCTTCACCCCTGATACACAGCCCAAGCTTACTCATTATTTGGAGACTGGGCATTCATAGTGGTAGAGGCTGCCACTCTGGGAAAGATAAAGCCAAGAGTGTGTAGAAGGTGGAACTGAGGAAGTGCGTGGGCATCATCACAGAGCCAGAGATGACCTGGAAGTAGGGGAGGCCAAGCCTGAATATGGGGGAAGAGAAAGGACACTTCTAGTACCTGTGTTTGGCAAAACCATCATGCTGACTGTAAGGGGCTCCTCCAGGGAGACATGGGCAACTTGGCAGATGTAAGTAGCACCTGTGGGGCCTGGCTCAGCTGTCACCATGGACGAAATGCTGTAGGTTCCCATCATGCTCTGTCTGAGGCTGGAGAAGGAGGCACCAGAGACTTGGGCTGGAATTCCACCCAGTTCCTCTCTAATCCATGTCACTACCACATCTAGAGGATAGTAGCCAACAGCACTGCAGATGAGGGAGGGCAGCGGATCCTTGTTTACCAAGTTCAGTTGTACTTTGGGGGGAGCTGGAGAAAGAACAAGGAGTAAGATTTTAGAGATATCTGACTAGAGCCTGCACAGGAGCCGGAAGCCTCTTAAGAGTAAAGGTACGTTATGGAGACTGAAACTTCTCAGTGTTTCAAGATGTTGGGGTGAGGGCTCTTCCTGGACACAGGTCATAAAAGGAAGCATTTGCTGGAACTGGCCAGCATGCATCTCCCCCTCCCCCCCTTTTAAAAATAGAGCTGGGAATTCAACCTAGGGCCTCACAAGTCCTAGCAAGTGCTGTACCACCGAGCCACGTACCCTTCCCTTTGGTTTTCTCTTTATCACCTCTACAAGCCTGTGATTGCTCATTGTGATCATAACTGCTCTTTCTGCCTGTCCTTAATTGGCTGCTTCCACCTCAGGAAGTGGAACAGAACACGAAGGTCCTTGTGGCTACAGATCTCCAGAGAAACCAGGAATGAAGCATGTAGAACTATCTTTCCAATGGGAAAGATGTAAAAACAAAACCTGTTCTTCCATCCAGAACGCTGGGAATTGGAAGGCCTGGTGACCTGCATGGGCCAGGCCATACCGAACTCCTCCAACCAGGACGGGAGGCGGCTGGTAATCTAAATGACCCTTACATTATCTGTGTAACCAGGGGGCTGCCCCGAGCCCCCAAAACCAGGACCAGGGTGTCTAATGGCCCAAATGACCTCTTCACTGTCTGTATGACTGAGAACATCTCAGAGCCTTCCCTAGGCCCTTAAGCTAGTATAGGTAGCTTATCTCTAGAACCCATTTTCTTGGAAGAAATGACATGTACTCTAAGTCTAGTTTTGATGTAATTACAGGGGATTGTATTATACCAGGAAACTTCTATTTTTTTTTTTTTTAAATTATACCGTGTTTAAATTTGTTGGGGATAAACCACCTTGTATCAGACTTCCCAAGTCTGATCCAGGTTGAACAAGTCAATTTGAGCCAAGGGTTCTTTCTCTTTGTGATTTACTTCCCTGCCTGGACACCTGCAGGATCCCTCTTACGGAAATGGTCCAGGGGACTGAAATTACAGATGGCCAGCCCCAGGTTTTTGATTCTGATCTAGTTATTTTTTTGGGGAATTATCTGGGCATTCAGTGAGACTTCTGATCTGATGCCACCTGTGCCTCCAGGATGAAGACGGTGTTTGGGTTGTGGGAATGCACGGGAAGTTCTCCCTGGGTTTGGATTCTAGTCTGGGAAACATTCTCATAGGCACCTCCTTCCTTGTCCCATAGACACCCCCTTCTTCCTTATCCCAGAAAAACCAAGGCCTGACCTTACCCAGGACGTTAAGTGGTATGATCTGTTGAGCTTGGTACAGAGAGGTAGAGATCTGGCAGATGTAGTTCCCCTCATCATTCACAGTGAGGGTGGGTAAGGTGAGAGAGGCATTTCCAGCCATGAGTAGCTCCTCAGGCTCCAGTGTAGCGCCCTTGCGCTTAGCCTGCCTCTGCCCTGTCTTCCAACTGTAGACCAGATGGCCACTGCCTTTATGCTGCAGCCGCCATTCCACACTAGTAAGGTCCAGGCCTGGTGCCATGGAGAAACTACAGTGCAGGGAGACAGAGGACCCCAGCAGGTGATTCAGGGGTTGGGTCTCTGATGTCACCTGGAACTCCACTGTGGAGAGAAAAAAAGGGTGACTTACAGACTGTTTCTTCCTTAAGGTCACTGGCCTCTGAGCTGTGGACAGACAGCTTCTCCAGCTCACTTCCCAGGACAGTGGTACTAACTGAGTTCATTTCCTGTCCAATGGAGCCACAAATTAATGGTGCCCCACAGGGGCAGCATAGCAGACATGAGAGCCTGAACCCACGATCTTCATGCTTCAGTCTCTCCAGTGCTAGGACTGTAGATGTGTACAACCACACCCAGCGCTACTGGTCAGTTCTTTCCACGACTAAAACACTATTACATCCTATGTGCACTGGACCCCTTGTTACTATGAGCAGAGCACTCCCCAGCCTTAATGTGCTTCTGAGATCATTGGTGATTGTGAAGCAGATCGGCCTTGATTTTCTGCTATCAGCTATAACTGCACATGGGAGCATTTAGGGGTGAAGTGTTGTACCTACAGCCTAGTCAGTTCAGGGGAGAATATCTATTTTAGTAGAGGCAGAGAGGAACTATGACGGTTGATGAAATAGGTCAGAAATAAGTCAAGGCTCTGTGGGTGTGTGTTATTTCAATTATTTGTAGATTTGAATAACCTCAAAAAGGGAGAAGCACTAAGCCACCTACCACCTAGGACAGGAGATGCTGGACGTCTTTTCTGATGTGGTAAGGCACATTTAGAAAGGGCCTTAGAGCTGGTGGGTGTGGTAGTGCATGCCTGTACCATCAGCTACTGAGGAGGCATGACAGGATCACAAGTTCCAGGCCTGTCTGGGAACCTGGGTGAGACCCCTGATTCACAGTAAAACTGAAAAAGAAGCTGTGGCTCATGTTTAGCACACGGCTCTAGGTTCAGTCCGCAGCATGGGACAAAAGAATGCCAAAGGCTAATGTTTTAGGGTTTGCAGGGATAGGAGAGGAGCCCCCTCATCTTCATCTTCTGTGGACTTGTTTCTCCTTTTTGGAGGTAAAATATTGAATTGGACTCTCCAGGTACCTGTCACCATGTCCCCTTTGGTTTTGAACCTGGTAGGAGGTCCTGAGGGAAGAGGATGAGGAATGGGCTCACTAGTGAGAGGTACTGAGTCTTCCTGTGCTCTGCCGTAACTGCCGTGAAGCACCAGACCAGACTCACTTTCCCTGGGAGGAACAGGAGTTTGGCTAAATAAGAGTGCAGTGACATGTGTAGACACAGTGTCCTCATGCGTCACTTCCCCCACGACAGCCTAGTGAGATAAAAGGCATCTCCACTTTGGAGAAAATACCTGATGATTGTTATGTTTTGATTCTTGCTCAAATAAGGATCTCTTTCTTCTTGACTCAGGATATTTTAGAAAGAAAAGATGAAGGTCTATGGGGAACCCCGGGAGAACCCACATGATATTTGTTTTCTTCCTTCTATCCCATCTCTTACCACAAAACAAAACAGAACACCAACCAACCAAACAAACAACCAAACAAAAAACCCAACTGGCTATTGACATGGCACAGTGGTAAAGATGCTTGCCGCCAAGCCTAGTGAACTAGTTAGTTCAATCCCTGGAACCCACATGGTAGATTCTACAAGTTGTCTCTGACCTCTACCTGTGTGCTGTGGCGTGTGCACACACGCACACACACACAAAATATAATAAGAAATCTTCGTGCCACTGCATTTTGTTTTCTCACCTTCAGTCTTCACTGTACCCTGGGGGCTCAGAGGTAGGTTCAGCGTAGGGTGCCAGACAGCTCCAGCTTCAGCATCTCTTAGAGCCTTCATCACCATGGAGACACTGGGGCCTCCTCTAGATACCTGCATGTTGCTGATGAACCAATGTGCTTTCTCAAAAGTGGCCTCTTGTCTGGCCTGGAGGAAATACTGGGAGATGTCACAGGTCACCGCCTTCCCGCTGCAGTCAGCATGGAGCAAAGCCTCTGCCTGGGGAATCTGTACCAAGTCCACTGGGGAGAAGGGGAGAAGGGCAGCACACAGAAGTGATGTTGGATGGGAGGCAGATGTGGGTAGGTAGGACTGGGAACAGGGCTGACCCCGTGAGGAAGCCTAGGATGGGGAGCTTTTACCTGAGGCCTCGAAAATAATAGGTGAATCGTGTTTGGTGTCTGTGCTCCCTTGGAAATCTGTGAGGCCTTCCAGGGAACCATCATCTAGCACTGGTACCTGCTTCAGCACAAGCAAGGCCCTCTCCCTGTCCCCACTGCTGGCAAAAGCCCCTCGATGCCCGTCTTCTGTCACCAAGAAGCAGTCTAAGACGATGTCCGTGGGCTGCCACCGTCTTTCTGCCGTGGGGGGGTCTGCAGGAAAGTGACAAGTATCCTCCTCCTTCCACACTTGCTTCCCATACCTTCACCAAACCACAGGCTGATCACCAGGTTAAGTTGTCTTCTGGGTCCCGCTGTCTTGGTGTCATTACGTCATCTATAAACCTAGCTTCTAGTGAGGCACCTGCTACTCAGGCAGCTACTCTGTGAATTATTACAAGTTCTAGATCTGTCCTGCTCAAAGCCAGAGGCATTTATGCTTTTACATTTCTGGATTTCAACTGTGGGATGCAAGAAAATTTCTTGAAAGAAATTCTCAGGTTAAAAAAAAAAAAGGAGTAAGAAATACTGCCACAGGGGAGAGGAGCTGTTCTTCGGGACATTGACAACCATTTTCTCATCACCCAACCTTCCCAGAGGCCTCTGCTTTCTGCCATAGCCACGCCCACCGGCAGTCACCTCCCAAGTGATTTCTTAACCTGGGGAGCCCCTTCCTCTTCTAAGGGTTCAACTCAGGGCAGTGAGCTCTCCCACAGAATGGTAACACCCTGCCCTTCCACAGAGGAAGCCTCTCTTTTCTGTGAGTTCTCTGTCGTACCCCTCTCCAAATTGGTTCCGCACATTGTGAACGCCACTCTTATCGGCGGGGCTTAGAGGACAGGCTGTTGCTGCTCTGAGTAGGTGACTTCCTGGGGCTCCTTTAGCTCGGAGCTTCCTCCCCTTCCCCAGGCCCCAGCCAGGTCTCCGCACTCACCAGTCCCTGCGGCTCCAGAGACAGCCAAACAGAGCAGCAGATACCAGCTGGGCTCGGAGCCCATGAAGGCTACTGGCAGGCTCTTCCTCGCTGGCTGTCTTCTCCACAGTTCCCCTGCTAGGGATCTCTGGCTGAAGAGGGGGTTCTTTGAGCACCCTCACTTAGCACCTGTGGTCTCTGGTCTCTTACCCGTTTCTCTTTCACTTTCACTTTCACTTCTACTGCCTCTGTGGCCCAAGGCCAGTAACAGCAGCAGTCAGAATCTTGCTCCCGGTTCTCCCTTCTGTCCACCTTGCACCCAAGAAATCCCCAGGTGATTTCAAAACCTGATACCACCACATCAAGTTTCCCATCAGCCCCATCTGTGAGAAGGCTGGAGAGGGGTGGAGCCAGAAGATAGGTTCCCGGGTAATCTGGACCCTTCTTCCTTTCAGTCCATGTGGAATCCTTTTGGTCTGCCCTGGTGACAACTCCCTGTTCAGATCCCTGATCTCATGGATGAGATGGGGTGTGACCTGGTTGTGGGATTGAGGTTTTAGGAGGCTGGACAGCGGCAACGCGAAGTCTCATTTTAAGTTGCATTTGTGTGTGTGTGGTGTATACACGTGTGGGGGCGAGGCTGTCCAGCCGTGCCTGTGTGTGGAGGGTCGGTGAGGGCACTGGGGGTCTTCCGCTATTACTCCACCTTATTCTTCAGAGACAGGGTCTCTTTCTGAACCTGGAATTGTTTGCTGGCCGACAAGCACAGTGATCGGCTGTCTTCTCTCCAAGCCCGGCCCTTGCCACACCCTTAACCCCTTGAATTACAAGCACACAGGGCCACACTGGGAGGCCATTTGCTTGTTTGTTTATTTGTTTTTCATACGTAGGCGTGGCTATTTAAAGTTAGCTTTCACACTTCATCCTTCTTCCCAGCTCCCTGTCACTCTTTTTTTCTTCTTCTTCCTTCTCCTCTTGTCCCCACCCCCACCTCCAATTCTGTAGGAAGGAAATAGCACATGGAGAGCTTCCATAGCTGTCTTATTACTAGAGTCCCTGGGCCATGAGGCCTGGCTCTGGGTTCCAGTGTTTACCTACATTGAGAGAAGAGAACAATGTGTATAGAAGTAGACAAATGAATTTATTTACAGTTTTAGCTCAACTGAGAGGAAGTCTTGGCCTCAGCTTTCCCACAGTTCTGTCACAACTCACAGAGAAGACAGAACCAAGGCCAGGAAGTCTGTGTGTCTGTAGATAGTGTCTCTTGCGGCAGTTAGTCCTTCTGGCACCAGGACACCTGCTGGTGGCCCCTCACATTTTTTTTAATTTTTAATTTTAATCGTGTGTGTGTGTGTGTGTGTGTGTGTGTGTGTGTGTGTGTCCTGTGTTTGTAGGAGGTCAAAGGTGTCAGATCCTCTGAACTAGAGTTACAGCTGGTTTTGATCCATCGGACAGTACTGGGAATCAAACTCTGGTTCTCTGGAAGAACAATATGTGCTCCTCACTGCCAAGCCATCTCCAGAGCTCTTGGTGAGCCATTTTCACCCCCGCATGTAGTTTTGCCAGCTGGAAGGCTTCATTCAGAGTGTGTTTTACAGCTAGAGCTGAAGTCTCCCCAGCTTGCTGGGCCAGACACTAGGATCCTGCTCCTGTCCCTGACGTCTCAGAAGGGCGGTTTGTCAAGTATACACAGGAAAGGCTTCTGATGACCATGGTAGTGGAGCAGGCCACCACTTAGATCTCTCTGGATGGCGCCTCAGAGGGAAGGGCCCCACCCAGCACTGGATCAAGGATAGGAAGCAGGCTCAGGTTTCCGGTAGTCTTCCTGGATAGGGATGGCATTGCCCTCCTCCTGCCTGGGGCAGCTGTAAGGACAAGGCTCATCTGGTACTGCCAGGCTATCTTCATCTGTGCAAAGACAATTAGCCAGGTGTTGGTCAGCAGTGGAGGGAAGAGGGTGAAGGTGAGAAGAGAGGAGAAAAGCCCGAGTGAAGGGCTTGGGGGGCGGAGCTAGGGGAGCCTGTGGGAAGGACTCTTGAAAAGCCAGAGTAGGTAGGTGGGGTCGGGATAGGGGCTTTAGGTGTGGGTAGCAGAGCTCAGAGGGCAGGAGGGAAGGCCTGTGTCTTACTTGGCCCATGGTTTCTTCTTTGATGGAAGAACAAGATTCCACCCAGGACGAGGACAAGAAACATGCTGGAGAAGGTCACACAGATCCGGATACAGTCCGAGCTGCACAGGGGTCTTCGGGCTGTGATAGGCAAGAGCACCCGAGAAGCTTTGGAGGAGCATCTAACCCTGGACCCCTCAGCCCTGTCTGTCCTTTTCCTGAGTCACCCTTTCTCTGTTGGACCAGTCTCCTCTCTCCTAATCTCTAACTAGATTCTGCTTCCCCCTACTTTGCCTCCAGCTCGCTCTGTCTGTTTGTCTTTCTCCTTTTGTGCTTAATGAGTGCATGTGTGAGTACACGCAGAGTCCAATGTAGTCCCTTGAGACAGGGTTCCTCTCTGACCTAGAAGCTTGACTGTTTCAGCTATGCTGGCTACAGATCTGTGCTTCCATACTCAGGTTCTTTCTGTGGCCCTGGGTATTACATCACACTTGCACAGCAAGCATTACCCACTGAACTTTCTCTCCAGCGCTATACCCCTCTTCCTCACCCAGTGCTGAGGGGGTTCCCATGGCTGTGGGGTGGGAATTAGGAAGACAACTCACATGACCAGTGGCTATAGACAGTTGAGTCAGGAAGCTGCCTGTGTAGGGGCCAGGATGGCATCTCTGGAAGAAACAGACAGAACAAATCACAGCAGGAAACCTCCCAGGATGTCCTGGGCTGAAAGCCTGTGATTTTGCAGGAGTCAGACAGAGGAAGACAAGCTGGCCCAGAACCTAGCTGGGGATAAAGGCAGAGTGGGCAGTGCTGGGCAGGCAGCCTTCTGGTCCCCAAGAGACTGGATAAGGAGCAGCCTCCTACGTACCTGTGGCATGAGGTAAGTGGGTGGGTGGCTGTAGGCTCGGGGCCTCAGATGGCTGTCTGGTTAGTGCAGGGTTTAGAGGAGGGTCACACTCTGTACATTCCTGATCCCTGCACTGCCAGCCCTTGGAACAGGTGCACTCAGCATTGGCAGTGACTGTGCAGTTGCGGGTGAGAAAACCTTGGGAGAGAGGAGAGCCAGAAGAAACGATACCACAGGTCTTAAGAGACCCAGAGTGTCTACTTGCCCCGACCCTCTCCTGAGGTCCCTGAGACTCACTCACAGGGTATGGATGTTTTCCATTTCAGGCACCTTACCTATTTTCCCACTGCCCCTCCCACTGCCACCTGCCCCTCCCTCACTGTCACCTGCCCCTCCCCCACTGCCACCTGCTACCTTTCCCAGGCTCAGAAACAAACTGAAGTAGAAGATTGTATGATTTTCTTCCCTATTCACTGCTACTTTAAAGCTTTTTCTTGGCATATCATCCACTACCCACCCCTCAAGACAGGGTTTCCCTGTGTAGTCCTGCTGTCCTGGAACTCACTCTGTAGACCAGGTTGGCCTCGAACTCAGAGACCTGCCTGCCTCTGCCTCCAAATGCTGGGATTAAAGGTGTGTGCTCCCACACCTGGCCTTACTTATATGAAACTTTTAACACTTGGAAAATAATTTAATTTGGTTTAGGCACAGTGTTTAATATTTCTGCAGGATTTATCTGAAAGTCCCACAAAATAAGGCTTTTGTTGTTAGGTGTTTGCCTCAGCCTAACCATTCGGATAGTTCTGTTACTAGAACTTTCTCGCCAGTTACCTCCACATTCCAGAACAAATTCTCTATTAATGTTAGTAAAATCAGTTTCTATTTCATATATCTATATACATATATATATGTATATATATGCAGCAATTAAAGAGCTCTTTTTTTTTCCCCTACACACAAAGTGTCTCACTGGAAACCGTTATTCAAAGGGGCCTCTTTAAATTGTGCTATTCTAGTGTACGATAACGCAGGTCTCCTGAACCCCTGACATAGGTGGGGAAGTAACAGGGGAGTTTGAAAAGAGACTGCAGATATCCTGCTTCTTCATTTGCAAAAAGTAGAAATGTATAAATTAAGAGAAATCATAGATCTAGTTGCTTTCCCCCCAAAAAAGGCTTTTGTGCAAAAAGGTTGCTATGCTCTGGTTCTGGTGTTATTCCCGACTCCGAATTCTGAAGAGCCGACCTGGGAATGTACGCTGACTCCGAATTCTGAAGAGCCGACCTGGGAATGTATGCTGTGGGAACACAGCGTGCTCACTGGCTGGAAGTTGAGTTTCTGGTGCCCCTCTACCCCTGTGCTTTCTAAATTATATATATATATATATATATATATATATATATATATATTCATTTTCTGTGTGTACTCATGGACACATGCGATCTCAGAGGACAACTTGCAAGTTGATTTTTTCCTTCTACCATGTGGCCCAGAGAACGAACTCAGGTTGCCAGGCTCGTGTGGCAAGTTACCCACTGTGCCATCTCATTGGCTTCTTTTTCTTTTTCTTTTGCGAGACAGAGTCTTGCTATGTTGTTCAGCCTGGCCTTGATCCTGTGATTCAGTGATCCTCCTACCTCAGCCTGCATCATCGTTGGGATTACAGACATTGCAGCTGCATGGGGCCTCATTCTCTTATTGTCTCAGTCCTGTGCACAGGGTCTTTCTCAGCCATCCCCTAAGTTCTGCATATCTTCCAAGAAACACTGGATCTCTCCCCCATACCCTGCCCAAGGCATACTGTGTTTCAGCATGGGCTCCACTTCTCATGAGCCTTGAAGCAGCTGAAGCTCCCTGACCCCACAGCCAGCCCCACTGGTCTTGCCTCCCTGGACTCTTCCTCAGTGCCACCTTCTGCACATGCTGCCCCTCTTACCAGAGTTACAATGCCTGCAGCTCTCGCAGTGGGGCCGGGTGTGATAGTCTGGAGAGAAGGAGGTGCCTGGTATACACGGATCACACTGAGCAGCTGTTCTGTCCTGGTCACAGTCCTTCACAAAGAATGTACCTGTGAGCAGAGGGACCAGAATCAAAGTCCAGGCAAGGTGATGGCTCTAGGCTCTGCAGGCTGCCTGACTTTGCTTGAGCTCAGCTTTACCCAGCACCTCCCTCATCTTAAACAGCAAGCCCCAACCCCAGCCCTGCTGAGACCCACTCTTACCTGGCTCACACATCTGGCAGCAGAGTCCTCCCCCAGTCCAGTAGTATCTGTCTGGACAGTTGTTTGGGGCTGGGGTAGCTGAGAGCCCTACTAAGGTCCCTAGCATGCAGAGCCAGTAGGGAGGTGACCATGCCATGGCTCCTGCCCAGGGAGATCTTTTCTGAGCCCCAACTGCTGGTACCAAGTCACTGGTGGCTCCAATGTGCTCTGGGCAGCAGCCACCGCGCCTCCCCTTGGGTGGTAAACCGACCTTTGAAGGCAGTTGTGGCTGTTTTGTTTTGTTTCTCTCTCTCTCTCAGCAGCCTCCACCCCCTTCTCTTTTCCGCACTCAGGAGACAATGAAGGGGCAAACCCAGCCTGCGGTGCTTCACAGACATGTGTCCTCCTTGGGCCCCTCTCTCAGTAATGAAGCCAGTGTCTGACCATCTGCACATGCTGCCTTTACACAGCGGCTGCATACCCACAACTGCCTGTCCTGTTGACAGGGATGGACGCTGGGTGTCCTCATCTGTCCCTGGCGTGTGTCCTCTCTCACAGCCCAGCCCTTTCAGAGATGACCGGAAAGGAGCAGACTGCAGACTATTTCTGAAGTTCCTAGGGTCAGGTTAGTTTTAGAATCATGGCATTTTCAGATTCTGCCTAAAACTAGCACCACAAAACACCCCGTTAGATGGGGTAACACGGCTAAGCACAGCAGTTTGGAAGATGGCCTTATATATCCCAAGGTAGCCTCAGGTTGCTTTGTGGCCGAGGATGACTTGGAACTTCTGATCTTTCTGCCTCCGTCTCCCGAGTGCTCCTGGTGTTACAGTGCTGTGCCACCATGCCACTGCTGCTGGTGCTATAGGGCTGTGTTGCCGTGTTACGTTTATGTGGTACTGGGGATTGAACCCAGGGCTTTTGCATCCTGGGCAAACACTACCATCTGAGCTATATCCCCAGCTTGGACACAACACACATGCAGCAAAGCTATTGCATGTACAAAGGGGAGGAGTCATGGCAACCAGCCTTACATACCTGAGGTCTGGCCGCATAAGCTCTTCCAGAATTGCATAGAATCGAGGGCAAGAGTTAGCCTGTGTCCCATGTCTCTTTCTGTTCTGTGGTATCACCTGCAGTTGTCTTCAGTCCTTGTGTATATGTGGTGTGTGTGTGTGTGTGTGTGTGTGTGTGTGTGTGTGTGTGTGTGTGTGTGCGCAGGTTCTCATGCGTATGGAGGTCAGGGTTTATGTGCCTTGGTTTCATTCCTCAGGCACATCTATGATGATGATGAAGATGAAGAAATACTATTTCTCACTGGCCTGGAACTTGCCTAGTAGGGGAGGCTGATGACCAGCAAACCCTGGGATCCTTCAGCAAAACAAACAAAAAGCAACCCCAAAACCATGGGTTTTGGCGACCAAACTCAGGCCCTTGCACTTTCTGACTAAGCTATCACTCCGGCCTGGTTTCCTTTCTTCTTAATGCCAGCCTGTGACACAGATTTCACCCACTGCCTGTGGGAACTTTTGCCAACCTTCCTTCTTGACCTACTCCCATTTTTATCCTTCCTTCCTGCTTCTGGCTGGCTTGGTCACTAGTATCTTCAGGTACCTGAGCCATCTCCCTTCACTGCCCTGGGCACATTGGATTGAAGGTGGGCTCCTACGTGGGCCTTCTTAAGCCTCATGCTCCTCTGGGAATTCTGATTTGAGGATGCTGGAGTTGCTATGCTGGAGAAGCACGGGCCGTTGAGCCCCCTCCACTCTCTCCCTGCTGACTTATCTCAAGGACAGGCTTCATTTGGGGGGCTTCTCGGTTGTTTCCATAGTGTTGGTGAAATGTCACAACTCTGTGGTCGCACCTGGGGGATGTTAGATCAGTTCTATCTCATGCTTCAGCTTCCTGTCTCTTCATTTTTTCCACCCTCCTCCCTTCCCCAGCCCCCACTACAGCTCTTTAAGGGTCCACTCAAGCCAGGAGCTACAGTGAGCTATGTTCAAAGGAAACCACCCCCCACCACATGCCCAGCAGAGACCCAGACAGCTTTAGAACTGAAGGAATTTCCTTCCTCATCCCCAGGCTCCAGCATCTTCACCGTTAGTTGTAAATCTTACGACAGATGTGAGGGCCTGGGGAGCTGATGGCTGGCCCTGTGAGAATGGATGGGACCCTGGCGTTGAGGAACTTTAGAAAGAAAGTTGCTAAAAAGGGGCTTTGAGTGCACAGACCATGACTTGTGTACTCATCTAAAGCTTCCACCTCTAGGTCAAAGCCTGTCTTCCTCCACAGGGGTCAGAAGACGGACAGGGTCTGCCTGGTTCTCCTGGAGTAATGCTGGTGTGACCGTTTTGGATAGTGTGGCTTGAATAGCTTCGGCCCATAGACTCCTGTGCTCGAATGCTTGGCCCAGGGAGTGGCACTATTAGGAGGTGTGGCCTTGCTGGAGTATGTATGGCCTGGCTGGAAGAAGTGTGTCACTGTGTCGGTGGGCTTTGAGGTCCTATGCTCTGGCTCTGCCCTGTGTGGATGGTAGTCTCCTTCTGGCTGCCTTAGGATCAATATCTAGAACTCTCATCTCCTCCAGCGCCATGTCTGCTGCACACTGCTATGCTTCCTGCTGTGATGATAATGGATCAAACCTCTGAAACTGTAAGCCAGCCCCAATGAAATGCTTTTCTTTATGAGAGTTGCCCTGGGCTGGGCAGTGGTGGCGCACGCCTTTAATCCCAGCCCTTGGGAGGCAGAGGCAGGTGGATCTCTGAGTTCAAGGCCAGCCTGGTCTACAGAGTGAGTTCCAGGACAGCCAGGGCTACACAGAGAAACCCTGTCTCGAAAAAAAACCAAAAAAAAAAAAAAAAAAAAAAAAAAAGAGAGTTGCCCTGGTCATGGTGTCTCTTCACAGCAATGGAAACCCTAACTAAGACAGATGTGAAGTGTACTGCAAAGGGCTCATGGCTGGAGCAGCAGCACTATGGGGAGATAAGCTAGCTTCATCTGTGAAGTACTCCCTTGATGACTTCATGGCTAAGTAGGCAGTGGAGCCAAGTTAGAATTAGTGGCTCACTAGGATCAAGCCTTTGAATGGTGAGTCTTAGCCGAATGCCCTTCCTTCCTCTCTCTGTCTCCCTCTGTGTGTCTCTACTTTCTAGCTGCTGGGATGTGAGAGGACTCTGCCACACCCTTTCACCATAAAGTTCTGCTTCACCACAGGCCCAGAAGCAATGACCAGTCAGTCAGAGGTTGACATCTCTGAGACTGTGAACCAAAAACTAACTCCTTTCTCCTTCCAAGTTGTCTTCACAAGTATTTCACCATAGCCGTGACACCAAGACATCATCTTCATCTTCATATTCTCTTTACATTGTAAAATTGGAACTCTTAAGCTGGACATGACCACGCATGTCTGTCTGTAGTTCTCAGTCCTCAGGAGCTTCAGTGGGAGGGTCATTTAAGCCCAGGAGTTTGAGACCATCCTGGCCAAAACAGTGAGATAGATCTCTCTCTCTCTCTCTCTCTCTCTCTCTCTCTCTCTCTCTCTCTCTCTCTCTCCCTCCCTCCCTCCCCTTCCCCCTCCCTCCCTTTCCCCCTCCCCTCCCCTCCCCTTTCCCCTCCCTCTCTCATACATGAACACACAAACTATCCCCATAGTCCATACCACTAAATAGTGACACCCCTATTCCCCCCCTTAGCCTTTCATATGCTTATTGATATTTGTGTTTCTTCTCTGAAGAAATGGTTATTAAGTCTTTTGCTCCTGTTTAATCATTTTGATTTTAGTTACTGTTTCAGATACTAATCTCTTATTAGAAATATGTTTTGAAAATATTTTAAAGCAATTTTAAAAGGTTTGTTTATTTTATGTATATGAATTTTTTTCTTCTGCCCTGGTAGGAATGAAGATGTCTTTTAGCTACAGAAATGACTGCAGAAATGGTCCCCCCCAAAACTGGAATTTCCCCAGGAATCTCATGCTGGGAGAAAGAAAAGGCTGAAGCTTCTGCCAGCCTGGAGGACAACGGTGTTGTTTACATTTGTACAACTAAGTATGGTCAGATGGAAAAGGTCAGTTAAAGTCACTGCTGAATCAGAGTTGCTAACCACTTGTCCCAGAGACAGGGCTCTTACCTTGTATCATTAGGTGGACCCAATGTCATCCCAGGGTCCCCTCCCCTCCTCTTCCCTCCTCTCTTTTCCCTTCCCTCCCCTCCTCTCCCTTCCTTTCCCTTTCCTTTTCTCTTCTTTCCTCTCTCTTTCCCTCCCTCCCTCCCTTCTTTGCTTTTTTTGAGACGAGGTTTCTCTGTGCAGTCCTGGCTGTCATAGAACTCACTCTGTAGACCAGATTGGTCTCAAATCCAGCGATCCGCCTGTCGCTGACTCCACCCAAGTGCTTGGGATTAAAGGCCTGCACAGCTCTCCTGGTCAGATTGCAGTGATCTCCAGTGGAAACAGAAGAACAAAAGAGGCGGTCACATGAGGACTCAGACGAAAGATGAGGGCAATGAGCTGGGGCTGAGGCCAGGCTCTCACCTGTGCTAGGCAAGTGTTCTACCCTTGAGCTGCTAGCTGAGGCCTAGTTTAGACTTCTGACTTACAGAACCTGGAGGCAGGAACTGAAGCAGAGATCACAGGGGAACGGTGCTTACTGGCTTGCTCAGTCTGCTTTCTATACAACCTAGAGCTATCTCTCTAGCGACCACACTGCCCACACTGTGTTATGTTTTCAGCAATAGGGTCTTAACATCTAACTGCTGTGGACACCAGGAGCAGATGGAGGCAGACAAACAGCTTTGCTGAACTTATGAATCGTTGAGTAGGTTTTTGTTCTTTTGTTTAGATTTCCCTTAAGGTTTCTACTTTTATTTAGGAGGATGTATTTTCCAGTTTCCTGTCTGGTAGTTCTCAAGGTTTTCTTTCTCAGACTTTGGGTAAGCGAAGCGCTGGACAGTGCTTGCTAACAGCGCCTTGGCAACTGCCTCTGGACTCAGTGCCGTCCCCGGCCATGGTACTTGACATTACTTTCTGATTTTAGTTATACTTTTTTCTTTTTTGGATAAGGATGATGGCCATGCACCACCACAGCCAGTTTATGCAGTGCTAAGTGTCAAACCTAGCATCAGTCAGGCAGAGGTGACAGGCGCCTTTATTCCCAGCACTTAGGAGGCAGAGGCAGGTGAATCTCTGACTTTGAGGCCAGCCTGGTTTACAAAGTGAGTTCCAGGACAGTCAGGGCCACACAGAGAAACCCTGTCTCAAAAAATTAAACAAGCCGGGCAGTGGTGGCGCACGCCTTTAATCCCAGCACTTGGGAGGCAGAGGCAGACGGATTTCTGAGTTCGAGGCCAGCCTGGTCTACAGAGTGAGTTCCAGGACAGCCAGGGCTACACAGAGAAACCCTGTCTCGAAAAACCAAAAATAAACAAACAAACAAACAAACAAACAAAACAACAATCCCCCAATACAACAAACAAACAAAAAAACCTTAGCACTGAGTCCGTTCAAGAGAACAATCTATTAGCTGAGCTATATACCTACCCTTTTGCCCATTTCTTTCTGGAGAGCTGAACCCCATGTGAAAGTGCATGGTACAGTGTTTCAAGTGTTTGTTGTGAGAGCTGAAGTCACATCTTCTGGATGCCTCCTTTGTGGTTTTCTTTCTCTCTCTGTTTTTGTCTTAGGGCCTGTTGACACTCAGGATTGCATGTGACCATGGTGTAGAGAGGTAATTCTGATATGAAGTGAAGCTGACTTATGAAATCAGATATCATGTGAATTAGTGTGCGCCTGCTTAATGCTGAGTCCTGAGGGTTTTACTCTGGGAAGATCAGACCAGTAAAGCACATCCTCCAAGTCGCCAGGCAAGGGACCACATGATGAGGGGAAGGTGTGGCTGTCCCTGAGGCGTGCTCCTCGGACCCTGAAGCCCCTGCGATGGATGATCCTGGGGTTGGCAGTGAGGCTGGCTTTCAGAACCAGGTAGGTGAATGTTGCAAATGTGTCCACGGTGTTCGTGACCTGAGTCACCTCTGTCGTGTCCCAGAGCCTCTGCGGTGAGCCTCCCTCTGCCTGCACAGCCAGGGGTGACAAGTGAAATCCCTCTCCTCCTCTGGCGGTTTGAATAGGTTTGGCCCCACTCATGTGCGTGGATGCTTGGCTTTAGGGAGTGGCAATGTTAGGAGGTGTGGCCTTGTTGGAGTAGGTGTGGCCTTGTTGGCCACTGTGAGGGTGGGCTTTGAGGTCTCCTATGCTTAAGCTATACCAGTGTGGCAGTTTCCTTCTGCTGCCTGCAGCTAAGCTCCTTCTCCAGCACCATGTCTGCCTGCAGGCTACCATGCTTCCCACTGTGATGATAGTACCTTTGAACTGCAAGCCAGCCCTGATTAAAGGTTTTCCTTTCTAAGAGTTGCTATGAGCTGAGCATGATGGCACACACCTTTCATCCCAGCACTTGGGAAGCAGAGGCAGTTGGATTTCTGAGTTCAGAGGCCAGCCTGGTCTTCAGAGTGAGTTCCAGGACAACCAAGGCTACACAGAGAAACCCTGTCTGGAAAAAAGAAACCAACCAACCAACCAAACAAACAACAACAAAAAAGAGTTGCCAGGGTCATGGTATCTTTTCGCAGCAATAAAACCCAAACTAAGACACCTCATTTAGGTGCTTTGAGTATACTTATGCCTCTTCCCCTTCACTGGTACTTGAGCCTGCAAGTCGTAAGTAGTGGAGGTGAAAGAGCAGCAGTTCAGGCCCTGTGTGCGCTCTCCTCATTCCTGACAACATAGAAAAGGGATCTGCAGGAGGGACAGGCCTGCCTGTTTCACAGAGCTTCAGCGATTCCCTACTTACTCCTGTGTCTGAGTAATTCCCCCTGCTAACAGATGAATGTAAGCAGCACCCAGCAGGTCTAGTCCCTGCCTTGCCCCCCAGCTCTCTCTGAGACTAAAGTACTGCAGGTACTACCAGCTACCCCATGCCTCTGTTTTCCCCTCTGACCTGTGAGTGTCATCTGAAGCAGGGGTAAACTGCAAAGAGCCGGTCTGTGCAGCCAAAGCCAGATTGCTCCGCTTTCAAGAATGTTACAGTGACATGCTGTAGCATCAAACCAGCAAACTGGCCATGGTGGGATGCTGTGACAGACAGTGTAAATCAGCAAATGCTACACACGAAGTGCTAGGGACAGCTGGAGCCAGCTGCTAAACTCTGACCCTCCCACTCCTACTCCTGGCTGGCAAGGGTGAGTACTGTCACCGGGTTGTGGATAGCCCTGGGCTGTTTGTAGTTTGATGCTAATCCCACCCTCCTGGGGAGGGGCTTTGGACAAGGAGTGAGTGACATACTCCTTGACTTCTTGTGAACCAATCCCCTAAAGAATAAAGGAGCCAATCACTGGGTGAGTAGGAGGGACTTCTGGGTTAGAGGGAGGAAGAGAGGGAGCAGGAGAGAGAGGGAGGGAGTCCTTTTGGAATGGGGACAGCATAATGGTAAGATGTAGCTGCTAGAGTTTCCTGGTATCATGGCAGATTCGCAAGGATTTGCCACCAGAGGAATCAGATTTTAATAAGTAAGGCTTACAAGATTAGGTTTTAGTTGTCGCACCCAGAGATTGAATTATTATTGTGTCTGAGCTAAGTTTGTGTGGTGTTTTTCTTCTCGCAGCTCGTCTGGGTTCAAGAAAGAAAGGTAGGGCTGTAAAGTGTGGATTTGCCCGCTGTGCACCTCAGAGGCTGTGGAGATATTGAGGCATGGGGCTGCCGTGGTAGCAACCCGCCAGTGGGAACCTAGCGTGCTGGGTGGAGAGATCGTGGAGCTCTAAGTCAGAGCTCCGCAAGATAAAAGCAGGTTGGCCATTGCTCGCCAGTGCATGGCCAGCCAGGCCAACAGGGCTGAGAGAACCAGGGCATAGCACGGAAACACGCCATCTTCTTTTTCTTTAATACTTCCTGCAACATCAGCCTTCTTCATTGGATCGTAGCGAGACAGTGTTCTCGTCTATCTGTATGCCAGGCCTCTCCTGGCTGAAAATGCCCATGAGAAGCTCTTGTCTTCCTGACCTGAGCAGACAAGGATCTTCAGTGAGCAGAACTGGAAAGAGGGGTTGCCCCTTATTTACAGGATCTGAACCACTGGCTGTGTTTAAAATATGCGTAATGCTCACCATATTTACCATTTCTAAGTGTATAGCTGTAAATATATTCACTTATTTATTTTTTAATTTAGACAAGGACTTATGTAACCCTGGATGGCACTAAACTGACCAGCTCTGGCTTTAAACTCACAGAAATCCACTTACCTCTGCCTCCCAAGTGCTGGGATTAAAGGCTTGGGTCAACATGATACCACATCATATATTTTAACTGAGGTGGTCAGTTATGATGGGATTTTTTTTTTTTTTTTTTTTTTTTTAAGACAGGGTTTCTCTGTGTAACCTTGGCTGTCCTGGAACTCACTCTGTAGACCAGTCTGGCCTCAGAAATCCGCCTGTCTCTGCCTCCCAAGTGCTGCCACCACTGCCCAGCTTATGACGGGATTCTTGTCCAGCCCTCCTCTAAGAATGGAGTGGACAGACAGCAAATAGGAGTTACTTTATTGTCAGTCCCCATTGACAGTTCAGGACTGATAACTTTAAACGGGGTAGAACAACTTATAGTAGATAGCAACGTGGGGTGGAAGTGATGCTGGGCTCTGGACTGGCATCATGGAACAATTACATACAAAGATTTGGAAGGTGTGGGTGCCAATCAAGAGCCACCCTCCTGATAAGTCTGCAGCTGTGAGAAGTATGTCATCGGATGTCTGTAGGCTGAAAACTACTACAGGAATCCATTTCATTTGTCAAACTTGGACTCTAGAGGCAGAGGCAGAATCAGTTCAGGAGGATAGCCTGGGCAAGCTAAGAGCTTTCTCCTCCTTCAAATTCTAATGCACTGTCTTAGTTGGAGTTTCCATGAAGAGACATCATGATCAAGGCAACTCTTATAAAGACCAACATTGGGCTGGAGAGATGGCTCAGTGGTTAAGAGCACTGGCCGCTCTTCCAGAGGTCCTGAGTTCAATTCCCAGCAACCACATGGTGGCTCACAACCATCTGTAAACACTGATGTACTCTTCTGGTGTGTGTCTGAAGATAGCTATAGTGTACTCATATAAAAATAAGTAAATCTTTTAAAAAAATAAAGACCAACATTTAATTGGAGCTGGCTTACAGTTTCAGAGGTTCAGTCCATTATCATGGCAGGAAGCACGGCAGCACCCAGGCAGGCATGGTGCTGGAGATGCTGCGAGTTCTACATCTTGAGCCTAAGGCAGCCAGAAGGAGACTTACTCATCCTCACTTCTGCAATCAGTTAGGAGGAGGCTCTCTTCTCCGTTGGAGGGAGGGGCTTGGGCATAGGACTTCAAAGCCCACCCCCACAGTGATGCACTTCCTTCAGCAAGGCCACACCTCCAAATAGTAGCACTTCCCATGAGTCAAGCATATTCAAACATGCACTCTGTGCTCTGAGGCTTAGATGTAAGGGTGCCCTGATAGGTTGAATGTGGGCGTGAAAATCCGGTGAAAACTAGAGCCGGTTGTGGAAGGGGTGGTCAACTGTAATACAGAAGGGAGCACCTGACCCAGCCCCCAAAGTTGCTAAAAGTTTACACTGAGGTGTGAGAGTCCGTCTCTGCTGTTGATGTGTCTCCATCAGTTCTGGTGGTCCCTGCAGGCCTGCTGCCGCTTTCCTGCTTCCTTTGGCAGGGTGCACTCTGTGGCCACTCCTCCTGTACTGTCTGTTAACTGTCTGCTCCCTGGGATGTCAGGACAGTCAGGGAGCTCTGTACTTGGGTCCCCATATGTCATTAGGAAAACCACGATACAAATCAAATAGTAAACATATGGAAAAGTGTAAAATTAAGAGATATGTAGTGGAAGAACAAGCCAGGACTAGTGAGATGGCTTAGCTGGCAAAGGTGCATGTACAACAAGCCTAAAGACCTGAGTTCAATCCCCAGAATCCATGGTAGTAGAGAAGCCACTTCACACACACACACACACACACACACACACACACAAAAAAAAAAAAAAAAAAAAAAAAAACTAAAATAAAATGTAAAAGATCAAAAGCCTGTGGCTTGGGAGATCATAGACTCCAGGGGCAGCCTACTATATGCTGTTAAACTGCTAAATATCTGTAATTTATACCCGTGGATCACTGCTGTTCTCAACCTGCAGTGGGAGCAGTTAATACAGAGACTGGTAGGTGGTCAGAGTGTGGAGAATGAGTGACAGTTGCAAGTTCAGCCCTAAAATGAGACAGCTATATCACCCTCCCCACAGAGGCTCAGGGAGCATTGTGGGGGAGGGGCAGGAAGAGTGTAAGAGGGTGGGGGGAGGGCTGTGAAATACTGACTTCTGGACATGGCGTGGCATCTTAGGTACTGCTCTGTTGCTATTGCTATGGCCAAGGGTGTGTGTATGTGTGTGTGTGTGTGTGTGTGTAACTTTAAGTTTTTCAAAGCCTATTTTCAATGATGGCTCTTAAATGCTTTAACTTTCCTTTTAGCCCACCACCCACCAGAGGCAGTGGGAAAGAAAGGATACAGGGGAGTGGACCTGTTTAGAAAGGTTCTTTGGAGCAGCTCCCATCTGGGTTGTCTGGAAATCAGCAGTTCGGTTCACAGGTCAGCGGGTAGCCTCAGCTCTATCCACTCGCAAACACTTCACAGATACACCAGCCGTCCAGTTCAGTGGAGCTGGGATAGCAAATATGCGTCAACAGTGGTGGCACTACCAGCAGAGACAGCCTGGCCTCAGCCTTGGCTCCAGTCAGCAGGGGGGACCAGGAGGAACTCCAGAAGTTCTTTGCTGTGCCACTCTCAGGAAGTGAAGATGAGCGAAGACTCGAGACCCACAAGCGTTGTACAGCTAGCTCTATAAGCAAGCCTAGCTCAGCCTCTGTTGAGTTCTATTTATACTCTCTCCAAACATCACGTGTCGTCCACAGTCTCGCCTCAGCATGTGCATCTGTCTCAGCTGACATCACTCTGCCAATCAGCCTGAGTCCTTGGAATCGGCAAGAAACTGCAGCACAACACCAGAAGTTTTTTGGTGTGTTTCTCTCTATGGAGTCCCTACAAATGGAGCTCAACAACAGAATGTAAGGCGAACCAATACATGCATGTTGTTGGCAAAGAATTCTTCATTACATGTTTTTTTCACATGCTTGTTTTAGCAGAACATCCTCTCTCCTGTGCCTGCTTCAGCTAAACCTTCCTTCACGAGTCTTAGTCTTTCACCTGTTTACTTCAGGAAAACACTCCTTCATGTGTTTACCCCAGCAAAACATCTTCCAAAGGAACCCTTAAGTTTCTACTTCACACACACACACACCCACACACACACACACACATATTTAATTGGGGGCTTGTTTAAAATTTGAAACTTTAAAGCCCACTCCTAGTGACAAACTTCCTACAACAAGACCAAACCTACTCAAACAAGTCCCCACCTCCTAAACCTTCTAATCCTCAAATATATGAGTCTACGGGGGCTGCTCTTATTCAAGCCACCACACATGGTCTTTGCACCCATGTGCTCACTGCATAAGATCACACCTAGAAGACTAATCGGCCTTCCAGTTGGCAACACTAACTGGACTCAGTGGGTTTAAAAACAATGGGGAGAAAAGAAAGGACGTGAACACTTGTGGAAGAGGAGTAGGGGTGGAGATGAGCGAGATAACCCTATGGTTATTAAATTATCAAAGATTTAAAAAGACAATCCTTTAAAATAGTAAAGAGTTGGTTATTTTATTTGTATGAATATTTCCCCTGCACCTGTGTTTGTGCGTCACATGTATGCACCGCGTCTTTGAATGTCAGAAGAGAGTGTCTGTCCCCTAGAACTGGAGTTATGGATGGATGGGAGCTGCCATGTGGGTGCTGAGAATCAAACCCTGGTCCTCTGGAAGAGCAACAAGTGCTCTGAACTGCTGAGCCGTCTCTCCAGCCCCTAAAAGTATTCTTGAAAACTTGAAAAAGAAGAAGGAGGAGGAGGAAGAGGAAGAAGGGGAGGAGGGGGAGGAGGGGAGGGGAGGGGGAGGGGAGGGGGAGAGATGGCTCAGCGGTTAAGAGCTCTGACTGCTCTTCCAGAGGTCCTGAGTTCAAATCCCAGCAACCACATGGTGGCTCACAACCATCTGTAATGGGATCTGATGCCCTCGTCTAGTGTGTCTGAAGACAGTGATAGTGTACTCATATACATGACCGGAGAGTCCTGATCTCACTGTGGGCATTCAGTGTGTGTGTGTGTGTGTGTGTGTGTGTGTGTGTGTGTGTGTGTGTTAACCGAGTTCATGATACAATAAAGTTGTAAAATATGTTTTAAGATTTTGATGTGAAGAAAAATGATTAAACTTTGTAGATAAGACTCAGTTCCTTTATTCCCCCTTTCTCTCTTTCTATCTCTTTTTTCTTTCTTTGAGTTAGGTTCTTCTATAGCCCAGGCTGACCTTGAGCTCACTATGTACTCAGCTCCCGATCATTCTGCCTGCAGCTCCCTTATGCTGGGATTATGGGTGTGTGCCGCCATGCCTGCCTCTCGCTCCCTTTGGTTAGTCTCCTCTGTCTCCTTTCTCAGTTTTGGGTCTCAGTCTGCTTCTGTAGATGTGAGCCCTGACTCAGGAGTATTCATCCAGAACTTCTCTAGACACATAAACACAGATGCATGTCTTTAGAGACTATTGTAGGCAGCCAGGCATGCAGACATGTGCCAGAATCTGCACTCAGGAGGTAGAGGCAGGAGGATAAATAGTTCAAAGTCATAGTTGGCTATAAAACAAGTTCAAAGCCAGCCTGGGTCACATGGTAACCTGTATACACACACACACACACACACATATATATATATATGATATTCTTGGCTAAAAATAAGGGATTGAACTCAAGTTGTCAGGCTTAGCAGTAAGCGCCTTCTCAGCTGAGCCACCCTATCAGCCTATGTTTTGGTTCTTTGAGGCAGGGTCTCATGTAGCCCAGGCTGGCTACAGCTTGCTGTATAACTAAGAGTGACCTGGAACTCTTGTTCTTCTGGCCTCTGCCTTCCAAGTGTTGGAATTATAAGGGTGTGCTGTCATACTGTTCCAACTTTCCCTTCCTTATTTGAAGCATGACAGTCACCTCTGTTCTCTGAAGGAAACGTCAAATAAAGCTGTTATTTGTCTCTGAACGCAGAACCAGAAATTAAACCTGAAGAAGAAATCCTCTGTGAGTCTTTCCACTGTTTAAAAATTTCCCTCTGGAAACCAAAAAGCTTATGACTGGCAGACACAGGCTCTTTGTCTTTAAATAAATTATTTTATTGTTGTATATGTATTTTGTCTGCATGTATGTCTGTGTATCATGTGCACCCCTGGTGCCCTTGGAGGCCAGAAGAGGATATCAGATCCCCTGGAACTGGAGTAATTAGATGGTTATAAACCAAAAGTGGGTGCTGGGAACTGAACCTGGTTCCTCTGGAAGAGCAGCCAGTATCTTAGTGGCTGAGCTGTCTCTCCAGGCCCACTCCCACACATGTTCTTATTTTGCTTTGTAAAGTCTTATTTCTTAGATAAAACTAAGACAAGCTGGGTGGTGGCGGCATATATATACCATTAATCCCAGCACTCAGGAGGCAGAAGCCGGTGGATCTGGTCTACAGAGTGAGTTCCAGGACAGCCAGAGCCACATAGAGAAGCCCTGTCTTGAAAAAAACCCAAAACAAACAAAACCAACAACAAAAACGTCTTTTCTTTTATTGGTCTAGTGTCTCACCTGCAAGGTGGGCTGCTCAAGAGCCCACTTGTGTTCTTTTTATCATGAATGATGAACAGCCTTTTAAATGTAATTAAATGTCTTGTAGTTCACTTCATTTTATACCGAGAACCACTCAGCTTGTTAGAGAATATTTGTACCGAGCCTTTTGGGGGCTGGGGGGATAGGATATGGTCCCATGTAGCCTGACCGGCTTCAGACTCGCTATGAGTCTTTACTACAAACCTCTAATCTATGGACTCCTAATCCTCATGCCTCCACCTCCCGTGTGCAGGGTTACACTTGTGCCCCACCCTACCTACTCTGTAGAGGTCTGTACATTCACAAGCACTGAGGCCTCTCCCAAACTGTCGCCGAAGCACGTGGTGTTCCATCAGAACACCGGGTTCCTGTACACTCGGGAGTGTGTCTGCAGTGAGAGCTGGGCACGGCACTTGCTGCATCACAGGCTGGGCACCTCTCCTGAACAGGCGCTGGCAAGTTGCCTCCCAGAGTGGCTCTACCGGTGCTCATTCCTGCCTTCTGTACAACGACAGCACTCAGTGTCTCTCAGTTTTCCATATTAAAAGCCCTTCCCGGCAGCTCAACCGGAGGGAAAGTTTGCCCTGTTTTGGTGCACATTCTCCTGACGAGGCTCTGTGTGGCTCCTTTGTCTTGACTGATGTCTTTCTATCCTTGGGTCACCTTAAGTATTCTGAAGCTGACTCATGGGTCTGACTCCACAAAAGCCCCATCCTCCTGATGCAGGGAACAGGGCCTTGGTCACATCGATGTCTCTGCTCTTGGTCTGAGGCTAGCCTCTGCAAAAGCAATGGACTTGTTCTTTTTCTCTCTTAGCAACATGGAGGCTTCAGCTGTGATTGGCTGCTGTGTTCCTCACCTTACTTGTCAGGTGACAGTTGGGACTTGGGTGGCTCCCAGCTCCTGCTTGAGCACCTTCCTTAAGACTGTACCAACTTCCAGCTCAGATGGGAAGGCTCTTCTGTGCATTCTTTCTTATTGAGATAAAATGAGTGTTAGTGTGTGTGTGTCTGTGTTAGCATGAATGTGTGTGAGTGTGTGTGTCTGAATGTGGGTGTATATGTGAGTTTGTGTATGTTTGTGTGAGTGTGTATGTGTTTGTATATATGTGTGTGTGTTATTGGAACAGAGCCTAGGGCCTTACATTTCTAGGCTAATGGCCCAAGAATTCAGCTGAGTAGCAGAATACTTACTAATGTGCCCCAGGCCCTGGGTTCAAGTTCAGAACCTCATTCCTTTTTATATCTGAGTAATATTCCATTGTGTGAATATTATTATTATTATTTTTTTATCCTTAATACCATCAGAGGGTTTGGGGCTATAGGTCAGTGGAAGAGTGCTTGCTTCATGCCCTGTTTTGTTTTCTGTTGCTGTGGTAAACACCATGACAAAAGGCAACTTGGGGGAAGAAAGGGAAGCCAAGGGAGGAACTCAAGGCAGGAACAGAAACAAAGATGGCAGGGGGGAGGGTTTGAGGGGGACACTGCTTACTGCCTACTGGGTTCTTTCCATGGCTTGTTCAACTGCCTTCTTATATAACCCACTGGAAGCATAGCACCTCCCCCAGTGGGCTGGGCACTCCTACATCAGCTAGCAGTTAAGAAAATGTCCCAAGCCACGTCCACAGGTCAATCGATAGAGGCAAGTCTTCCAGTGAGATGCCTTCTACCCATGTATGTCTAGGTTTGTGTCAAGTTCACAAAAATGAGCCTTGACATCTAGCATACATAAAGCCCCAAGCTCAATTCTTTTACTGCCAAGCAAAAAATTAAAAAAAAAAAAAAAAAAAAAAAAAAAAAAAAAAAAAAAAAAAAAAACCCCACCATTGCTATGAAGAGAACATGCACAGGTTTTTGTGTGAATGTATTTTTAACTCTCTTTGGTCTGCCTAAAGGAATTGCTGGCTCATGGCTTATTGGGTCTTAAAGCCCACTGCATGTGCTGTCTGTCAGGAAGAGCAGGAGCTAGGTGCTGTGTCTCTCTTACTTTGCCCTATTACTAAGTCCAGTTCTCCATGGATGGTGCCACCCACATTTAGGGCTGGTCTTCCTACCTGTATCAGCTACTTTTCTATTGCTGTGATAAAACACTGTGACCAAGGGAACTTATAGAAGGAAGGATTTATTGGGGTTTATGGTTCCAGAGGTTTAGGGTCCATAAAGGCAGAGACAGTATGGCAGCAGGCAGCAGTCTTGGCCAACAGCCAGAGGTGAAAGCTGAGCGCCAAGGACTCACACATTATGAACTGCAATCAGAAAGGGGTGGGGAGAGAACTGGGAAGGGAGGGTGGCTTTTAAACCTCAAAACCTGCCCCGTCCTCAACCGTGACATATTTCCTCTACCAAGGCCACACCTCCTAATCCTCCTCACACAGTACCACCAACTAGAGACTGAGTATTCAAACACCTAACCCTACGGGGGATATTTCTCATTCAAACCATCCCAGTTAATCCAGTCTAAAAACTCTCTCAAGAACATGTTCAGAGAATTTCCTCCTAAGGGATTCTAGGTCTTGTCTAGTTCAATGTCAGTCATTACAAGTCCAGCCCTTGACAAAATGACACCCAGATATATCACTTTTAAGCCAAAACTTTCCATCTTTTGTCCCTATAATCACAAAGCCATTTTATAAGATGAATTCCATCTATCACTAAATGTCCCTATAGTCTGTAAGAGTCCTAACACTTTTCAAAAGTCTAGAGTTTCTCCTATACAATAAAAAACAAGTTACAAGGTTCCAGTATACAATGACACATAATGAATGCTCCACAAGGAGGAATGGGGACACGGCAAGGAGTGATCAGACCAAAGCTCGGCATGGAGCAGCATGGTGGCAGACACCAACTCCCATCTCTGTATACCTGGCATCAAGGGTTCACCAGGCTCCAAACAGCACTGCACGTAACACAAATAGCCTCTCTCTTGATCCAGCCCTCCTGATGTCTGTTGATCTTCCTGATATGAACAAAGATAGTCTAAGGATACAGACACGCTTTCCCCTCTTTTTGGCTACCAGACTACAAATAATGGCTCTCCAAGAAACTAGAATTTCCCAGGAATCTTACACCTGAGAAGGAAGACTGAAGCCTGGTGTCAGGCAGAAGAGGAGTGTGGTTTTGGGAAAGGGTTCTCACACAATTCTGAGAACTTGTCAGACCATCTTGCAGGGGAGATTGGAGACAATGATTTGTCAGTGATGGATGCGACAGTATCTTGATCAGGACCTGCTTCTCTAGTTAAGTCTGAACCTCACTTCAGGACCACAAAATTAGACCCGGGTGTCGCTGGAACCCTTTGCTCCTCTTCCTAATGTGGCCTCATTGAATCAACCTCCCTTTTCTACTTTTCACTATTACTTGTGAGTTTAATTGGCCTGTGGGTGGCCAAGCCTAGGTTGTTAGGACTGCCAGGGCTTAGGCTCTGATACACCACAGCCAGGAGAAAAGACTTATTGTGGGCATTACCCACTTGACCCCAGATGGAGAAGAAACATTAACCAGTCCCACCTGGTGACTGAAACCATCTTATTTCCTTACCTTCCCATTTCGTCCCCTCTCAGATGCCCTGCCCCCAATTTGGTAAAGCAAAGAAAGAGATGTTTGGACTTTGTTTTGGATGCTTGAGAAAGTCTGACCTTTGGTAAACTTCTCCCTGGTGAGTGCACCTCAGGTGTTTTGTCTTCTTGTACTTTGGGGTCCCCTTTGAGCTGTTTGGGTTTTTTTGTTTGTTTTTTTGTACCATGTCATCCTCTGCTTTGTCTTTGGGAGTTCTGTGTCCTTGAGGTCTTGCTGAGATCTTTGGACTGCTGTGCTCTGTGTGTGTCAGTCCTTGTTAATTTGGCAGCTCTTTTGAGCAAATTAGGAGTTCTCGAGCTATTCCAGTACATTACTTTACTACCACACTACAGGGGATGTTGAAATGTGTTGGCCTTTTGGGGTTCTCCTCTGTTGAACCCTTGGGGTTATGTTGAACTATCTGAGACAAAAAAACAAGGGTGTTGTGCTCTCTATTGCGATTTCTGTAACCATGGGAAACAATATGTCTGTACCATATGATGCTGCCTAGGGGGAATTCTAGTAGACTTATCTTTTCTAAACATAGGATAGTTAACTAATTTGCATGGGGCAAAAATTAAATTGGTCCTGGTATTTCTGAAAACAACTGAGTTGCAAACCTCTTGTCACTTCAGTTTGGAGTTTTTAAGAACAATTGTTTTTATTCATGTACATGTGTGTATGTCTGTGCCATGGGTATGTGGGCACCCATGGAGTTCAGAAGAAAGCACTGGGATGCCCTGGGGCTGAAGATAGAGGTAGTTTTGTGGTGCCCTATATGGATGTTGGACCCAGAACTTGGGTCTCCTGAAAGGCGAGCAAGCCCTGTTAACCAGTAATCCGTCTCATCTCTCCAGCCTCTTGAATATTTTCAGACTCACTGAACAGTAAAATTACTATTCTTGGTGTAGTTAATTTGAATGTGTGTGATGTGTATTCATTCATGAACGCAGATGCTTAGGAACGGTTTGGAGGCTATATTAATACATAGAGTGAAAAGTCTTGGGTTTGGGATTCAAGGGACACTGAGACAGGTTGACTTTTGGGTATGATGTTTGTTAGAAGATATGTAAATGGCACAGGAGACAGCATGGCAAAGGCTTTGAGGAGAATTTAACCCCAGTGACAGACAGACAGCTGGTGCGTGTGTTTGTGTGTGTGTGTGTGAGGGCTTGTGTGCACTGAGGAGTACTTCAGCCCAGGGGGAAGAATAGAGGCTGTCTTAGTTTTCTTGGGAGGGGAGGAGGTTCCATGTCACAAGGTTGGTGACTCACTCATAGCTCACAGCTGTAAACAGGCTGGCTCTGATTCCTGGGCAGTGGGGGGGAGCTTTGCATTTGAGAAAGGCAAGTATGACTTTGGGGATGTGGAGAAAGTAGGAAGGAAGAGGAGACCCATTTAGTTAACTCGTGCCCTCCAGAAGCAGCGTGTCACAGGTAGCCCCTGACAGCTTGGCGTCTGTCAGCCTGGGGCTAGTATGCAGAAGCTGCTATGTGGGAGCTGGGATCGATGCGACCTGAGCAGTGTCTGGTCTGAGTTCTAACATAAGAATGGTACTTCTCTCTCTCTCTCTCTCTCTCTCTCTCTCTCTTTCACTCTTCCTTTGGGGGGAAAAGGCTAATGAAAACATAGAAATTTAATAGTCAACTGTAAATTTGGGACTGAAAAGAACCAAAACCCAAAACTGGTTAGCTGGGACATTATCTCAGTCAGGCCAGACTATGTTGACTGTTGGAAAAGAGTTAGCAACAGATGTCCAAACCAAAGTAACTGGGCAAGGCAAAGTCTTACTTTCTTTTTTTTTTTTTTTTTTTTTGATTTTGGAGACAGGGTTTCTCTGGGTAGCCCTGGCTGTCCTGGCACTCACTCTGTAGACCAGGCTGGCCTCGAACTCAGAAATCCGCCTGCCTCTGCCTCCCAAGTGCTGGGATTAAAGGCGTGTGCCACCCCTGCCCGGCGTCTTACTTTCTTAAAAAGGTGAGCAGCAATGCCAATTAGTGAGCGAGCACAGCAGGGTGAGGTCACCAGATTGCTGTCCTATGCAGGTGGAAACTATGTCTCCCCTCATTGGTGGGTGGTCCAGCTCAGTCTGACGTGATTCACAATCACCCAGATGGAGAAGGGTGTGGCAGAGTCTGACCCTCCCAACTGTTAATTCTGGAAACTGAGGCTGAGAAAATCTTGCTACAGGATTCACAAGGTGGATAGCTCATATCTTTCTTTAAATAAAGTTCTTTTTGAAGCTCAAGGACAATTTTATTAAGAGTTTAAAAGGAAAGCCCCAGAGTGAGTGGAGCGTAAATCTTAGTAATGGCCTAGAGGAGAGAGAGAGGAAAGAGAAAGTCATTCAGTCTGAGGTAAGCTGGCATGGAGGTTGGCCACGTGGCAGCCCGGCAGACAGCCACGTGACAGACAAGTGGCTGCATGACCACGTGGCAGGGAGGGGAATTTGAGAGAAAGAGCAAGGAAGCCAAAGTACCAGAGAGTGACTCAGGCTCTGACAGTTTCTGAAAGAAAGACAGGAAAAAACAAAATGTCACTGAAAGGTGGACAGAGCCACCAGAGTCTCGTGGGGTGGGAGGGGCTGTCTGTGGCTCTCACTCAAAGATGACTGAGTTGTCCTAGACAGGCAAGCTTGAGACAAACATTTAAAAGATGACTGGCCTGTGACCTGTATGTAGAGATACTTTTGAATGATTTCTTTGCTTTGTCCACATGAAATATCCATATATTTTCTCAGTGTTCAGATGGTCTAACTTTGCTAATGGGGTAATTAATAACATATTTTGTTGTAAATGCTGTTATGACCCTGCATACTTCAACCACTGATTTGTGGTGTATGTACCTTTTATTTTCAGACTGGATGTGAGACTTATTACTGACATGATTTGGTGGGATACGTGAGAACACTGTGGAACATCAGGAGTGCAGGGCCGGACACTTGTCCAGGAGACCACAATTGGGGATGTATTTGACCCCACGGCCATCAGGATGAGCCGTTTCTCAGCAACCATGTCTTCAAATTCACCTGCATGAAACCTAGTGAAGCCCACTTCTTTGGGATGTGGGTCTTCTGGTGGCCAGGGAACTTGAACTCTGCAAGCAGCCTCAGTCACATGATCCTTATTCTGTACCCTGGTGTAGATGACAGGATGCTCTGGCCAGTGTGAACCCTGGCCACAGTGCCCTGGGGCTTCACAAAGGTACCACACGTACCTGTCTGGAGCCCGAGTCAGGGCAGCATTGAGATCAGAAAATTGGGGCTGCCTGAAAATTGTCTCCAAGGTCTCTTAGGGCAATTCATGCAGGCAACAGGCTGCGTACATGACAAAGAGGCAGCTCTTTGCAAGCATTGCACACGGGGAAGGTGTTTGTACATTTTAAATGATCAAGTCTCTATTACTAAGATAATTGCTTATGCTTTCTGCTGTTTTTCTTTTCAGGACTTTGATGACTTAAGAGAACAAGGTCAAGGTTCATTTATGTGTCTCTGTGGGTTAAAGTCTTTTAAGTGGCCACTTCAGGACTGCAGAGATTGGCTCAGCATTTAAAAGCACTTAATTGCTTCTGCTCTCCATTTAACCTAAACCTCAAAAAAAAAAAAAAAAAAATTAAAAATAAGTCCAGCAAGGTTGCTCAGTGGGTGAAGATGCTTTCTACCAAGGCCAACAAATTTGAGATGGGTACTGGGGATCCCCATGGTAGAAGGAGAAAACCAACTCCTGTAAGACGTCCTCTAGCCTCCACTGAACTCTGTGGTGTGTGTGTGTGTGTGTGTGTGTGTGTGTGTGTGTGTGTGAGAGAGAGAGAGAGAGAGAGAGAGAGAGAGAGAGAGAGAGAGAGAGAGAAACAGGTACAGTTTAAAAAGAAAGAAACCTGCATTTCCCTCGGGGCTGCAAAGATGGATTTGAGGAGTCCCTGGGCCTCTTTGCTCCTCCCAGTGGGCACATGGAATCAATAGCCTGTATTCCCGCTTCCGATACGACTTGCCTGTTTGATTGACCTACTGAGCAGGTGGCCAGGTCCAGATTCATCCCAGAGCTCAGGCTCTGCCTCTCAAAACTCATTCACCAGCAGATGTCTCACAGCGCTGGCATATACAGCATCCTGGGGGTCCCCACTGCAGCGCAGGCTTTACCCTCAGTCTCACCTGACGGCCTCTTAGGGACTCCTTGTTCCAGCTCCAACCCTGACACACATTTCTTGTCCTTAGTGGCTCTCTGGAACTTTGCTGCAAGCCTCTACAATCCCTTCACTCTGGCAGGTTCCACGCCTGCCAAACAGCACCATGTGGAGGACACTGCCGAATTCTGCCAGCTCAAGGTGTAGCCTGGCCTCATTGGACCAATGTTGTATCAGCTTCTGCGTGCTGACCCTGGGGAAACAATTCTCTGATGGGTTGGTTTCCATGGGGAAGCCCTTCAGCTGCATTCTTAGTTTAGGTTTTCAGTATGCAAATGAATTTTCACAAGGCAGAGCTTCAATGGGTAGCACCTTTTCTACTGCGCTCCATAGTACACAGTCCCCCCCCCCCCTCCCCACCCTTGGTTTATTCCAGACTGGGTTTCCCTGTGTAGCTCTGGCTATCTGGAACTCACTCTATAGACCAGGCTGGCCTTGAACTCAGAGATCTGCCTGCCTCTGCCTCCCAAATGCACCACGACTACCTGCCTGACACAGCCTTAATCTATAATCATCATTATGTCTTTTGGATTTTAAGATTTATTTTTATATTTTTAAATTATGTGTATATGAGAGTCAGAAGAGGGAGTTGTGAGCTGTGTACCGTGAGTGCTGAGAACGGAACTCCGGTCCTTTGTAAGGGCAGTATGCATTCTTAAGGACTGAGCCACGTCTCCCCTGGCCTTATATTTAACAATCAAAAGGTTCACACCTGGAACAGCCACAGGGGATGGCTCTTCTAAAGCGAGCATAAGCACGTGGAGTGGAAACTTAAGGGTTCTTTGGAAAGTGTTGAAAGGTGTTTTGCTGGGGCAAACACATAAAGGAGTGTTTACCTGAAGTGGACACAGGTGAAAGACTAAGGCAGACTGGTGAAGGAATGTTGGCTGAAGCAGACACGTGAAAGGACACTGCTGAAGGATTCTTTGCTAACGACACACATGAATTGGTCCGCTCTGCATTTGTGTAGTTGAGCTGCATTTGTTGGGACGTCATCAGTAGAAACACATCAGAAAACTTCTGTTGGTGTGGTATAGTTTCTTGCCAATTCTGCAGGTGTGGGCTGATTGACAGAATGATGTCAGCTAGGACAGATGTACGTGCTGAGACAGGACACGTGCTGAGGCAAGACCTGTGGAGGACACGTGATGTTTGGAGAGAGTATAAATAAGACTTGATGGACAGTGATGGAGGCGGAGCTTGGCTTGCTTATAGAACTAGCTGTGCACCGCTTGTGGGTTTGAGTCTTCTCTGATCTTCGCTTCCCTGAGAGGCACAGCTGGAGAACTTCTGGTGTTCCTGCTGGTGCCTCCTGCTGACTCCGAGCCAAGGCTGAGGCCTGGCTGGCTCTGCTAGGTATGCCACCACTGCTGAATGTTTGCTCTCCTGACTCTAGTGAACTGGAGAAGTGTTTGCAAGTAGATGGAGCTGCTGCTGCTGACCTGTGAACTGAACTGCTGATTTCCAGACAACACAGACAGGAGTTGCTCCAAAAAATCTTTCTAAACATTTACTTCCCCCATATCCTTTCTTTTCCAGTACCTCTGGTGGGTGGTGGGCTACAAGAGAGGTTAAAATGTTTAAAAACCATCATTAAAAATAAAAATTAAAGCCGGGCAGAGTTGGCGCACGCCTTTAATCCTAGCACTTGGGAGGCAGAGGCAGAGGCAGGTAGATTTCCTAGTTCGAGGCCAGCCTGGTCTACAGAGAGAGTTCCAGGACAGCCAGGGCTACACAGAGAAACCCTGTCTTGAAAAAACCAAAACAAAAGAAAGATTAAAAAAAAAAAAAAAAGAAAGTTCCAAGCATGACGTCCTGGTTCTTGGGCCTTCAGCGCTCATCTATTGGTGTAATGCTTACTCTGGCTTCCATCTTGTATCCGATTTTGTAACATTTGTGTCTTCTCAGCTATGTAACAACTTGAAACTAAACTCCCTACAATGCAGGGATTCCAATGAAGTCCTACCACTGAAAGCCAACACTTCTCTTTAGCAGTAGATAGATGATCTTGTGACCTCTTAAGCAGCGACCCCACCAACATGATAGAAGATTAATTTACCATCACCCTCTGTGTCCACCTCCACCCCATTTTTAGCACCAGGGCTCTCTGAGGCATGGAGACTGGTGAAAATTACATAAAGATTGACATATTAAAGAAGTCAGTTGTCAGACAAACACTGGAAGTCCTTCCCCACTGGGCTACACACAACAAACAGCATCCCTGAGAAAGCCTGCCTTATACGAATTGGGACAGGTAAGAACTATGTAGATGACCTAAAAATGATCACCGATTTCATGACCCAGTGCTTCTAAGAACAAGCTTTTCCCTCAGCTCACCGGCCCAGCCCCATTCTCAGAAGTGCTTTCTTTTTCTTAATAAACTGTCTCTATTTCTAGTTTTAACCATGTGCCCCCTGCTGACCCAGTGCTTTGCCCTCAGACACAAAGATTTGGAAACTTGAGTGGGTGGTCACAGTCTCGAACCCTCACCTGTAACATTAGGTTCAATTCCCAGCGCCAAAAAGAAAATCAAGAAAATAAAGAATTTATTTTCATTTATATTTCAGAGGCTCTGTCTGTGGCACAGTGATTCTGTTGTTTCTGGGCCTCTGAAAATGTGGTATGCTAGATCAAAACTGCTCACCTCATGGTGGCCAGGAAGCAAAGAGGAAAAGGCAAAGGTGTGGCCCTGGCTGTCCTGGAACTCACACTCTATAGGCCAGGCTGGCCTCGAACTCAGAGATCCACCCGCCTCTGCCTCCCAAGTGCTGGGATTAAAGGCGTGCAGCATCACCTCCTGGCTGTTCAAGGTTTCCCTTTAATGGTGCTAATCTCTAACAATTACAGATGCTTTCTCCGCACCCACCTTGTCTGAAACTTGAAACTTTCTTCTTTTCCCCACAGAATGGCACATCTTCATATCTTTCTTTTCCACTTACCCCGACACACACACACACACACACACACACACACACACACACACACACACACACACACTAGATAAGGGCAGTAAGCGGTAACCACGACACAGTCTGAACGTTATCCTGTTTTGAAGTTTCCTCTGTCAAACAGATTAGTCCGTTACTTTTGATTCAGCCTCACTCAGACCCTCAAGGCATGGGCGGATTACAGCCAGGTTCTTTGCACAATGGATCAAAAATGGACTCCTGCTCAGTTTCTGATAAAGTCCTTGTTCCCCCCTGAAACCTCCGGAGCTGGGCCTCTGTTGTCTGGATTTCTTTTGATATTGTCTTTTGAACTCCTGCCAGCATGGTGCAGTAAAGTCTGTTTATAATATTCTAGCATTTCTATAGTGTAAAGCTGCAAACTCTCCCATGGTCTTCTGGCAAACCCTTGTCAAGGGCTTACACAGACCAGGTGGCCGGGTTGTCACGGCAGTGGCTCCCTTCTTCATAGTGATATTCTCATTTCTTCCCTCAGATCTTTTCCAGAAGTAGTGGAACGGGGGAACAGTTCTTTTGGCTCACAGTTCAAGAGGGGTCCAGTCCATCAAGGAGGAAGACGGGGAGCTGGATGCTGCTGTTCTGCTTGATTTTCCTTCTGTTCTGGTACCCAAGGCTGACGTGCTATCACCCACATTTGGACTGGTCCTCCTACCTCAGCTAACCCGACCTAGCAACCCACTCAGAAGCGCCCTTAAAGGTTTGTTTCATGGGTGAGTTCACATCCTGTCAAGCTGACGTCATGAACTCTCCCCAGTCCGATAGCTGGGTTTTCCACAGCAGCTGTACTGTTTGTGTCTTCACTGGCAGTTCATCAGAGCTCCATTTTCTATTGTGTTTGTAAACATGTTAACTTATGTTACTCAAAATTCATAGCCTGGGCTGGGGGATATGGTTCTCAGTGGTTGAAGTGCCTGCCATTCAAGGGTGAGGACATGAGTTAGATCCCCAGCACCCTTGACAATACCAGGTGCGCACTGTGGCTTGCCTGTAATTCCAGCCTTAGAAAGTAGAGACGCAGGATCTCCTGAGCAAGCCGGCTAGCAAGCCTAGTTGTCTTGGTGGATTCTGGGTTTGATTGAGACACCCTGACTCAACAAACAAGGTGAGAGAATGATTGAGTGTGATCTAGATGTTATCGTCAGGCCTCCTTATGTCTACACACCCTTTTGCACCTGCAGCCACCTACGCACATGACGCCACACAAGCAAACATTCACACGCATGTCACATACAGAAAAACAGAAAAAGAAAAAAATCGTAGTTCCCAATTGGCATAAGTAGTATGTCAATTTGGTTTTGATTTGCTTTTCCAAGAGACTAATAATGCGCCTATGACTAAGTACTAGGTGGCCATTTGTATATATTTCTAAAAAAGTTTATTGAATTTTTGTTGGTTTATTTTTGTTAATACTATTTTCTGTTATCATTATTGTTTAAATGATATTAACATTTTATTAATTATTAATATTAACAATAAATAGTGTTAATATTTTGTTAATAGATAATTTAAATTTTGGGTTACTTGTCTTTTTTATAACTGTGACAGGAGAGACAGACATAGCCTGGAAGTTTAGTCAACTGCCTGGAGTGCACAGAGCAACGGAAACAGTAAAAGGGATCCTGCTGCAACAAGGTGAAGAGCGAGAACTGACCCTCAAAAGTTGTTCTCTTGGGGCTGGAGTGACGAATCAGCAATTCAGAGTGCTCGCAGCTCTTGCAGAGGACCCTGCTTCAGTTTCCAGCACCCCCATCAGGTGGCTCCAACCACATGAAACTCCAGTGCCAAGAGATCTGATGCCCTCTTATGGTCTCTGTGGGTACTGCATGCACGTGGGGCACATACAGACAAGCAGACACGCACTGACACACATAAATATAAGAACACATTTTAAAGCTTGGCTGTGGTGGCACACACCTTTAATTCTAGCACTTGGGAGGCAGGGGCAGGCAGATCTCTGAGTTCGAGGCCAGCCTTGTCTATAGAGTGAATTCCAGGACAGCCAGGGCTACATAGAGAAACCCTGTCTTGAAAAACAAAAACAAACGAACACACACACAATGTAAAAGTTGTCCTCTGACCTCACATGCATGTTATGACATGCAAAGCACATGTGTATGGGTGTGTATGCACCCCAACACCTTCCCCACGCTAATAATAATGGCAATAATAATGCTACTCCTAAATGAGTACTTCCTGCCACTCAGTCCTCTCTGCCCTCTTCCCTTCCTCCCCCAGGTACTGTCTTTTGATGTATGATGTTTTTAAATCTCGAGTTGTAATGATCTATTTTTTCCATTGTTGCTATTCTTCTGGCGGTGCAGTTAGGGAACTGTTGCCTAATCTAAGGTCACAGATGTTGCCACCTGTTTCCTTCCAATGGCTTTATGGTTTTAATTCTTGTATTTCACTGCTGTGTAGTTGTCTCACTGCCTCAAGTCAGAAGAAAGCTACTCTTTTCGCACTGAGGAGTCTTGGTGACCCTCGAAGAAATCAGTTGGCCTGTGGCTTGATTTCTGGACTCTTAGTTTATTCCATTAATCTATGTCCGTCTTTATGTGGGTCCCACAGTTTTGATTACGGTGGTTTTATAGTAAGTTTTGACATCAAGAAGTATAAACTGGGTGTGGTACTGCATGCCTATATAATCCCAGCAGTAAGGAGGCAGAGGCAGGAGGATTACTATAAGTAAAAAGTTCAGCCTGTGCTGCCTAGTGAGACCTGTCTCAAAAGGGAAGAGAAAATAAACTGGAAAGTGTGAGTTAGTGGGTTTTGTTCTTTTCTGAAGTAATGCTTGTTTTTACACTGCTTTGTTCTCTTTGTGTGTGGTGCGGGTGGGAGCACATCACTGCACGTATGTAGAGGTGAAAGAATGACTTACGGAAGTCGGTGCTCTCCTTCCGCCATTGTGGGTCCCAGGGATTAAATTCAGGTTGTCAGTCTTGGTAGCAAATGTCTTTATTTGCTGAACCATCTTTCTGGCCTATCCAAAAGAATTTTGGCTATTCTTTGCCTCTTGAATTGCCATATGAATTTTAGGATCAGTTTCATTTCTGCAAAAAGGGGCAATTAGAATTTTTTTAAATTTCTGCCTGGCAATTGGAAGTTTTATAGGCATTGCCTTGGGTCCACAGGGGGGACCTGATGGAATTATCACTGTAACACTGCCAGGTTTCCCGATTATAAACACCAAGTCTTCTGATTTATTTAGTACTTATTAATGCTTTGAATGAATGAAGCAATGTTTTGTGACTTTTTACTGTAGAAGTCTTACAGTTTATTTGTTGAGTTTCTTGGTAAGGTTTTAATCTTTCTGATGCTATTGTAAATGGAATCCCCCCCCCCCCAGTTTTATCTTGTTTTGTTTTGTTTTTGAGACAGGGTTTCTCTATGTAACAGAGCCCTGCCTGTCCTTGAACTCGATTTGTAGACCAGGCTGACTTTGAACTCACAGAGATGTGCCTGCCTCTGCCTCCCCAGTGCTGGGATTAAGATCTGTACCACTATGCCTGGTTCCTTAGTTAGTTAGTTTGTTTATTTATTTATTTAAAAAAACAGTGTCTCATGTATTCCAGGGTGGCCTCAAATAGATTTTGTTGCTAAGAATGACCTTGGGCACCTTATTCTTCTGTCCCTACTCCTGAGCGCTAAGGCTATAGATGTGACACTACATACAGCTAATTTCAAGTTATCCATTGCTTATGTTGCTATTTAGACAGGGCCTCCTATGTTTCGACTAGCCTCAGCCTGACTGAGTAGTGGAAGACAATCTTTAATTCCTTGCCTCTCCCTCCCAAGTGCCGAGGTGACAGGAGAGCGTCACAGTGTCTGGCTGAGTGTTGACTTTTGAAGAAGGGCAGGAAGATGGCAGCAGGGCACGTGGGTGTGTTGCTATGACATCCGTGTGCTGCTGCCATCACGTAACTTCTCTGAAGTCATAGATGGCGAGTTAGATTTTGTGACACAAAGGGAAACGTGTCTGACTAATCGTTCCCACACTGCCTTCACTTCTGAGGGCTCCCTGGCCTGAGAAAGTTTGAGCGGAAATGTAAGTTTGGGTCTACAGAGCTCTCGTGTCTCCACCCCTGACCCTTCATTCCTGTAGGATTTTGGCTAGCCCTTCTGAAGGGACAGGGACTCCTTTAGGGGCTACGGTGATGTTTCTTTTCTCTTTTTCTTTCTTAACTTTTTTTTTTTTTTCTTTTTGAAGTAGCCTAGGATTACTCAGTATGTTGAGTTGAGGATGGCCCAAGTGCTGATACTTCAGGTGTGTGCCACCATACCTGGCTACCGCTATATTATGGGTTTATCAGCCTTTTGTATGTATTTACTGTCTGGAGGTCTATTTATTCATGCTTTGCTCATGTTAAAACTGGGTAACCGACTCTTCTTGTTCATCTACAAGTTAGACCAGAATGGGCGTTTTCATGAGCCTATTGCCTAGGGAGAAGGTTTGTAAATGATAGACACAGGTAAGGTGGAGCCAGACGAGGCTGAGGTGGGAGTCCCTAGGAAAGAACCAAGGGTCAGTCAGGTGGCAACAATCTGAAGAAATACTGGACCGCTTGAGGTAAATGTCTGTTTGCCCTTACCCGAGGCTATCCCTCTGCTTCTTCAGTTGACAGTGGGGCTAGCAGCTCAAGGTCCTTGAATAAGTCTGTCTCGCCAAAAAGGGGGGGGGGGGTGGGCTGGGGAGGGTCAGTGCTGATGCTCACCTCCACCTCCCAGGGAGCATGTGAGCAATGGTGTCAGGTAATGAGCTGCACAGTGTGCAAGTGCTGGCAAACGTGTCCTGGAACGAATCAGTCGCCAGCTCCTGCCTTTGTCAGGCACGAGAGCAGCCTGAGAGAGAGGCAGAGCCCAACTCAGAATGAAAAGCAAAGAGTAACGGAACCCAGGGGTCAAGGCCCAGGGTGGTAGGGCAGGTGGAACAGAAGATCACCTGTCCTAGAGTTCTGGGTGGGAAAGTGGGAACTTCAGGATCGGCCGTGTGGAGACTTCTGGGGCCAAGACGTGACTAACACATTCCTGTGCTAAAGGATGTGGCAGACTGGCAAGGGACTAGAATAAGAGATGACGTGAGTTTCCGTTTTTAAGACAAGGCCTCTCAGTGTAGTCTAGTGACTTGGTACTTACTGCCCAGGCCCCACCTGCCTCCTCATCGTCTTGCCTCCTCCTTCAAGCTCTGAGACTGCAGATTCACACCACTACACCACCTAGTGTTTGTATAATTTGGGATTAGAAAGTACAGAAAAAATGGTCTGTGAACAATTACTGACATTGTAGACAAATAATAGGTTATTATTAATCAATTAAACATTCTACTGTTCTTTATGCCTTTTAAATTCAAATTATGTATTTTGTTATTTTATTATGAAACTCTATGGTATGTAGATGCTGGTGATGCAAACTCAGGCCTCAGGTGTCTGTGTAACACCTTACATACATAGCCACTGAGGCATTTCCACAGACCCATCCTTCTTTTCTTTCTTTCTTGTTTGAGACAGGGTCTCACTGTGTAGCCCTGATTGGCTCCACACCTTGCTACTGTGCTTCGAACCCATTTGTCCTTTTTAAAATTAAAATTTTATTAACTCAGCTTGAACAGTTTAAGCTCCAGTATAAATATAGTCCATTGGAGCCTCTTAAATATTTTAAATCGCTTATCTAAATTTAACATCCAATATATTTGATTTTCTTTTTAAGCATTTAGGTGCATGACAGGGCAGTATCTTTTTAGACATAGTCTTGCAATGTATCCGAGGTTAGCTTCAAGTTACCGGGCAGCTTAGGCTGTCTTTGAACACTTGATCTTCCTGCTTCAGTCTCCTGAATGCTGGTATTATAAGAGTACATTACCATTTGTCAGGCATCTAACTCTAATGAGAAAAAACTCCCGAACTACTTAAACATTTCTTGTAAGTCTAACAAAGGTTTACATTTGGCCATCATGGTTCCTTGAAATATTATAATTGTATACAGTCAGCCTGTAAACATCTCCAACCTAGAATCACTGCCCTAGTTTGGGTAAATAGTACTGTGATGGAACATCATGACCAAAAGTAACTTAGGGAAGAAAGGGTTTATTTGGATTCTATATCATAGTCCCTCACTGAAGGAAGGCAGGACAGGAGCTCAAGCAAGGCAGGAACCTGGAGGCGGGAGCTGATGCAGAGGCCTTGGAGGGCGCTGCTTACTGGCTGGCTCAGCTTGCTCTCTTACAGAACCTAGAGCTACCAGCTCACGGATGCCAACACCCACGATGAGCTGGGTTCTCCCCATCAATCAGTAACTGGGGAGGGCTGGGCAGGGGCACAGCACTTGGGACAGAAAGAAAAAAAAGAAAGAAAGAGAAAGAAAGAAAGAAAGAAGGAAGGGAGGGAGGGAGGGAGGGAGGGAAGAAAGAAAGAGAAAGAAAGAAAGAAAGAAAGAAAGAAAGAAAGAAAGAAAGAAAGAAAGAAAGAAAGAAAGAAAGAAAGAAAGAAAAAGAAAGAAGGGAAGGAAAGAAAATGCCTTACAGTTGGATTTTTTTCTTTTTAATGTATGAACACACTGTCGCTGTCTTCAGACACACCAGAAGAGGGCATCAGACCCCATTACAGATGGTTGTGAGCCACCCTGTGGTTGCTGGGAATTGAACTCAGGACCTCAGGAAGAGCAGTCAGTGCCCTAGGGGTGAGAGCCATCCCTCCAGCCCGTACAGCTGGATCTTATGGAGTCATTTTCCAAATTGAGGCTCCCTCCATTGTGTCTCCATTTTCATTTCTAATTATAGTAATTAGTATCTTCATTCTCCATTAAAAAAAATAATTTGGGCAAACGTTTGTTAAACAGGTTGGTTTTTCTCAAAGAATCACTGATGCTTTGTTGTTTCCGGTTTGTACGCTTCTGCTTTGTTTATTTTGCCCTGACGTCTATGATTTCCTCCTGTCTACTCTTTGCAGGCATAGTCTGTTTTGGTTTTCTTGCACTTTTAAATGCATTATTGAGTTATTAAAATGACATCACACCAGCGGTTTTTTATATTTATTTATTCATTCATTCCTTTACGTGTAGGAATGCTCTGTCTGCATGTGTACCTAAAAGTTGTGCAGGATGTCAGATCCCATGACAGATGGCTGTGAGCCACCGTGTGGGTGCTGGGAATTGAACTCAGGACCTCTGGAGGAGCAACCAGTGCTCTTCACTGCTGAGCCATCTCTCCAGCTTCCCACAGCAGTGTTGGATGAAGCACTTGGTGCTATGGACGTGCCCTTAAACTGCCTTCATGGTGCCGCATGCGATTGAGGTCGTTGAGTTTCATTCAGCTCAGCATGGTTTTGCCTTTCCCCCTGACTTTTGCCCTCGTGCAGTCTTCTTTTAACCGGTTGTGAGTTGTCCAGACTCCATGCGTTTGTGTGCTTTCTGCCGTATCTGTTCACTGGTATCCAGCTTTCATCCATCGCAGACAGGCGGGGCTTAGGGTATTATTATTTTTAAAGACTTACTTATTTTATGTATATGAATACACTGTAGCTGTCTTCAGACACACCAGAACAGGGTACTGGATCCCAATACAGATGGTTGTGAGCCACCATGTGGTTGCTGGGAATTGAAGTCAGGACCTCTGGAAGAGCAGTCAGTGCCCTTAAAATATTATAACCACATCTTATACCCTAAGCTGTGGCTAATTTTGAAGAAACTTCTATTGGATGCTGAGAAGATAGTAAATTTTTTAGTGTTTATATAGAATGTCCTATAGAAGTCTATTAAGTCCATTTGAGTTATGGAGTTATTTCACTTCAGTGTTTCTCTGTTTAGTTTTTTGCCTTGAGATAACAGGTCTAATGGCAGAAGCTGGTAATGTCGTTCCCTCTCTGTGTTAGGGTGATATGTTATCTTGGCTACAGCACTGTTTCTTCTATTTAATTGGATGCCATTTTTGATGCATAATGCTTAAATTTTTAATACACTCACGGTGTATTGTTCTTTAATGAGTATGTAGGGTCCCTTCCCTATCTTTTCTAGTTAGTGGTGGTTTGATGTCTAATTAGTCAGATATTAAAATAGCTTGCTTCTTGGTTCCATTTGTGTGGAATATTTTTCCTATGCTTTTATCCTATGTGAGGGATGTTTCCTGGATGCAGCAGAAAGATGGATCCTGTGTTCCAATCCAGTGTGTTAGGTTTTTTGTTTTTGTTTTTGTTTTTTTTGATTCTGGAATTTAGATGCTGTGGAGGATGCTGCTTGCTGGCTTGCTCAGCATAGCTTGCTCAGCCTGCTTTCTTATAGAACCCAGGAACACCAGCCCAGGGAGCCTGTTTTCCAGTGGATTGTGTCAAGGTGAAATAAAGCTAGCCAGCACAATCACTCATTGAAATGATTATATCTTTAAAATTATACATTTTAAAAGCTCAACCAGGCAAATCTATAGCTCTCCAGGTCAAATCCTTTATAAAACCCTTGGAGAAACTTTAACAAACATACTGGTTGTTTCAGTGAATGAGAGTCAGAGTCTAGCATGAGTTGTTTTAGGTCTGAAGCTTGTTTGAGGTCTTATGTAATCTTGCAAGGGGCCCAGGAGGGCTGGGACCTCTGCTCGGGTCTGTGCTGAGGCTGAGGACCTCTGAAGGCCAGGGTTGTAACCTGTTCCTCACCACCTCCAACTCTGGTAAGATAAATTGTCCGTGGAGGACCCAGCGCTCTCTGCCAGGGAACTTCTCGCACAGTGGCCCAGGAGTTTTTGAGGGAAGGAAGTGTGACTGGGCCTGGGAGAGATACAGGTCTGGTTTGCTTGTGCTTCGTGCAGCCACTGTCAGCCAGGAGTCAGTGAGAAGGAACTCAGCACCATCTGTGACACTGGCCTTCAGAGCACCGGTGGCCACTGGTTCCATCCTGTTTTCTACCTCCCAATGCTTCTGCACATGTCTTTTGTGGCCAGACCTAACCCAGAACCATGAGAGTAGGAAATTCCAGGAAATATGGTCTTATCTTCATTGAGAAGGTATGAAGC
>CM052700.1:22169816-22187316 GCA_028551405.1 Uromys caudimaculatus | reverse complement strand
AAACGGCCAGGTCAGTACCAGCTTATAGCTTCATGTTCTTTGACTCATATATGTAGTATCTTCAGCAATAAAGCAATACGTTCTAGATGATAAGTAAGTAACAGCATAGTCTGTAATGATTGGAGGTCTAGAGGACCTCAGTTGTTGTTGTTGTTGTTGTTTTGTTGTTTTGTTGTTGTTGTTGTTGGATAGGGTCGCTAGTCCAGGCCAGTCTCAAGCTCCTTATAAAGCTGAGGATGACTTGAACTGGAACTTCCTGTCTCTACCTTCTGCTCTGGGGTCACAGGTGTGCACCACCACACTTGGTTTATGTAATGCTGGGATCATATCCAGGGCCTCATGAGTTCTAGACAAGCACTCTACCACCTGAGGTACATTCTACCCCTTGGAAATTCTCTCTGCTGTTCTAGTAAGTGACTGTAGCTAGGATGGATGAATATGCTGAATTTATCCCTTTCTAGTGAAATGTGAAGCCTTATGGAAAAATAGTCAAAAATACAAGTATTAATGTCTTTAATGAATTAAAGACACCTTGGTATTTCTTTTTATTACATTTACGTTCATTAACACAGAGAAATACCTATATATTATATAACAATATATAAATATGACATAGTTATATATTATTTTAATATATACATACATTTTTATAAATTTTTAAATAAATATAAATGCATTTAAAAAAGATTTTATTTATTTAATGTATATGAGTACACTGTCTCTGTCTTCAGACACACCAGAAGAGGGCATCTGATCCCATTACAGATGGTTGTGAGCCACTATGTGGTTGCTGGGAATTGAACTCAGGACCTCTGGAAGAGCAGTCAGTGCTCTTAACCACTGAGCCATCTCTCCAGCCCATATAAATGCATTTTAAAGATTTATTTAATGTTGCTAGGGATGGCGGTGCATTTAAACCTTTCACTCAGGAAGCAAGAGGCAGGCAGATCTCTGCATTTGAGGCCATCCTGGTCCACACAGTGAATTCCAGGACAGCCTGGGCTACTTGTCTCACAGCCAGATCTTCTCTCAAAAAATTATTTAATGTTCTGTGTGTGTGTGTGTGTGTGTGTGTGTGTATGTGTTAAGTATCTTGTTTACATATATGGATGAGTGTGCTACACGTGCCGGCGGAGGTCGAAGGAAGGCGTCAGGCCCCTTGGAACTGGAGCTATGGCTTCCTAGAGCCACCATGTGGATGCTGAGAACTGGAGCTGGGTCCTCTAAGAGCAGCCAGTGCTCTCAACTGCTGCGCCATCTCTCCAGCTTGCTAAAGTGTATTCATATTGGAGACTGGCCCAATTAAGATTGTTAGCTAAATGAATGATGACAGCAACATCATAATTACATTCTGAATAATTGCGTTCTGAAGTGACATTTTTTTTTCCCCCGAGACAGGGTTTCTCTGTGTAGCCCTGGCTGTCCTAGAACTCACTCTGTAGACCAGGCTGGCCTCGAACTCAGAAATCCGCCTGCCTCTGCCTCCCGAGTGCTGGGGTTAAAGGCGTGTGCCACCACCACCCGGCTGAAGTGGCGTTCTTTTTGTCTCTGAATTTCCCAGTTTGTGCTTTTGTTGATGTTAAAATAACTTTCACACTGGGAATGAATCTCTGATTTAAACCTGGCGCCAAAGTCTTGGTGAAGGTTTTTGGAAACCTTTAGCAAAGGAAACTTTAATGAAAATGACCTCCCTTTCTCTAGTTGATGCTGACGATGTGTTTCAGGGAACTTTTCTATCAAAGGTGTTGTGCTGGGTAATTTTGTCAGCTTGAGGGACCCTAGAATCACCATGGGAGCAGATCTCTGGGCATGTCTGTGAGGGATATCTAGATGTGTTCAATTGAGATGGGAAGACCTACCTTAAATGTGGGCAGTATCATTACAAGCTGGGGTCCCTGACTGAATGAAAAGGAGAGAGTGAGAGGCTGCGAGGCTGCTGCGGTGGTTAGGCGTATGCACCGCCTACAAGAGACCTGGGTTTGATGCCCACTGCTCGGGTCAAGCAGCTGACAGCCATCTGTACCCTGAACTGCAGGAGCTCTGATGCCTCCTGGCCTCCTTGGGCACCCACACGTATGTGCATGTACCCTCCCCCATGCATGCATACAATTAAAAATAAATCTTTAAAAACTAATTCTTAGAAAAAGCAAAGGGGCTGAGCACGGCATTCCTCCTCTCTGCTCGTGGGTTGTGAATGCTGTGAGACCAGAGCCGCCCTCCTGCTGCCGTCATGATTCCTCCAGCATGGTGGACTGTGGCTGCAACTGTGAGCATAAAGCCTTCTTTCCTAAAATGGGTTCTGGCAAGTGTTTTGTAGCAGCATCAGAAAAGGAGTGAACTCGGGTGTGCATGGAGCAGGGGACCTGGAATACTCTGGAATGCCACAGTTCGGTTAGCTCAAGCCATGCTCAGAATCTGAGAACTTCTTCAGCTGTGAGAGCGACGACAGTCTGAATTTCTGCAAGCTCACTGTATTACACATGTTCTAAGAGCTCCTAACAAAACTATTCAACAGCGAGCAGCTAGGCAAATCATATCATTCTAACGTCCCATAAAGTGGCTCCTGCACACTCTCCCCCTTAACCACTCCTACCAATTAGCAGTCTACGACATGGACGCATCATTCTTGTCTTAGAGTTTACCCCGTCAGGCTCCAGGCAAGACCCATCTTCACACGAGTTTCTTTGTTAAGTTATGTGGATCTCAACACCTAGTTGTAAGGAAAGATTGCCATTTTGGATATTAATAGGGAAAGGCGGCTGCTATAGGGGGTCCCAAAAGGAGTCTTCCCTGAGCCCCTGTAGCTTCAGAGGGCCTGGCGGACTCTCCACTTCAGGAGGATCCTGGTTCTGCAAGGGCTGTGCTGTCAAAAGGACTTTGTTCTTTTCCAGCTGGCCCCACAGGCATCTATCTCTGTTGCTTTTATACCCGATTTCCTTCAGAACTGTTCTCACATCGGCCCTTTGCCCTTTCTGGTCCTCCCTTCCGTCTACCCTCCTCCACCTGATACGGGCATACTCAATTCACCACATTCTAGGAACGAATCTGTCTCCAGCCCTTTCTCAGTTCCAGCTCTCCCCATGAGGGCGCCATTTTTGTTCTATTCACTTTTAGCCTCGTTACCCTTCCTAAGACAGGGGCTGCCACCCTGTTTATAAATCATTTTTTTTTCATTTGTTTTTGAACTCCATTGTCATATTTATGTTCCACAGCTGACTCTGAATTTTCTCAGTAATTTTTCGGTGCGGGATGTAACAGCCCTTTTGTGGAGGAGAATGAATGTGAGAGGGACGCACACAGCAGTCACCATGGAAACCCTGCCGTAAGTCACCTCTCCTCATTCATCTCTATTATTTTCTTAACTAAACCTTGTATTAACCTTATGATATTTCTTTAGTCATCAAAATTATTACTTTATTACTGTTGTTTAAAACTCAGGAAACAGGTATCTAATTCAAACTGAGTTCTTAAAAAAACCTCTTAGTTTTCATTAAGGTGTAAAAGAAGTGGTCGAGGGAGAGAGAGAAAGGGTGGGCCCGAGCTCCATGAGGCCAGAGAGCAACACCCTGGGTCGTTTTGGGTGATGTGTGGATAGGGTAGTCCCATTGTCTCAGCTCCATAGCATGGCTCCATGGAGCAAAGTGGTGCTGTGGCTAGGGAAAGGGACGGAGTGGACACTGACTAGGAACCCACTGAGTACCCGGCCCTTAACGGGCTCCTCTGTTCAGTGGGGAGAGCACATGTCCATTCATCCTGGGTAATACTTCTGTCTTGGTTTCCATTGCTATGGAGAGACACCATGACCGAGGCAACTCTTAGAAAGGACAACTTTTAATTGGGGCTGGCTTACAGGTTCAGAGGTTCAGTGCATTATCATCATGGAGGGAAGCATGGTAGGAGCTGAAGGCAGACAGGAGAAGACTGACATTCTCAGCCTGCTAGGAGGAGGGTCTCAAAGCCCCCCCCCCCCCCCCCCCGTGACACACTTCCTCCAAGGCCACACCTCCTAATAATGTCACTCCCTGGGCCAGGTGTATTCAAACCACCACAATCTTCAATGAGAAACTGCATGTTTGCCCAGAAGGTAGAAGAACATCTGAGAGAGTGTAAGCAGAAAGGTGGGCAGAGCTGGGCCTTCCCTGAGAGCAGCAAAAGCAGAGTGGAAACCACACACACGCACACACTCACACACGCGCACACATGCACGCACACGCATGCACCCCACATGCACACACACACAACGCGCATGCACCCCACACGCACACACACGCACACACGCATGCACACGCGCATGCACCCCACCATACACACACGCATGCACCCCACATGTACACACACACGCACACACGCTCATGTGCACGCACACGCATGCACCCCACATACACACACGCATGCACCCTCCATGCACACACACACACATACTCACACGTGCGCACACATGCATGCACACGCGCACATGCACACAGGCATGCACCCCACATGCATACACATGCACACACACGCGCACACACACGCACACGTGCACGCACACACATGCACCCCACATGCAATTTTAAGCAGCCTGGAGTGAGAACTGGGGACTTGGAAGAAGGTGGTGGGAAAGTCCAGATTACCCATGTGAGGAAGGATGAGCCACAGAGCTTGTGATTTTTACAAGTGTTAGTTTCTATTGGCAGGGTGGTCCATACCTATAATCCCAGCGCTTAGAAAAGGCAGGACCTAATGTTTATGGCCACACTGGGCCTCCCATATTCTCTTCCTTCTCTGACTGGACCCAAACTCCAGGCCTCAGATCTGGGCAACTTTGTGCCTGAAGCCAGTCTTACATAGTTCTGACTTGGAGATTGGATGCTAAATACTGTCTGTCCCCAACTAGAATGCTTTCTCTTGTGACATGGGCAGTAAGATGCCAGATGAGCACCCTTGGCTCTTACAGCAGCCAGTGCTCACACTGTGTGCTCAAGGGCTTCCCCATGAGGTCATGGAGCTACTATCTCCTACCTGCATGGGTGCCCACCTATTTAAAGTGGCTCTCAAAGTACTGAGTAGATGTACTCAGAACCCAAGCCCCACGAGCCCTGGCCTCTGACTGCTGGCCAGCCAAGAGCCACACCTTGGGTTCTTTCTTGGAAAGTCTGCAGAGGCAAACATCTGTACCATTAAAGGTGGACCTCCTGCAGTTCTTTCAGATAAGCATTACTGGCTTGAGTACAGGGGAAACTGAGGCCTGGGGAAGGAAAAGCAGTCTGTTCAGCAACAGCAGGAAAATGTGAAAGAATCGCCCAAACCTGGAGATGTCTTCAGGTGTACTCAGGACTACCGGGACCCTCTTACAGAAGTTTCATTTAGTCCTGAAGAAAGCAGCAGTCATTCTGGAAGACCCATGCTTTCATATGCGTGGCTCATTTGGGCACCTAAGCATAACTATTGGCTAACTAGGATGAAGCGACTGCATATGGGTTTATATAGTGTGGTACCAGCCCTGCTACACTGAGATAAGGCCCTGGGCAGCCATTGACTGAAAAAGACCCATCACTAAGAACTCTTGGTTCCTGCTGAAAGAACCTAGTAAGACCAGTGCTCAACACTTAATTCTACACCAGGAACTTGATAGAAGGTGACTGCAGTACAATACAGGCCCATGTGATGGTAGGTGGTTCTGAGAGCATGGGGAAGAAAGTTAACAATGTCAGTGGAAACAAAGCCATCAGACTCGGACCTTCTACAGCCCCAGCGGAGGCTCAGAGGACCCCTCCCCAGTAGCCCAAGATTGGGTAAAGCCATTTCTGTGCCAATCAATCAGTACTTTATTCTGATGTCCCTAGATAGAACTTAAAACTGAACATACAGACCTGTTTAGTCATTTTTTTTAGGAAAAAACACGTATGTTTTCTGCAGAGATATTTACTTGGGAAAAGTAGGTATCTAGAAAGGAATTTTGTTAAGAAGTACCCCATACAAGACAGAAATGCCTCAGTATAGAAATTTTAATAATATATCCTTTATTTTCAATGGTGGGGAAGACATAAATGGGTGGCTGCCAGCCAGACCCATGCACTCAGTATTCCTCCCCTTCTTCTGCCTCTGCTTCCACAGAATCCACGCCCACCTCTTCATAATCCTTCTCCAGCGCTGCCAGGTCCTCCCGGGCCTCTGAGAACTCCCCTTCCTCCATACCTTCTCCCACGTACCAATGCACAAAGGCCCGCTTGGCATACATGAGGTCAAATTTGTGGTCCAGGCGGGCCCAAGCCTCTGCGATGGCAGTGGTATTGCTCAGCATGCACACGGCCCGCTGCACCTTGGCCAGGTCTCCCCCAGGGACCACGGTAGGGGGCTGGTAGTTAATACCCACCTGCCAGAGAAAGAAAAAATAGTCAAGTTTATAATGACCTCAGAAATGATAGTTCACTACAAGTTGGGAACTGTGGACCCTGCTTAAAATAAATACCCATACCATGCTTTTGGGAATGAATAATCACCTACACAAAGCAACACGTATAAAAATTGTAAAGGACTTAAACCACTAATGGCCAAACAGGAAACCAACAAGCTAGATCTTCATACACCCAACACAGTACACAAAGGCCAAAACTGAGAACTGTATCCAAGGTATACTGTATGTTTAGTTAAAAGAAAACTGCCTGAAATCGTCATGTGTAGAAAACACCCACGCAGCAATAAACTCTGCCAAGGAGAAAGACGATGCTAAGGTGGTAACCTTTATACACCCTGATGAGCACATGGCTGTGAGCAGCAGCTAGGAGCACAGCCAGACTGGAGCTGGAAACAGGTAAGGACAGAGACACAAGGGTCCTCCTCAGATCAAGAAATACACCCCCAACCCCACTTTAAGAAGGAACATGTACCCTTGCTCCCCTGCTGGCCTGCCACCAGCATCACCTGTATAGAAGGCATAACATATCTTGACTATGCAGAGATTGCCTCTTGTTTTATAAGGACAAGCAGCTTTTGGGGCAGAGAATTCAGCTTTTCAATCTTTCATAGTTTAATATTTTGCTTTTTTTTTTTTTTTTTTTGGTTTTTTTGAGACAGGGTTTCTCTGTGTAGCCCTGGCTGTCCTGGAACTCACTCTGTAGACCAGGCTGGCCTCAAACTCAGAAATCTGCCTGTTTCTGCCTCCCAAGTGCTGGGATTAAAGGCGTGCTTATATATATACAATTTAAAGGCTCTAAAAATTACTTTAAAAGCCAGAGCTGGCTGCAAACTCATTAATGTGGATAAGAATATCTTGAACTTGTTCTAGTGCTGGGATTAGAGGTATGTGCCCTAATAAATGTCTAGCTAAAACGCAAACTTATTTTTAAACACAGAACTAGTGTAGCCCCAGAAAATGGTTGTAAAAGGTGTGATAAAACACATTGATGCTGACAAAAGGGAACTTAGGGCAAGGAGACTAACAGGGTCCATCTGCTGCTGGCAGACTCTCTGTAGGGGGAGCCCCTAACTTGTACTTCCCTGTAGACCATCTCTTTACTGCAGAAATGCAGGTTCAGCTGGGAGGAAAGCCAGGCAAGGCACAGCATTCTGAGTCAGCACCTGCTATCAGACACGCCCTCCCTCGGAAGTCCTCGCCTTCTCAGTGTCTCCTGAGAAAAATTCATCTGTATTGCGCTTGGTAGATTGATGGTTTAAGGAATTATGTTTGGGGGCTGAAGAGCTGTTAAGAGCACTGGCTGTTTTCCCAGAGGACCAGGGTTCAGTTTCCAGCAACCACTTGGTGGCTCCCAACTGTCCGAAACTTCAGTTCCAAGAGGTCCAGTGCCCTCGTTGGGCCTCCACAGATACCATTAGCACATATGTGCACGCACGCACATGCGCATGCACGCACATGCGCACGCGCGCGCGCGCGCACGCGCGCACACACACACACACACACACACACATACACACAAAAGTAAGCAAGTCTAAGCAAATCTTTAAAAAAGAAAAAGAAATAAGGTTTGGGCACTTGCAGTTATGGTGCACACCTTTAATCCTAGCACTCAGGAGGCAGGGGGATGTCTGAGTTTTGAGGCCAGTCTGGTCTACAGAGTAAGTTCCAGGCAGCCAGAGCTACATGGAAACCCTGTTTTGAAAAACCAACCAATCAACCAACTCCACCCCACTCCCCAACAACCACCACCACCAAGAAGAAAGGTTTGGTAATTGATGGTTTGAGGAAAAGGGCTCCCAGTGTGACTTAGAAAGTGTTACACTCCTTAGCAACTACCGACTGCACATGCTTTCTTTGGAGCCTGACATAGTAAGGGCCATGAGCTTTCCCAAAGCTACAGTCCCAGGGCAGAACCTGTTGCTTCCTGGCAGATAAAACTGTCCCAGCACCCAGTCCTACCTTAAAACCAGTTGGGCACCAGTCCACAAACTGGATGGTGCGCTTGGTCTTGATGGTAGCAATGGCCGCGTTGACATCTTTTGGAACCACATCCCCCCTGTACAACATGCAGCAGGCCATGTATTTGCCATGGCGAGGGTCACACTTGACCATCTGATTGGCTGGCTCGAAGCAAGCATTGGTGATCTCTGCCACTGACAGCTGCTCGTGGTAAGCCTTCTCAGCAGAGATGACTGGGGCGTAGGTCGCCAGTGGGAAGTGGATGCGAGGGTACGGCACCAGGTTAGTCTGGAATTCTGTTAAGTCCACATTCAGGGCCCCATCGAACCTCAGCGAGGCTGTGATGGATGACACGATCTGCCCAATCAGACGATTGAGGTTGGTGTATGTGGGACGTTCAATATCCAGGTTGCGCCGGCAGATGTCATAGATGGCTTCGTTATCCACCATGAAAGCACAGTCGGAATGTTCCAGCGTCGTGTGTGTGGTCAGGATGGAGTTGTAGGGCTCCACCACAGCTGTGGAGACCTGGGGGGCTGGGTAGATGGCAAACTCCAGCTTGGACTTCTTGCCATAGTCCACCGAAAGCCGCTCCATCAGCAGAGACGCAAACCCAGACCCTGTGCCACCTCCAAAGCTGTGGAAGATGAGGAAGCCCTGCAGTCCCGTGCACAGATCGGCCTGTGGTAAAACCAGGGTACATAAGCCAGTGCCGACAAAGCCACACTCCAACTTCCATTTCTGCAAATTCAGACTCTCTACCATACCTACGCACTGTCTTTGAATACACTGAAGACCTATCGATGCATCTCAGCAGAGTCTGTAGTAAGGTATTTTGGTAAACTCATAGATTAACAGATTTGCCAAAATGTCTGTGCCTTATAGTTTTATGTCAACTTGACACCAGCTAAAGTCTGAGAGGAGGGATCCTTCTATTAAAGGAAGTGCCTCCATAGGATCAGGCTGGCGGAAGCCTGTAAGGCATTTTCTTAATTAGTGATTAATGGGGAGGGCCCAGCCTATTGTGAGTGGTATGACCCCTGGCTTGTGGTCCTAGATTCTGTAAGGAAGCAGGCTGAGCCACAGGGAGCAAGCCAGTAAGCAACACCCCTTCATGGCCTCTGCATCAGCTCCTGCTTCCAGGTTCTTGCCCTGACTGACTTCAGTGGTAAACAGTGCTGTGGAAGCATAAGCCAAACGAACCCCTTTCTCTCTAAGATGTATTTGTCATGGTGTTTTCTCACAGCAACGGTGAAACAACCCCAACCAGGACAATGACCACCACCACCACCAATCCTCTTGACCAGGACAACTACCATATGAAGCCTCCTCAGCAATCCTCTTACCAGTTTTCGGATACGGTCCAGGACCAGGTCGACAATCTCTTTGCCAATGGTGTAGTGACCTCTGGCATAATTATTGGCCGCGTCCTCCTTCCCAGTGATCAGCTGCTCTGGGTGGAAAAGTTGCCGGTAGGTTCCCGTGCGAACTTCATCTAAAGAGAGACCGTATGTCCTGTGAGTCTTTCAGGCAAGGGCCATTCAATTCCACTGTGCACCATGTCAACAGAGCTCCTAGTCTTTGGTTGTACATACACCACATATGATCCTTTCTTTCAGTTTCTTACCCAACAAAGTTACAAGCATTCAGTATACAGCCTGTCTACTCTGCACAGATCTCAGTGGGCTTTCCTGAGGACCCCCCCCCCCACTTTCCCAGGAAAGCCTCCATCCAGGGCCCAGGCACCTACCGACCACAGTGGGCTCCAGGTCCACAAACACTGCTCTGGGCACATGCTTGCCGGCTCCAGTCTCACTGAAGAATGTGTTGAAAGAGTCGTCCCCGCCGCCAATGGTTTTGTCGCTTGGCATTTGACCATCAGGCTGAATCCCATGTTCAAGGCAGTACAGTTCCCAGCAGGCATTGCCAATCTGGACGCCTGCCTGCCCCACGTGGATAGAGATACACTCACGCTGGAAGCCAGAACACACGATATTTATTTACTTGAAACTGTATGACATACGAACACAGCTTTGTGTAGTGCCTCAGTATCGATTTCAAACCTGCTTTACAATCCTCAGGCATTCCTTTTATCTCTGTTAAAACTGACTGCCACCAGGTATGGTTACGCAGGTCCAAAATCCCAGTACTCAGAAAGAGAGATTAAGTAGAGTTCAAGTCCAATCCTATCTAAAAACACACACACACAAACTTGCACACAGAGATAAAACAGCTTGTCTACCCTAAACGTGCCCTATTTTAATATATAGTTTTACTAACACTGGCTAGCCTTAAACTAGTGACAATCCTCTTGCCTCAGCCTCTCAAGTGCTAGGATTACAGATGTAAGCCATCAACCAGGCTAACTATACTATTAAGTAGCAGTTATCCCCAGAGCATAAAGCATTTACCACTTTTTAAAAATATGATTAGTTTGAGACTTGGATGCCATGCAATGTCAACAACTAATTCAGTAGAGATAGTCACAAGTGTGGCCCGACAAAAAGATAGGATACAATTCAGTAAGGGATGACATGATAGGTCCCAGGTCACCCCACCAAAGCCTACCTAGATAGTCACTGTGTCTTCTATTTGCCCACCTAGATCAACCCTCTTTATTGTTCTCCATCCCACTCTGGGTACCAGGAAGCTGGCTAATGTATACATCTGTTAATATTAATAAGTTAATATCCTTCACAAAGATACCAGCCCACTTAGGGCAATCACTCATCCGTTCAGGTCTAGGAATGGAACATTCCCAGACATTGGTTATTGAGATGCTGTGTTAACTTGATTTTTTTTCTTTACTTAAGACAATTTTAAATTTTATTTAAAATTTAAGGGACTGGCTATATAGCCCAGGCTACCCTGGAAACTGCAATCTTTCTGCCCCAGCATAGAGTGCTAGGATTGTAGGCATATGCCACCATATCCAACTTCGGGTTTCTTTAGCCCTACATGTATAAATTATACATTTTTTGATTCTACCCAACCCATTAATTATAAATTCGTATTTCATGCATGGACCTAACTCCATCCAGCAACTACTTGTTCAATTTTAAACAAGTTACCCCCAGGAATAGTGAGAGGTCAAATGAAATTTTCAGAAGTATATCATATCACATACTCTATAGCAGGGGTGTTCGACCTGTGGCCCATGGGCCAAACATGACCCAGGACAGTTATAAATGTGGATATAAGCTTATTGAGAGTGTGTGTATATTTGTGTGTGTTTGTGTGTGTATAAATTGTGGGCTCTTGAGCATAATGTCACAGGTAACACTGTATTGCAAATGGTGTGTTCTTGTTGTGTGTCCTCATGTATGGCTTCAGTTATAAACTGGTGGCATGCAGCTTCTACTGTGCTCTTTCAGGTGCCGACAGCTGAATTAGTAGCACCACCAGTAACACGCTTGTGGTCAACTTAAAAATGAAACACAGTGTTGGGAGTTAGTCTGGTGCTGCTATGTATTCAGATGCTAAATGCTGGCTCCCAAGATCTGGTTGTCCCTGACAAGGAGATCCTCACATACCAAGTGATGCTATGTAAACCCTGCTTCCCAATTTAAAGTTAACTAATAAAAACCTAGAGCCTGTGATTGTGTACGAGGAAGAGAGAAGCAGGATTTTTGGATTGAGTGAGAGGTCTGAGGAGGGACCATGGAGAGAAGAGAAAGGACAGAGAGGAGGAGCCGAGTGGGGAGGAAGAGAAGAAGAGAGAGCAGGTCTCCATTAGATGTGATGGACCAGCAGCATGTGCCTGAGTGAAATGTCCGCCACTCAGGACGCCAGACTGCTAGAGTAGAAATAACCCAGAAAGATTCAAACAGCAAGCATTTGGGGACCACAGCTGGGGAAGTAGCCAGCCCAGCTGTTGGAAAAGTTTGCTAGGGGTTACCCCAGTAATTGCTGAAGCCAAATAAACCATAATCTGAGTCTCATTCATTTGTAAGCCAGTTGGGATAAGAATAAGTCAAATATTTTACAACATAGCAGCTATTTTATCCTACCTCTGCAAGTAGGTGTTAACTGCCGTTTAGAAGACAGGGAGGTATATTTTACTGAGAGTACTTCTACACCTAGCTAGGCCTCAAGTCATCACGAGCTTTACAGTTAGCTGCTTTAGGGTGTGCTGTAAGTTGGAAAGCCCAAATCCTTCCTTCCATTTTCATGTCGATTTTTTTGTTTTTGTTTTTTGTCTTGACACAGGGGATCTATCACCATATTACTGGCTATTTCAAATTCACAAAGACACTTGTGCTTCTGCCTCCCAAGTGCTGGGATTAGGTGCATGCACCACTATGCCCTGCCCCCAGGTTCTTTGTTGTTGTTGTTGTTGTTATTATTAATTTCTTCTCTCATATACTACACCCTAACTTCAGTTTCCACTCTGCCCCTCCCCATCCACTCCTCCTCCATTTCCCTTCGGAAAAGGGCAGGCCTCCCAGGGATACCAACCAGACACAGTTATACCAAGGTGCAATAAAATTAGGCACTCCCCTCATATTAAGTCTTGACGAGGCAACCCATAGGGGTACAGCAGTCCCAAGAGCAGACAAAAGCATCAGAAACAGCCCCATTCCCTCTGTTAGGAGTTCCACAAAAACATCAAGCTACACAATTGTAACATATCTGCAGAGGGCCTAGGTAAAGCCCATGCAGGCTCCCTGGCTGTTGGTTTAGTCCCAGGGAGCTCCTATGAGTACAGGCTTGTTGACAGCAAATATAGGGCATCTGAGATGGCTCAGTGACTAAGGCTTAGTGACTTAGTGGTCTCAGGGACCCACTCAGTGGAAGAAAAGAATCGACTCTTGTCAGTCGCGGTCTATTTCCCACTGGCAGCCATACCTGCACATTCATGCAAACGAATGCAATAAAAAAATAAAGCAAATATTGTCCTTTATCTCATTTTTAAGGCTCAGCAAGGCTTCTCTAATGCCTCAGAAGTAAACAGAACCCCAAAAAGAAAAAAAATCACTAAGATTCTTCAGTGAAACAGATTTTTTTGAGGTAAATAGTAAGATTCTACTTAATTTGCAGGTAATTTAAGTTTCTGAAGGTTAATCTGAAAAAGCATATGCAAAAACATCATGCTGATTAGTTTTGGTCAACCTGACACAAACTTGGGAAGAGGGAACGAGAACATGTCTGTGGGTATTTTCTTGAATAAGGATCGATGTGTGAGGGCCCAACCCACAATGGGCAGTATAAGGCCTGGGCTAGTTAAGAAGGCTGAGAATCCAGTAAGCATGATTCTTCTATGGTCTCCTTCAGGTCCTGCTTAGGTTTCCTAATGACAGCCACATAAATCCTCCTCCGAGTTGATTTTGTCACAGCAACAGAAAGCAAACTAGGACATGTTGCCAAATTCCATGCATATCAAGGATTGTGCCGTAAAAACAAAAACAATAGGATTAAACTATCCCCTCAACAAGAAAAAAGTTTTAATGAAAAAATAATGATTAAGCCAAGTGTGGTGGTACATGATGTAACCAGCTCAATTAAGAGACTGAGGCAAAAAGATGAGGTTGAGGCCAGCTCGGATGATGAGATCCTGTCACAGAAACAAGACAAATTCTGGCTGTTTAGACCCAGATCGTATGAGAATACAAGAATTTAAGAAGTCCTCTGCCTGAGGCTGGAGAGCACTCTTGCAGAGGATCAGGGTTTAGTTACCAGGCTCACAACAGCCTGACTCTAGCTCCTGGGTCTTCCACACCCTCTTCTGGCCTCTCTGGGAAACTGCACTCATGAACATATACTTTGCACAGACATACATGTACAGTGATTTCAAAGAAAAATACCTAAACAGGTTCTCAGCTTTGTTTTATTCTTTCCTTAAGACAGGTTTTTGTAGCCTATGCTAACTTCAAATTTACTCAGACTAATTTTGAAATCCAAATTTCCTGCCTCAGCCCACCTAGTGCTTGGGATTGTGGCATGCCACAGCACACACCTCAGATTTACCTTCTAATGCCAACAAACTATCCCACTTATAAAATACGTAACATGAAAAACAGCAGTAGCTACAAAGCATACAAGTTCTTTGGGAAGTTTGGCAGAGCTGGTGGCCTGTGATCCTGACACAGAGGAGGTACACAGGGCAGGCCTACCAGGGGCTCAAAGGCATTTTCTGATCATAGTGAGCTCGAGACCCACATGAGCTATGAGACGGTCTTAAAATTCCAAAGACAGGCTTTTTGGGCTCAGTAACTTTCACTTTCCTAGGTAAATGAACATTAGACCAGAAAGTTTGGTGGCTTCTAGCATCTTCTAGTACCAACGCCATTACTTGTTCTCTCACTCAAGGGCACTGGTACCAGTAAACAAAACAAAATCTCCCATTCCAAAAACCTATCTGCCACCCTCTTTTGTTGCATTTTCTTGAGGCTGGAGTCCTACGAGGCTGAGGCTGGCCTCGAACTCTTGCGCCTCTTTCATCAGCTTCTGCAGGACTAGGACTCCAGGCGGGAACTGCATCCTAGCATCTTGGATCTTCGTAGGAGCTAAGAAGCGGTGCATCTCGCTCACGTGCGCTTGCATTGTGAGGAGTCAAGAGGAAATTGCGGCCTCCTGGGCTGCATTGCCTTAGCTCACCCTCACAGAAGCTGGGGTTGTTAAGGAAGCCCTAGACTCTGAGGGGATGGCGGTCACCTCCTGTGGGGCCAGCCCTCGGAGGCCCTGAGCCCAACCACCCAGGCCTGGAACCACTCCCACCAACCAGGCTGCTCTCACCATGCTGAACTCCGGAGACCTGCTCAGCCGCCGACTCAGCCGTTCCTCACCACCGGTCCTCAACCGCCTCTCGCCTGCTGGCTCAACAGTCCAGGACGGATGTGCAGTCCAGGCGGAAGCTCATTGGCCCAGAGAGCCTTAGGGGTGGGCTTAGGCCCCACATCCTACTCATGATTGGATGTGGCTCAATTCTCAGTGCTGGCGTTTCCTGATTGGATGCTGCTTTGGCGGGAAGGCTCTGGAGTGGCTGGGGGGGGCGAGCAAGGAGGAGCGGCTGGAGGTTGGGGTTCTGTGCATCTCCGACATCCAGTTTAGCAGAAGACAGGTGAGGTGCTCAGGCCTTGCTTATCTGCGCATGTGCGACGGAGGGATTGCTTTGCAGCCGTCGTGCACACTCTCGGTACCTCAGTCCTCGCCTTTTATCCTTTCACCTCACCTCGCACCATCTTACCTCACCTGGTGCAGAAAAGCTGTTCAGCCTCGAATGGGAGGCTTCCAGATCGGGCTTCTTCAGAGAGACGTTGAGTTTCTGGGCACCTGAGTCCTATGTTGGGACCCAGCGCCGTTTTGGTAGTCTGTGTGAGCAGTTGTCCATTCTGACATTATTTTCTTTGGGAGAAGGTCTTGAAAGAATTTGGCTATGCAGTTCTGGCTGGCCTCCAAGGCTTTGTAGCCCCGGCTGGCAGAAGTTGAAACTCTGTCTCAGCCTACCTCAGAGCTGGGGCTATAGATGTGTGCCGTGCCCGGTGGGAATCAGACCTTCAATCTGCAATTTGGAGGAAGCATAAGTCAATCAACAGACCTTTCTTTTCTCAGAATATCTAACTGCACATAATTGAATTGTAGGCTGTACCATGGTGTTGTTTGTATGTTTGTTTTGGCATAGTTTTATGTATCCCACCCTGGTCTTGATTTCCCCTGTAATCAAGAATGGATTTGAACTTCCGATCCTCCAGTCTCCAACCCCTGAGTACTGGGACGGCAGAGCTACATCTCCAGCTGAGGAACAAATCCATGGCTTCAGAGATGCTTGGCAAGTACTCTACCAAATCCAGCTACAACCCTAACTAACCCCCAGGGCTGTGTTTATAAGAAAGATTTGTTTTTCTGATTATGAAATTAACACATTCAGAGTAGAAAGTGTGGGAAAGGCAGAAATAAAATGGAACACGAGCAACCGCACATGTCTCTAGAGAAACACATTTCAGCTGTTCGTCTTTCATCCCGGCCTGCATACATTTATGACTTATAACTAGAATCAAACACGATTTTTAAAAAATTTCTGGAATAAACATTTTTTTAAAAACAGTATCTTCTTGCTGCAGTCTTGTTGTTGGGTATCTGATTTGGTCGCTATGCATTTGAAACCCAGGCAATTTATATCCATATCACACGAATAAATACATTCCTTCACACATTCAAGTTTCAGCATAGAGAATGCAATCTTGTATACCTGCATATGAGCAATAACAGGAGACAGCCAGCTGGCTTAGTTAGTATTCTGTCTCCTCTGGGATCCCAGGAGGAAAGGGAGGCTTGGTTGAGGAGAAGCACCTGGCTCATGGTTTATTGTGCTTGCCACCAGCTGCAGAAGATTTTCACTTCATTAGAATACAGTAGGTGAAAACAGTTACCATCTCCTTAAGTCTTCAGCTCCTGGGTATTGTGAAGGCCAAATCTGCTGCAAACTTTCTGTAATCTGCTGGTTCAACTTGCCTTTGATCTATGTGAGCAATCTCAACAGTTTCCATGTTTCAAACATAATTTTAAAAACCACTTTCTTGAGATTTAATTATCTTACTCTATAATGTGTGTGATTCCGTTGACTCAGGAACTTCTGGGCTCAAGCTGCGCTCCTCCTCTGGCCTCCTGAGTACAGGTGTTCACCACCATACCACGCGTTGATGGAGGAAGAACGCTGACCCCGAAGGACAGTTCCCTTTTATAACCCATCAAGCGGTGTGGCACAACCTGATTGGTGGTTTCAGCTCGTGAACCGATTAAAGAGGAGGAGCCTGCACTTGGCATACACTTTGGCGCCCTTTTATGGGTTGCACATGCGCCATGCACACGTTGTTCGTTATAGGGCACACATCAAAGCAGGCTGACGAAGACACGCGCTTCCCACATCTCCCCCTTTTCTTTTAGTTAAGAAAAATATAGGGGTACAAGTTAGGTACGGGCATGAGGGCTCTCAGTGTCTGGTCGCACCCCTGTCTTAGGTCAGCCCAAACCAACTAAGCCTTACCCGTCTTGGAGGAATTCTGTCACCCCACAGAACACTCTGTCTTAGGTTGGTCTTAGTGGTTGGGAGGTTGCCCGTCATTGGGTAGTGCGGCTGAAAGAGAGTTACTTCCTCTTTAGGCCCGGGAGTGAGTACCAAGGACTTGTCTGTGGGTTATAAGCGAG
>CM052700.1:22134250-22169316 GCA_028551405.1 Uromys caudimaculatus | reverse complement strand
GCTCGCCAGGTGCCGTCCTCTTACCCTGTGCTCCACCTCCACACTACTCAGTATCAAGTGAGTTGAAAACTCAGTCAGAACAAAAACCTGCATGTACAAGTTTTATCAGGCTTATTCATAATTTTGAGAACATGGAAGCAACCAATGCATCCTCCAATAGGTGAGTTGTGAATTGTCCAGATGGAGTATCACTCAGCTAAAAGAAAGGAGCGGACCAGCAATGAGACATCAGAAAGAAACCATAAATGTGTGAATGTGTATTGCTAAGTGGAAGAAGCCAGTCTGAAAGGCTACATCCTACATGATCCCAACTTGGTGACATTCTGGAAAAGACAAAGCTACACACGCATTAAAAATATTAGAGCTCCAAACTGTTGTAGCAGCAACTAGTTTTGTTCTTAGTACTTACATGGCTGGCTTAAAACGGCCAGTTAGCACCTGCTCTAGGAGATCCAAGGCCTCTTTTGGCCTTTTAAGAGTGCCTGCATGTATATGTGTATACTGACATACATATACACATACATAAGAGCCTGGAGAAAGGGGAGGTAAATGGGTGGCTAGAAGGAGTTTTTAGGGCAGTGAAATTATTCCTGTGATATTTCACTGAAGTGGAAACTCCTGGCTTCTTTGGAAAGTCAGTTAGGTCAAATGATGTTTGCTGGGGCAAGCATAGGTGAAAGGGTGTTTTGCTGAAGCAGACACAGGTGAAAGGACGAGTGGTGTTTAGAAAGAAGATAAATATGACCTCACAGACGGTGGGAGTTTGAGCAGTGGTTTACCTTGCTCGACCTTGCTATTCTTTCCTGACGACACACGTGTATTAGTTCACCTTTCATTGCATTGCTGAGCTTCGCTTGTGGTGACTTCATAGAGAGAAACTCACCAAAGAACTTCTCATGAGATTCCTGTGGCTTCTTGCTTCGTCTGCAGACTCAGGCTGCTTAGTGGGCCTCGAGGCCTCGAGATTTTTACTGGAATGAACAGCCCTTGCTGATTCGCGTGTGGTGTCTGCTGAGTGGACTGGTCTGCAGCTGCTGATTTGTATTTGGTGGTTTGCTAGTGGACTGGACTGAAAACAACTCGAATATTGGAATTGCCTCAAAGAACTACTTCTAAACAGCTCCACTTCCCCTGTATCCTAATACCCTTTTCTTTCCACTATCTCTGGTGGGTGTGGGCTAGAGGGGAGACTGAACTCTCATTAAAGTAGGTTGAGAGAAATTTGTGCCTACATGACATTGATGGTTCATGACATTTACATGTTTCATGATCCATAGAGCTACACAACATAAGAGCCCTAATGTAAACTCTGTTAGGCAGTGTCATGTATCAGGTAGAACAAATGTCTTGCACAATGGACCATGTTAATAAATGAGGAAGCTGTGAGCAAGATGGAACAGGAAGAGCACAAGAGATAACTGTACTTTCTGTGCATATTTTCCAAGATCCTAATGCTTGTACTAAAACCAAACAAACAAACGACCCCACAGTCTTTCTTTTCTTCCCTTTGGTTTTTCTTTTTTCTTTTTTTTTTTTTTTAAAGATTTATTTATTTATTTATTTTATGTGAGTACATTGCTGTCTTTAGACACTCCAGAAGAGGGCGTCAGATCCTATTACAGATGGTTGTGAGCCACCATGTGGTTGCTGGGATTTGAACTCAGGACCTCTGGAAGAGCAGTCAGTGCTCTTAACCGCTGAGCCATCTCTCCAGCCCCCCCTTTGGTTTTTCAAGGCAGGGTTTCTCAGTACAGTCCTGGCTGTTCTGGAACTCACTCTGTAGACCAGGCTGGCCACCATGCCTGGCACAGTCTTTTAAGAAAAGAAAAACTAGGCCTGATGATTTAGGCAGGGCAAGAACACTTGCCTAGCATACATGAGGTCTTGGCTCAATTCTACACTGTCAAACTCAGTAACGAACAACAAATCCAAACAGGAAAACATGGCTTTGCTTCCATTCCATAGCCCCTGTGAGCTGTTGCTGACTTCTCTCCGTTTTGTAATAAGCTTCTTACTATTCAGTCAGAGTAAATATTGCACAGTTTGTTTGCTAGATTGCTTTTCAAAAGTACCTAAGTCAGGCATGGTGGTGCATACCTTTAATTCCAGCACTTGGAAGGCAGCAGCAGGCGGATCTCTGAGTTTGAGGCCAGTCTGATCTGCATAGTAAGATACACTGATATAGGGAAACAGAGACACATTGAAACCCTAAAGCCCTGTCTCAAAAGAAGAAAAAAATAAAACCAATACCAAAACAGAAGCAATAAAGAAAGAAACTAACAACAGAAATGTCTAAGTCAAACAGAAATGGATGATTTATGTTTATTGAATGCCTACTGTACATCATAAACTTTATGGAGATCTTAAATATAGTTCTGGTGATGACACCTAGGGCCTTGTACACGCTAGACAAGTACTCAACCACTGAACTATGTCCCAGCCTTCTGTTTACATTTTATTTATTTTGAGAATGTCTTACTAAATTTTCCAGGTTGGTCTTGAATTTGTTATTTTGTCATCTGCCTGCCTGTTGAACGTGGGAGTCCACGTGGTCTTGGCTCAAGCCATTTTCTTCTTACCCTCATTCTGTGGGTAGGCCTTCGGTCCTCTTCAGTTATCATCTAGATGTCTAAGACTCTGAAGGTACATCTCGAGTCTCTTCATCTCAAGATGCTCAGAAGCGGCTAATTCAGATCTTTCTCTACTTGGTTCAAGTCTGTCTTTTGTTTTATGGTAAGAAATATATATCCTAGTGGAAAGCTGATTATTGTTATTTACTGAATAAAAGCGAAATAACTGTAATTACCACCTAGCCCAAGAAAGGAACATTATTTGAAGTTCAGAAGTCATTCACACACCCCTCTGTGATCATAACTAACTTCCTCTTTCCTGAAGCCCTGAGGCTTGGGTGATTCTCATTCCCTGGGGTGTTGTTAGAATCACTCCACTACTTACACGTGTGCCTCTAAACAGTGTAGTCTAGGCTTTTTAAGCTTTATGAATGGAACTAAACTGTATGTTTTCTTTTCTGTCTTCCTTTTTTTTTTTTTTTTTTTTGGTTTTTCGAGACAGGGTTTCTCTGTGTAGCCCTGGCTGTCCTGGAACTCACTCTGTAGACCAGGCTGGCCTCGAACTCAGAAATCCGCCTGCCTCTGCCTCCCGAGTGCTGGGATTAAAGGCATGTGTCACCACTGCCCGGCTTTCTGTCTTCCTTCTATAAGGGAAGAAAAAGAAAGTCTTTTTCTTTTAATCTGGCTTTCTGGCCAGGGTCCAAAGGTTAAACTCACCTAAGAGGAACAAAAACCTGGGCTTGGTGGGACAGGGCTTTCATCCTAGCACTCAGGAGATGGAGGCTGCAGCATCAAGAGCCTGAGGCCAGCTTGAGCTATACAGCAATATCATATCTATATCTATATAAATATTGATATAGATATATTGATAGAGATATAGTATATTACATATATAATATATATGTGTATGCAAGGGAGGGAAGTAACAAGAGATGCTGGGAGTGTTGAGGTGCTCAGTGGTAGAAAACTTGCCTAGTGTATGTATAGCCCTTGGTTTTATCCCAATACCCCTGAAATAAAAATACTACTGTCTCAAAAAAAACCCATAAAATTATAGCAATAACAATAACAGGGACTGGAGAGGTGGCCCAATAGTTAAGAGCACTTATTGTTTGTTTCTGACACAGATTTGATTCCCAGCACCCACATGGTAGCTCACACACACTTGTAACTCCAGATCCAGGAGATCCAGTGCCCTCTTCTGACCTGAGGCCACCAAGCATGCATACGGTGCACAGACATACATGCAAGTAAAATATCCATACACATAAAATAAATCTTAAACATCCCTTCATATTTTGAAGTACTTTAGCTCTAAATAATAACCATAATAAAGGTGGAGTCAGTGAGTTGGCTCAGCAGGTAAAGGATCTGGCTGCCAAGACTGGTGGTCTGTTTCATCCCTGGGATCTACATGGTGCAAGGAGAGAGCTGACTCCCACAGATTGTTGGCTGACCTCCTCGCGTGCACTGTGACGTGCACTCAAGACACTTCTATAGTACTTTTCTGTGAGATTGACACATTCCATCCTTCAGGGAAGCTCCATAAACCTGAAGGTAAACAACTCAAAATAGCTTCAGGAAGTCCCTGAAACTGACCAGATTCACTAGGCCCCTCCTTCCCAGAGTAAACAATAAAGCCTGCTGGAAGTCATTCTCACACAAGTCAAGCTGAAGAGATTTAGACCAACTGAGACACCTGGAAAGGACACACTTCAACCTGTTGAGCGGCCTGCAGATGTGCAGTGTGCTCCAGGTTCTTAGCTTTGTTACTGTTACCTGTGCTGGGATAGGCTTTGGTGATGTCTTTGAGTCATTTCTGCTCCTGTAAGTAACCCCTCGCCCTTTGTGGTGGTTTGAATAGGTCTGACCCCTATAGACTCATGTGTTTGAATGCTTGGCCCATAGGAAGGGACACTCTAAGGAGGTGTGGCCTTGTTGGAGGAAGTGTGTCACTGTGTGGGTGGGCTTTGATGCCCCCTATGATCAAGCTATGCCCAGTGTGGCACACAGTCTGCTAGCTGTGGATCAAGATGTAGAACTCTCAGCTCCTCCTCCAGCACGTCTGCCTGCATGCCACCATGTCCTGCCGTGACGATAATGGACAAAACCTCTGAATCTGTAAGCCAGCCCCGATGAAATGTTTTCTTTTATAAGAGTTGCCATGGTCATACCTCTTCACAGCAATAAAACCCTAACTTATAGGGTTTTAATTAACTTAGTATTAACTTAATAGCCCTAATAACACCTTTATTCCTATAAGTAACATCAATAAAACTCGTTGGACTTTGGTGATATCTACACTTCTGTGTGTGGTGGGCTTCCTGTCTGGAGTGAGTAGACCTCTGTGTGTTCTGTCTCCCCCAGAAAAGCCTTGTTACACAACAAACACCCCCCCCAATAAATAAATAAATAAATAGTAAAGGTTCATAATGTAAAATATGTAGAACTGCAGTGTAGTTCAGTGATAGTTTGCCTAGCATGCTTGAGGCCTGTGTATAATCTCAGCATCACACAACACACACACACACACACACACACACACACACACACACACACACCATGGTGAAACATACAAACCTATAGTCCCAACAGTCAGGAGGGAGAGGCAAAAGGGGTGGCTATACGTGTGAATCTTAGGTTCTGTCTAAAATTTAAAATTAAAATTAAAATTAAAAATAATCTATCTGTACTTCATGTGTAGGGAAAGCTGATGAGATTGCCTTCTCTCATGCACAAGATTCTGCTTAGTCCCCAGCATCACAGTACATACCTGTTTGCTTGTGCCATGTATGTGTGTGCATGTAGGGTGAGAGTGTAACCTATAGAAGTTGATTCTCTCTGTAAGAACCAGACTCATGTTGTCAGTCTTCGTGGCAAGTGCCTTTAGTCACTAAGCCATCTCCCTGTCCCTTAATTCATACATTTTTTTTTTTAAGTAGTGAGAAATACAAACAAAGGGCCAGCAGGATGGCTCAGCAGGTTAAGGCACTGGCTGTATAAGCCTAGTGCCTGCCAACCTGAGTTCCACGCCTCGAACCCACACAAAGAAGAACAAGAAGAGGACCAGCTCCACGGAGCTGTCTGATGACCACCACATTAGACGCCAAGTGCAAAGAAAATAATACATAAATAAATTGTGAAAGCTTGAAGTGGTGGCACACCTTAAATTCTAGCTCCTCAGGAGGCTGAGGCAGGAGGATCACAAATCGAAGCTAGTCTGGGCATTTGAATGACAATATTAAAATTTTTAAAAATCGCTAGGGTTCTAGGGTTGTAACTCAGTGGTAGAATGTTTAGCATGCAACCTGGATTCCATCCTCAGTACCAGATGAAGAGAAAAAGTGGATGTCTCCATGGGATACCCTAATTTCCAGATTCCAGGTGTCTCCTACAACATAAACTGGGATTCCAGCAATGAGAATGACTGAGCGATGGCACTGGAGAGATGGCTCAGCAGTGAAGAGCACTTGCTGCTTTTTCAGGGACCCAGTTTGGTTCTCAGCACTCGGGCAGCTCACAATCACCTGAAACTCCGGCTTCAGGGAAGCTGTTGCCTCTGGCCTAAGTGGCACCTGCCCTTCCACATGCAGACACAGAACCTACATAATTTAAAATAATAAGGTAAAAAAAATCTTAAAGAGACATTGTCTTTGTCAGGGTTTCTATTCTTGCACAAACATCATGACCAAGAAGTAAGTTGGGGAGGAAAAGGTTTATTCAGCTTACACTTCCACATTGCTGTTCATCACGAAAGGAAGTCAGGACTGGAACTCAAGAGGTCAGGATCAGGAGCTGATGCAGAGGCCATGGAGGGATGTTTCTTACTGGCTTGCTTGCTTCCCCTGGCTTGCTCGCTTCTCCTGGCTTGCTTGCTTCCCCTGGCTTGCTCGCTTCTCCTGGCTTGCTCAGCTGGCTTTCTTATAGAGCTCAAGACTACCACCCCACAGATGGCACCACCCACAAGGGACCCTCCCCCCTTGATCACTAATTGAGAAAATGCCTTACACCTGGATCTCATGGAGGCATTTTCTCAACTGAAGTTCCTTTCTCTGTGATAACTACAGCTTGTGTCAAGTTGACACACAAAACTAGCCAGTACAGACATGAAATCATATATTCTAGAACACTTAAACGAGTATAAGCTTGCAATAGTCTTTATTTATTTTTTTTACATTAAAATTTTTTATTTTGCGAGGGGATGAACAAATGGCTCAGCAGTTAACAGTGCACAGAGTGGCAAGAAGTTAAACTTCCTAACCATTGTTGAAAGGAACCAGTATAGGATCAGGAGCCCCAAGACCAAGTTCTCAGAACAAAGGAGATTTCTTTGCCCCAGAGGAGGAAAGGGCAGGCAATGAGAGACAAAGAGAGCGCTGGGTGGCATGGGGCAAACCTTTAATCCCAGCACTCAGGCAGAGGCCTCTGATCTCTGGTCTGCCGGGACAGCCAGCACGGGTGTGTGTGTGTGTGTGTGTGTGTGTGTGTGTGAGAGAGAGAGAGAGAGAGAGAGAGAGAGAGAGAGAGAGAGAGAGAGAGAGAGAGAGAGAGAGAGAGAATATGGAGGACAAGGGAGGGGGGGGGAAAGGGGTATTTGTCCCAGAATAGGGGTTGGGGATGGGGAGGGACAAAGGACCCCTCTGGATAGAGAGGGGACAGACTTGGCCCTTAGGAAAATGGTAGCTTATAAAGGTAAAGGTGTTAGCATTCCTTCTAGGCTCCGCCCCACAGTTACCTGGCAACAGCCAGGTGTGCCTGACTCAGTATAACAGGGGCTGCTACCCTCTTACTCTCTTCCCTCTCTGTTCTTCTCTTCCCATTCCCCTCCCCCCTCTTTCCATATGTTCATGGCCCCTCCCTCCTCCCCTCCCCCTCTCCTCTGCCTTTCTCTGTCTCTACTACCTCAACTCCCCTCCCCATGGCCTAAATAAACCCGAGTGGCTGGTCCCTCAGGGGGAAGGGATGTCTCAGCATGGGCCGGCAGAGGCACCCCCTTCCACCTCACCGTATCGCACCTCTACCAAACATATTCCTGGTGCTTTCTTTCTTTTTATAAAACACAGCAAAAGGTGTTTACCCCGTGTTATGGATAAGGTGTTTAATTTTGATTGGACAGGTTAGTTAGGTGAGCCAAAAGGGACTTTTGATATCTGGACCTTAATACTTTGATAGCTGGACCTTGGTGTTTGGCCTCAGGAGGAGGAGGTGGCCAAATAAGGGACTAGACCTTGGGGGCTAGCTTTAGGGCAGAGGGAATGCAGAAAATGGCCAAGGCCTGCCAGAGCCAGCCTTTCAGTCTCTGACTTTATACATTTATATACTGCACTGGAAAAAAAGTTTAGTGGTTTCTTACTGCTCCTCGGGTGAAGTTTCAACTTTACAAACGCTTTACAAACTTACATTTTGTAAGTTTGTTCTACTGAACAACCTGCTTCCTGTTTACCTCCTGCTTTGGCTCCCTGGGAACAAGCTCTCTAGCACCCGGCAAATTGTTCCTTCCATCTCAGGGCCTCTGCGCACGCAGACCACGCACGCAGACCACTCACGCATCTCCACGGCTCTCCACTAGGGTAACCCTTCACTGTATGTACCCCAGGTCACACGATAACTTTCCTCTAGGAAGCGTTTCCTGACCTTCCAGCCTCGAGCAGACCCCAGTTCCGTGCTTTTTAGCGCTCATCTCTCTGTAATTAGGACATAAACCCCAGGAAGTTCTCAACCAAATTTGTTTAGATGCTGCTTTATCTGAAAATGACGGCTACATAGACAATATTTATTTAATGTTTTCCAAATGTGAACTTCGAAAGTGTGGCTCAGATTAATTTAACAAACCCAAGGCCAAGTCTGCAAAATGAGGGCTGGGCTGCGGGCCGATCGGCACATCCTGTTGACTCACTCATCTGCACTGCTCATCCCAGATCGTCCATTTTCCTTGTCTTCCTGCTGCAGGCGCTCTGCCCAGGCTCTCCACTCAGATCTCTAATCTTTGCCTGTTTGATCTGCACGAAATGGCTAGACGTGGATACTTCCTTAATATAGACAAATCAATACATCTATTTAAATTCCTTCGAAAAGGCTTAAAGCAAGGGATGGGCATGGTGGAACAAACAGCGAAGTATGATGTTATGTGTGTGCTTACATTAAAAAAAAAATATTTACGTATATGCCTGAGCGGTTGCTTGTCTGTGTGTGCTCCATGTGCATGCAAGTGTCCATGAAGACCAAAGAAGGAATCCAGTCTATTAGAGCAAGAGTTACAGACAGTTGTGAACTGCCAGTGGAGGTGTTGGGAATTAACCCTCCGTCTTCTGTAAGAGTGGCAAGTGTTCTTAGCAGCGAACCGTTCTGGACCCCAAAATACATACATTTTGTTTGTTGGCTTTGGTTTATGTTCTTACTGTTTTCTTGTTATCTGTTTTCGTTAGGGTTTCAGTTGCTGTGATGAAACGTTCTGACTGTATTTCAGCTTACAGTTCATAAATCCATCACTGAGGGAAGCCGGGGCAGGAACTCAGGGCAGGAACATCGAGGCAGGATCTGAAGCAGAGGCCAGAGCGGAGTGCTGCTTTGCTGGCTTGTTCCCATGGCTTGTGCAGCCTGCTTCATTATGCTCTGTAGACCACCTGCCCAAGGGTGGCACTGCCCACAGTAGGCTGGACCCTCCCACACAATTACTAATTAAGAGAATACCTCACAGACTTGCCTACTGGCCAATCTATGGAAACATTTTCTCTGTTAAGAATCCCTGTCCTCAGGCATGTCCAGGTTTGTGTCCAGGGTAAGACCAAGCAGCACATTACGGTTGTGGTGGGTTTTCTAGTTATTTTTTTTTAACCCAGGATTTTTGTGGTCCTTGATGGCTTGGAACTAACTACCTGGCCTTGAACTTGAGGTGATCCTCTTCTGTCTGCCTCCTGAATGCTGTCAATACTGGCCTGTGTCATTGTACCTGGCCATTTGTACTAAGATGACATCATAATGCAACCCATTGCTTTGTATGCGAACTAAAAGAACAGGCTAAAAAAGTTTAAGAAGAGAATGGACCAAAAAATATTGCCCAAAATTAAGGCTGAAATAGAAATGTGTATTGCTGTTTTACATTCTTTTGGAAGGTTGGGACAATGCTTTTAGATAGTAAGGCTGCCAGAAGGTTAAAAACTTGGCAGTAGGAGCCAGGTGCATAACCTAGCAGTTGGGAGGCAAAGGCTGGAGGATCAGGACATCAGGGTCATCTTTCTCTACATACTGAGTTCAAGGCCAGCCTGGAAGAAGATACATGAGTCCCTATCCAAAATAAACAAACAAACAGCAGAGATAAATTTCATATTACTTAGAGGTGATAATCTCTGAGAACTAACTGGAAATCATTACAGATGATAAAAGAATTAACGAGTAGTTGAGTTAAAAATATGAGATGTTGGGCTGGAGAGATGGCTCAGTGGTTAAGAGCACTGATTGCTCTTCCAGGGGTCCTGAGTCCAATTCATAGCAACCACATGGTGAAATGGGATAAGATGCCCTCTTTTGGTGTGTCTGAAGACAGTTAATGTACTCACATAAATGAAATAAATAAAATTTAAAAAATATGAAATGTCCTCAGCTGGACCTGGTGCTGGACATCTTTAATCCCAGCTCTCTGGAAAAGGAACAGGTAGATCTCCACAAGTTCAAGGAGGCAGCTTGGTCTACATAGACGTTCTAGGCCGGCCAGGGTTACATAGTGAGATCTTGTCTTTTAAAAAGCAAGACAAAAAACAAAACAAAAATAAACAAATAAATTGAATGGTCTGATCATTAATAAAGATAAACACCTAGGAATCAACTTGACAAGAAAAGGTGAGAAAACATTGAGGAACTATCGCTGGACACAAACAGTAAAGTGCCAACACACGGATTTGCTGCCAACACATGGATGAGCTACGTTTCTGACAGGAAGAGCCAACGCCAGAGAGATGTCAGCTTTTCCTAACTAGTCTGTACACTCAATGTAGACAAGACTGGAGCTTGTTTGGGACTAGTACAGTGCAGGCAGGCATAATGTTCAGTTCAAACAGTGTTACACAGGGTTAGCATTTCTTGTTCTCTCTCTCTCTCTCTCTCTGTCTCTCTGTCTCTCTCTCTCTCTCTCTGTCTCTGTCTCTGTCTGCGTGTGTGTGCTCGTGGTCAGAGGGCACCTTTCAGGAGTCAGTTCTCTACTTTTGGTAATGGGCTCTGTAGATCAGACCTGGTCAGAAGGCTTGGCAGCGAGCGCTTACCTGCCGAGCCTTCCTGATACCCCCAGCACCCCATTTTGTTGATCTTCCCTGCCTCCTCCTTTATTTTGTTGAGCAGAATGTACTAATTAAAAAAATCTAAACGCACTGGAATAATTACTAAGGATTTGTGTTCTTTGGCTCTAGCATGACAAAGATTTATGTTTGTGAAGATGCAGCCCGCCATCGCTTTGTGCAGAAGGAAGTTGGATCTGATTTTCATAGCCAGCCTTAAATAACCCATCCCTTGGCCCAGCAGACTCCCGGGTATGTGTTTTCCTGCCATACCGTCTTGATGAAGGCCAGCTATCGAGTTCCTAACACTTGGATTCAGACTAATTGCCTTTTATGGAAGGAACAGTCTGCACTGAGCCATCCTTCAAGCTCTGGTTGCCTCTGCTGGGCAGTGTGGTGGATATATGTGTGAGCAGCACACATTTACTAATGAAGGGACAAGAGTTTTGTGTTTTGTTTTGTTTTTTCTTCCCCAAGACAGGGTTTCACTGTGCACTGACTGTGTCAGTCACCTTGGCTGCACTGGAACTCACTCTATAGACCAAGCTGGCCTCGAACTCAGAGATCTGCCTGCCTCTGCCTCTCAAGTGCTGGGATTAAAAGCATATGCCACAATCACCCAGCTGAGAGCAAAGACATATTAAAGACTCTTTTGTTTGTTTGTTTTTAGATAAAGATAAGACGGTACACAGTCATGACTGCTACTTCTGAGCTAAAAGAATGAGGCCAGCCTAGATTTCTCTTCACCAAAAGCATGGAAGTTGGCCTCTCGTATGGTAGGTATTGAGCACCCACTATTTCTTCCAGACAACCCTGCTTACCACTGCGCAGGGTGATGGGATATCTGAGAATGACCTGAGACAGCACCTGTGGAAGAGACATTTATCCTGGGCTAACTGGCTTGAACAAATGACTTCTGTCTGCCTCTATCTCATTTAGCGAGAGTGCCTGCCTCATGGGCATTGGGAGGACAGAGTCAGTGTGTATTGTGTGTACAATACTTCCTGGCAAGCACTCAGCCATTGCTGCTTAATTGGGATGCTGTCTGAATGGAACCTGGGCCCTCCCCAAGCGCCTTTGAGGGGTTCTATTCTTGTGCTTTCACCTTTGCCTTTGTCCTAATGGTCTAGTGTGTTTCCACATAAAACACAAGAAAATAAAGGATCTCGATCTTGCCTTTATTTGCATGTGGTTACAACTCATAAATACACTTGTCATTTTTCTCCTGTTCCCAAGCTCTCCTCCACATGTGCTAATGCTACCCAAGCCCCCATCCTCCACTTCTCATGGTCCTCTCCCCAGGAGCAAGGGAGGGATGCTACTCCATGCGACTTCATCTTTACCCTGGCTCTATCTTGGTCCACGCAGTATGAGCCCTCAAGGCCTCTGAAGATTGGGGGTGAGCACCACGAAGCCTTGCAAGGTCCCCGAGATGCCCTTGCAAGTGACCCCGTGACCAGCTCCCTCCTCTGCCACGTTTAGAGTGCAGAGAGGCATGGTGAGATCACAAGCTTTGCCTGTGCCTGAGGCTCAATGGCTGAAGCCTCTGGGAGCTGGTGGGTCTGCAACAAGGTCTCAGGCTTGCTCAGGCAGTAGTCAGAGTCCTGGGTGGGCACTGTGCCCTGCTAGTGTCCGGTTCTCTCTGAAGAGGTGTCTGAGGCCGAGTCCCTTAGGGCTCTATTTCTCAGAGCCTACCCAGACCCTGTGAGTCCTGGTGGGTAAAGCAGCCTCAGGAAGAAGGTGTTGGACCCTATCTCCTCCTTGCCTTTCCCAGATGCCACCAGGCATGGGTGGCAAATAGGTTCCTTGGCCCTGTCAGAGGTCTTGGCACCCTAGTGTCTCTGTCTCAGCCAGGTGCCAAGCTTTGCCATCCTCCTGGTAGGGCGCAGACAGCTCAGAAGGGCCAGGGGCTCCCTCTTCAGGAATGGGATATGGAGGCTCAGGGGCAGCTGGAGGGTCTCCAGGGCCGCGGGTCCCCCCCAGGACTGGCCCATTGTATATGTATATGTTGCCAGTGACCGTCACAGAGCCCCCGGTCACATGAATGCCATTCGCACCTGTGGGAGGGACGGTGGGATGAGAGGATGCTTCCAGAACTCTCTCCTTTCCTCCCAGCCCCCCCACCTACCCACCTGTTACTCCTTTACTCTTCCCTTCTGTCATGCCTCCGCATCTTTTTATTTCATCTGGACCTTTCTCCCCGCCAACCCAGACACCATCCCTTCCTCCCCCCTGCTCCTTTCTCGATATGGCCTGCCCAGCTCACCGTGGGCCACCTGGCCATGTTCCCCAGGCTCAGCCTCCAGCTCCCTGGCTTGGACCAGGGGACTCTGCTGTTGTAGCACCACTTCCTCCAAGGAGGGCGCTGTTGGGGGTCCAGCAGGAGCTGGGGACAAGTCTCCAGACATGGGTAGGAGTGGCTCTGCCAGGTCAGGGAAATGCGGGTTGGTTCTTGGAGGGGCGCAGGGGGGAGATTCTTCTCCCTGTGGAAGAGGTATAGAGAGAGAACCACCAAGCATCAAAGGGACGTAGACGCCATCATACCTTTGCTCCCATGCCCTACCCCTTGTGTTCTGGCGACTCATTATCTGTCTTTGTCCCTCGCCATGCTTCCTGCCTCAGGGCTTTTGCGCCTCCTCCAATTCCTACATCATTTTCTTCAAGAGTCCCCTGGTTAGCATTTCTTCAACTCACTGCTCAACTAATCAGTGTATCAAAGAGGTCCTGTCCACTGTGTCTAAAAGAACGCACCCCAACCCTTTGCGTGTGTATGTGTGTGTGTGTGTGTGTGTAATTACTATTGTGATAGTTTTTTTCTGTTTGATGCAGGCTCTCTCACTCTAGTCCAGGCTACCCTGAATTTCACTAAATAGCCCAGCCTAGCCACACACTCATGGTGAGCCTTCTGTCTCAGCCTCTCAAGGGCTTGGATTACAGGACTGAGCCACCACCCTGGATACCCCCATCCCCATGGCACTGGCAATGGAGCCCAGGTACAGGCTAGCTAAGGGCTCTAACATCCCCAGCCTTTGCACTGTATTCTTGTTCCACTCATGTGCGAACCCCAGGGTGGGAGGCACTTTCTGGCTGGACCGTGGCACACTCGGCAACCAGTCAATGGAATGAGTGGAAGCTAAGTCTGCCTTCCCTGACCTCACAGCCCCGCCCCTCCTGGATGGCTTCTTCCGCTCCTTTACCTCTGGATGCCGCTTGAGCAGAGTACCTGAAATGAAAAACAGAATGGGTTGAGAGGCCTGCGGGTTCCAACCTTCCACCTTCTATCCCGACGCCATGTGCTGCTGCCCACCCTAGTGTCCCAGCGGAGGATGATACTGTTACCCTCATCCCTAGCGTCAGAATGAGGCTAGGGAGAGAACGGTGTCCAGGGCCCTGAGTCTTGTGTGCGAGGGTTTGCCCTTGAACACCCCTCCATGTGGGGATAGGGGTGGAGGCTCCTTCTTACCCAGCTTTCTGCAGAGGGAAGGGTGCCTCATCCAGGCGCAGGCCAGGACAGTGGTGAAGAGCAGAAAGAAGACCAGCGACAGCAAGATGGCCAGTAGCAGCATTGTTCCTACAAGGACAGCAGACAAGAGGGATGGCACCAACGTACAAGTGGGAGGAGCTTCTCCCAGAAGTCAGCCGGCTAACAGACTTTAGAATCCTAGCTCTGACATGCCAGTGATAGTTGATGCATAGTTGATTTTGGATACGTAGCTGAAAGTTTCTGAGAGAGCATGGGAAAATATTTATGATACACTGTTAACTAGTCTATAAGGGAATATATTATATAATAATACTAGTTATATATTATATAAGGGAATATGTATATATATATTCTCCCCATCAAAAAAATGTCAAGTATAAAATGCTTATATCGTTCCACTTTTAGTTTAGAAAATCGTATGACTAGAAATGCCTAGGGAATGTGTTGGAAGGAATAGACCAATATAGCAAGAGTGGAAGGGCTCCACGTTCAGTGGGGAATTTTAGCTGAATTCTCATTCTCCCTTTCTCTCCTCCCTCTCTCAGACAGGGTCTCATGCAGCCCAGCCTCTGAGTCCTGGCTACACCTCCCAAATGCAGGGATGGCAGGCATGTGCTTCCATACTTGGTATGAATTTTTAAAACATTTTATAGCATGTGTACCTTATAAATAGGCCCCGAGTAAGGAAGACCTAGATACAGACAGTAATAACATGATTTACACACACACACACACACACACACACACATACACACACACACACACGTGATCTGGGGAAAATCATTTACCATCTCAGTTTTCTCTCCTCATCAGTGAGGATGAATACCCACTTTATAGACTCATTAGGCAGCTTAAGTGGGTATTCTTAGTCACTTAAGGGATTACTGAGGGGTTCAGAGCTGTTCTCGGAATGCGGAAGCTATAATTACAAAAGTCTGGTCATTCAAAAATGTTACTACATTCTGCCAATTAGTAATGATTATAGTCATCAGAAACAGCCTATAGTCAACTACCAGGCTGGGAAACTAGTGGGTTTCCTCGAAGACAGAAACCAAGAAACAAGAAACCTAGAAAGAGTGTAGTAAGGGAGCATGTCTCCAACAGACATGTGTGACTGAACAGTGAGGTGTCCAATTAGTGACGGAATACCATGACGGAATCGCAGCCAAACATAATGACGACGCCAGTTAGAATTACGTCACAGCACAGGAATGCTTCCTGGCATAGGATGTGTAATTTTGAAAGTGTAAAAAAAGAGTCTAGGAATGTTCTACTCTCTAGGCACTCTTTGGAGACAGTTTCACTCTGTAGCCCAGGCTAGCCTAAACCTCCTCAGCCTTCCAAGTGCTGGGGATTACATGGGTATGTCACCACAGCTAGCTTTCCAAGTTTTTGTTTTTTCTTTTGGTGGTACTTGGGTTCAAACTCAGGGTCTTGCGTATCCGAAGCAAGCATTCTACCACTGGACTACACGCTACCTCCTTCCGATTTCTTCAGAAGAAATGCTTCTTACTTTGTCTAATCCTGGGAAGAAAGAGGCACATTTCCTTGTTTCTGTGAATGAGGGAGGTGGAGGCATTTCCCCAGACCCTGCCTTGTGTGCCTCCGCCCAGCAGCGCCTTACCTGGCTCTGGTGGATTTTTACAGATGGAATCAGAGTAGGAGGTACCTGGAGCTGCCTCCACTAGACCCTGGTTCTTACATCTGTGGAGAAACAAGACTGTGAGCCCTTCCTGCTCCTCTTGGTGTCCACCTCCAGAACACATGGCTGGAACAGCCAGGCCCTGAAGTCAAGAATGGAGAGGATGACAACGCTTGGGCTTCCTGGAGGGAAGGGGTATGGGAAGGGGCCCTCTCACCTGGTATGCGGTTGACAGCGGGCTCTGGGGGAGGAAGTGTTCTGGAAATGTCCTGGCTTACAGGGGACACAGCTGACATCAGTATCCATAATTTCATCTGGCAAAAGAAAGGCAGGCCAGTCAGGGTGAGTGGGTAAGTGTGAGACTAGCGGTAGGCTTCCTTTGCCAACCATTCTGTTCTGTAGCTGCTACCTTCCCCAACCTTGGCTTTGCAGCCTGCCGTTTTGCCCAAGCTTTCCCAGGGCTGATAGGAGCTACCTTCTAAGCTCCTCACACCAGTTCATGTCTTGGGAGACCCCCTCCTGTAAGCCCTTTTCTATGATAGTTTATGCCAAAGAGAACTCCAGTGGGGAGAGGCACCATGCGCCCTTGACACCCAGCCTCCCTTCACTGGCTGCCTTGAGTGACCTCTGACCTGTGATCTCGGCTTCTGTGCCAGGTCCACAGAGTAAAAGCCGCTCCTCCTCACAGTGCACACACTCATTGTCCAAATACACACAGGTCATCCCCGGCTTACAGCGGCACTCGGCTTTCTGATCACTGGTGCAAGGGGCAATCTCCTCGAAGCCCAGCACTGTTAGGGAGAGGAGAGAGTCAGAGAGCAGCTGGCCTTCCCAGCAGTACCCATCATCCAGATGCATCCCCACTCACCAGAGTCACAGGGGCGGCACAGCTGGCAGGTGGAGAGATGGTTCCAGTGTTCATTGTAGGAATTGTGGGGGCAAGTCTTGCAAGCTGTGTCTTGGCTGTGGCTGCATACAGCAGAGACAAACTCGCCTATGAGGCGAGTGGGGGAAGAGGGGTATCAGGAGACAAGGAGTCTATCCCTGCCTCTTCTGCCTGCTGCATACCACGGAGCCTCTCCTTGGTCTCTTTGTTCCTATCCTGTCTTCATGGCTATGCGGCCACCTCTTCAAATCTCAGTGTCCGTGTGACAGTGCTAACGCTTCTCAGTCTCTCTTTCCTAGCTAGTGTTACAGTGTTGGCGTCACTTTGGCTCACCTCTACCACCCAAGCATCCTGGGGCCACTGTTCTCACCTGGGGGACAGCGGGAGCAGCAGACGTGATGCATGGGCTCGTAGTATTCCTTGTCCTGGTCCCAGCAAGTTTGGTTTTCTATGCGATATGGGGGCACCTTCCAGGGGAGGCGGAGACAGAGAAGAATGAGGCAGGGTCAGCTCTGGAGGGCAGAAGGGCTAGAGAGAAAACCTGGCCCATCCCACCTAGCCCCTCCCTTACCAGCTGGGGCAGAGAGGCCACCAGAAGTGCGCTGAGTCCCAGCAGGAGTGGCCCCCAGGCCAGGCCGCAGGGAGAGGAGGCCCCAGGCAGGCGCATGGCGGCCTTTCGGGTCGGCTGACCAAACCGGGTGGAGGCCTAGGAGGAAGGTGGGAAGCCCGGACGTCCTGAGCAGCGTTGGCCACGACTTCCCAAGCCTGGCGGCTGGGCCGACGTGCCCCCGGGGGCCGGGAGCGGCCGGGCCTGGCCTCCAGGGCTCCAGCTCCGGGCTCAGGAAGTGGGAGTGGAGAGAGCCGGCCGGGGGCGGGGGCAGGGAGCTCTGGGAGCAGAGGCCGGCCTGTCGCAATCGCGACCGGGGAAGAGGAACAGGCTTGGCCGCTTCGATGCAGGGAGGGAGGGGGTGGCCGGGAAAGCACGTGAGAGCTGCAGGCCCGGAACCCGGCCTCCACCTTTCTTCGGAAGCCTGGCCCTCAGAGGGGCTGCGGATTAGGACCACCTGCTGATGGAAAGGGGGGCAGCAGGGCTGGGCTAGCCATCAGTCAGGCTGAACTCCAAGAGCCTGAGGCAGAGCTGACCTGGTTGACCTGATGTGGATGTTGAGGCCGATCAGTGGACAGCTGGGTGCCAGATTTGCAAAGCAGAGGCACCAGGGATTGACAGTGCACCCAGCCAAGATACCCAGAGGTGGCTAGCAGATGCAGCGTCTGGCCAGTCACACTTCTTGGCAGAGACCGAGGGCCTGCTCCACTCTGTGACTTTTTAAAGAAGCTGCCACGGTAACAAGCCCACCCACACCACACACCACAAGACATTGGAGAGAGTTCAGCTGGCCCTGAATCTGTCCTGCCTCTGGGGACCTCTCTCTGGAAGGGTGTGTGTATGTAAACCCAGGTCCGGGTGAGTGGGTACCTCTGGACTGGGCTGGGTAGCCTGTTCCAGCTTGTGTACACAAGCCTATAACTCTCTTTCACAGAGGGACCTGAGAGCCTAGCCAGTGTAGGGACCTTGCTTTCTAGAGAAGACCCGCCCAGGGTGCCAGGCAGTGTAGGGTTCCAAGGTTGTTCAGCCTAGTGGACCTTTTCTTCCTGCCACTGATAGCCCAGAGCTGCTGGAAGTGTGTGACACCCCTCTTTCCCACTTCCACTGGTTGCCACCCAACCCCCTTCACTCAACCCCCTCTCCAAATTTCAATTTAGAAGCAGCCATGGAGACCCCAACGAGGGCTCCTTACAAGGCTATGGGCTGGCCCATGGCCTGGTTTGGATATTTAGTCTAGGCTCACAGAGTTTAGCATGATCTGGCTTATGCCACATGCCAGGTACATATTCATGGAGTAACTGAAGGCTGTCCACACCGCTTAGCCACTCTGGTAGAACTTAACTACAGTCCAGGTCTGATTTTCAGATCCCAGCCCATGTCGACATCTGTCCTACCTTCCTTGTGACTCAGGGGAGTCTCCTTTGGAATGAAGGGAAGCCTTCCTTGCAATAGTGCACCTGAGAACGGGCCTTTTCCATGGTGGATCAGATATGCAGACAGGCTTTTGGTGGAGCCGTGAACCGCTGTCAAGGGAGTGAGTTTTAGAGAAGGCTAGAGGGACCAGCCTGGGCTTTCGATAGTCACTCTGTGCTGTCTCCTCACTGGGTGCCAGCCCAGCAGTTCCACTCCGCTGGCAACTGCCTGTATCAATTACCCAAGGCCACCTGACAAGGGTAGAGATACCTAAATAGCAAACCTTCTCTGGCTTCTCTTCCTTCTAGGCTCAGGGAATAGGGCCAGGGGCTAGACTCACTTGGATTTCTTAAAAACATAAAGGAACAGGTAGGTGGGTAACAGCCTTAGATACATTTCACTATTTCTTCTTTTTATGTCTTATTAGGGAAAATTCACATGTACTATCCAGAGAGAGAGAGAGAAGTATTGGGAGCCACTATGTTGTCTTACTTAGCTTTCACTGTTTTTTCACTTTTTTCTTCATATTCTTTTTTTTTTTTTTTCCCCCAAGACAAGATTTCTCTGTATAGCTCTGGCTATCCTGGAACTCCCTCTGTAGTCTGGGCTGGGCCTGAACTCAGAGACCTGCCTTCCTCTGCCTCCCAAGCTCTGGGATTAAAGGTGTGGGCTACCATTGCCTTTAATGTGTATTTTAAAGTTTGTGAGTTTTCACATGTAGATTAGTGGATTCTCATTGACTTTTTTCACCTGTTTATTTGTGTATTTATGCAGTAAGTTATGAGTGTGGGCACTTTCTGAGTCAGGACTCAGAAAGGTGGGGAGACCCGACCCACTTCCTGGCAGCCTACAGAGACTGCGGGCAGACAACTCAATACGAAATGGTTAGTATAACAAACGAGCACCTCTCCAACCTTCTTCTGGGGGATGGAGACTCGGAGTGAGAAATCTTCAAATTATTAGTGAGCACAGCATTGCCTTTGTTACTTGGGCTTTTTATCAGCTTCTGGAAACTTTCATCAGTGTCTATTGGTCAATACCAGACCAGGACTGAGTGCCTGCCCCCAGACTCCCAGATGGCGTGAAGGGCTCTTCTCCCAGGCCTCCCAGAGGGGACTACTGAAACACCCTTTTCCCCACAGCCTATGAGTAATTCCCAAAGAGAACTGGTGTGAGTGGCTCACTCTAAAACACTCCTGTCTTCTTATATTTCCCTTAGCCAACTGATCCCCTTAACTGGGCTGGTAGATAGTGAGACATGGGCAGAACAGATGAAAGGTGGCCTTTTCCCTGAGTGTTTGGAGTTTCAGTGGGAGCAAAGACTTGTCCAGTTATTCTCCATCTTGGTAACCTTGCTCTCCAGAAGACATTTGGAAATATCTTAAGACATTTTAGGTTGCAACTGCTTGGAATTCCCACTGTCACCTAGCGCACAGAGGCCAGGGATGTTGCTGTGACCTGCAGTGCAAGACAGGCCCAGATGACAAGGGATTGCCTGGCCGGGAATGTCAGCAGCGAGGACCTTGTCAAGCCCTATACTGACCAAAGGAATATGTCTCTAATTGGGGACTTCTAAGCATCTTCCCAAGTCACTAAATTGAGGGTGGCTGAGAGAAATTTCCTGGTCCATCCCATTAAATTTATACTACATAAAGAAAGATAAAAGGATGCTGTTTGCCACAGTAGTCTGCTCCGTAGTTAGTGCTAAGTATAAGAGTAAAGGGGTGCATTTCATTGTGTGACTCATTTTTACCCTAGAAAGCATACAGGCCAAAAGGGGAAAAAAGTGAAAGAAATTTCGATAAACTAACAGACCCCCAAATCAATGTGCTATCGGAAGAAGCTGAGATGTTTGATATTTTTTCCAGTGTGCACTCCACTCTGTCAAAAGATAAACCTTGGATCCTAGCCAAGATGTGAGATTCTGGTGTCTGCAGAGTGGGCCAGCAAGGAATGACCATTAAGTTGGGCAGGGTGGTATACATTTGTAACTTCAGCACTTGGAGGACTGGGTAAGAGGATTGGGAATTTGAGAGCAGCCTGGGCCACAGAGTGAGTGTCTCAGAAACAAAACAGAAATAGTAACCACTAGTCACCAAAGTCACCAAGATAAACAAGTCTGGTGCTTGTCGTCAGGGCACTCATAATATGGTCTACACACATGTAGTAGGCACATGGACGTGAACACAGGTGCATGTGTGGGCCACATCATTAACAGTAAACAGCAGGAGGTGTTGAGGCAGGCTTTCCTCAGCAGTGTGGAGGAGAAAGGGATCCTTCCTGTCACCTATCTCTGGAATGAAGAGGCAGGATGACCTGAGTCCTAATGCTCACTCCACTGCAACCCTGAAGGTTAGCTTCTTTCCCTAGAGCCACTGCATAGTTTATGGCTGTACTAAGGGTTGGTTGGTGGCTGGTATGGGGCAGAGAAGGCAGCCCCTCATTTAAGAGATGGCTTGGGGCTCTGGGAGAGGCAATAGGAAGCCCTGGGTAGGGGGTGTTTCTCAGACAAGGCAAGAAATGCCCTTGGAATGTCATACAGGACTCTACTCTCTTCAAAGTCAGGAGAACAGAATCAAACTTGGGAAGCAACCCACTCCAACCCTGGGTGGCCCCTGCCAAAGTCACTTTGCTCTCAGGCCTTAGTTTCCCCATGTTCTGAGCAGGGAGCTAGATGCAGTCATCTGGCAAAGCAGCCTAACCCACCACTTCCTGCTCCTTCATTCTTTAAATGAGAGCCCTGGGGCCTAGAGAGGTAAAAATGTCCATCTGCCCCCCCTTCCCTCCCTCCCTTCCTCCCTCTCTCTTTCTTTCGATAGGATCTCTCTATGTAGCCCTGGCTGTCCTAGCACTCACTTTGTAGACTAGGCTGGCCTTGAACTCACAGAGATCTACCTGCCTCTCAAGTGCTGAGAGTAAAGGATGCACCACTATGCCTGGCTTAAAAATGCTTTCTCAGAGACAAACAGTTTAAAAATAAAAATGGAAGTCCTAGAGTAATACGTAGGAAGTGGTCACACTATTTTTTTTTCTTTTTGGAAATGCATGCAAGTTGGCATGCCATACATATCCATAATTGAAGTACTTGGGAGGCCGAGGCAGGTGGATCATGAGTTCAAGGCTAGCCTTGGTTATGAAGCTAGTTTAAGGTCAATTATACATTGAAACCTTGTCTCAGCATACAGCACAACAAAACATGTAAGTCCGAAAGACACCCAGGAAGAGATGGATTAATGTTGTAGTGGTTCTCTTTGGGCTGTGGGGAAGGAGAAATGGGGGGATAATAGGAAACTTTTGTTGTTTCAAGTTTCTGCATTGCTGGGAAACTATACTGACAAAAATGTATCCACTTGGGAAGTCGAGGCAGGAGAATTACTGAGTTCCAGACCAGCCTGGGCTACAGAAGGATCCCCTGGTTTGCTGTGTGTGTGTGTGTGTGTGTGTGTGTGTGTGTGTGTGTGTGTGTGTGATGTTTCAAATGGGACTCTGACCAAAGTACCAGTATCTATTCTGACATCCGGCTTGCACTGGCCCATTTCAGATCTCTAGTGCCGTGGTCACCAAGCCAAGTCAAGCCACTCTGGTACTCTGTCAGGACATGCCAGAGTCACCACACTCTCTTTGGCCTAGGCATTCTCATCCTTGAGATGAAAACTATTTGTTATGCTGCCTTAAGCCAGTACTTGGGTTTCAAGCCCAGCTAGCAAACAGAAGAGGCAGGGAGGAGCCAGCTTCTCGGAACCTCACAGACTAAACAGTGAGGAGAACCAGGCAGCTTGCCTGTAGGACGCTAGTTTAAGGACTTGCTTGATTCAAGGGAGCTTAGGGGTGGCTGGGGATATAGAGAGGTAGGAACAGCTCAGAGACACACAGCCAAGGAGACATTGCCTCGAGAGGATGAATCCATGGGCTTTGTGGGGTGGGGGAACCAGCCCCCCCCCCCCCCGCTGGGCTGGTTCCCCAGGAGTTATGACTGGTTTGTCTCAGGAGGTAAAGGATGAGAGGTGACATCAGAGGAAGACGTTGGTTTGCGTTCTGTTTATACCTGCTGCTGTTCCGCTTTGTGACGTCAGAAAACTGGCTTGTTGTTTTGGAGGGTCAGTTTCCTTGTCTGAAAAGTAGAGAAGGAGCCTCCTCTCCCTCTTCTTACGGAAGATTTTGTGGATGTGTGTCAAACAGCCTAGCTAGCAGGTGGAACCCAGGTTGACCGTTTCAAAAATGAGACAAGGTACTAGCTCTGTGGGGACCCTCTTATTTGTCTCGTAAACGCCTTAATCTGCAAGATTCAGCTGCAGTGCCAGTGTCCAGGGTGTCACTTGAAATGAGTCCCTCCAGGGTGTCACTTGAAATGGGTCCCTCCAGGGTGTCACTTGAAATGGGTCCCTCCTGCTGCCTCCCCACACTCTCCCAGCACTTGGTTCCTATCCCTGCCTCTAGAATCCTTATCTTACTGTATTTCAACTACTTGTTATGCAGGCCTGTTGCTTCCCATGAGCTTCTATGACTGCTTAGGTCTGTGTCTGCAGATCTGGGACACAGAGAACCCCTCTGCTGCTGCTGCTGCTGCTGCTGCTGGAGAGAGGGTACATGGTAGAAAGAGCCAGTGAGCACTTTGTGGCAGCCCTCTCCAGGGCTCAAGTGAGGTTGTCACTAGCAAGCTCTACAGGGCCTGGGCTGTGTGAATGGCTCCATGTGGCTCTTCACACTTTTCTTTGGGGGTGTGAGGCTTTGAGGCTTTCAAACCTGTGTGGTCACTGCTTGCATCTGTCTCCTCTAGCTGAGGCAGCTTGAGGGAGATTTTGAAAAACACACTCCGGATGAAGGAGCTTCTTCTCCTTTCTAGGACAGTGTGCCCACCCTCCTTGCCCCAGATACCAACATGGACTCAGCTCGTGTTCTCTTCCAGTGTCTGCCATCCCTGCCTGTCCCTGGGCTCTTGGTCAGTGCCCACAGAGCTCTGCCTGGCCCCCACACACATGCTACCTCTGGTGCCCACATTCCTGCAACCCTGTGACCACAACAGGGGACATTACACATTCCTGGCCTATCAGCCAATGGTGTCAAAAAGAACAGAATGTCCTAGGACCTGGCCCAGCCCCCTACTTCACCTGGGCCCCTCCCAGGTCTGGACAGGGCCAGGTAGGTGAGGTAAGAAGTTCAGAGGGAAGAGGATGGGGAAGAAGATGGTGGGGCCAGCAGGTGCTCTCAGTTTTGGGGGGACCCATTCTCCTTTTCCTTCAGGATCCTGGGTGTGAGGCTGACCTGGGATGCCTTGAGGGACCTCAATCAGAAGGGACACTGGGTTGGCAAAGTCCGCTTAAGTTTTCTTTGCCCTGGCCATCTTGCCTGACATGAGAGTCCCTTCGGAGCTGGTTTCCTCCTCTTCCAACTCCTCCATCTTCCCGCAGCCTTTTGCTAAGTCCTCCTCAGTCTGTCTCCCTTTTCTGCCTTCCCTGTTCTCCTGGTTTCCCCACCTACTCTCAGCGATCCTCCTTCCGTTTTTGCCTTCCTGGCGTTTGTGTGTAGAATCCTTCCTCCCTACTCAGGTTCTCTAAGCCTCACCTGTCTTCTGTCCCTAGTCTCCTTGCTAGTCAGTTCGCCATCAATCCCTGGCCGAAACTCTTCAGCAGGTACCTGGTTCACCTGTCCCCAAGAGCTCTCCTCCCTGGAGAGCTCCCAGACCAGACTCCTCCTCCGACCCTCCCTCTGCCCTGCTCACCTTTAATTGAGATGCTAATGAGGCTTCATTCTTTCCCATCCTTGCCCTTGGCCAACGGGCGGTCTCTGGAGCCAGGCACTGCACCTGTCAGGTGAGAGGGTGGAGTGGCTCCGCTGCCAGATTTAACTGGAAAGGAACCAGTCACAGCCCAGCCACACCTGGGAGCCGGGAGCAGGAGGCAGCTCTGGCCTCCTGCAGCCCGCGGTCTCCGAGGCAGAGAAGGAGGTAGCCGGGAGCTGGGGGCCAGGGCTAGATTCTAGAGAAGAGGACCCAGGAGGAGACAGGAAAGGCAGGGGAGGAAGTGAGGCAGGATCAGAGAGCCTGGCACAGAGAAGGAGACCCAAAGACAAGCGGGAGTCAGCTGGGCCAAGAGGGCGTGAAAGCTGGAGCCAGTCAAACAGTCCGGGAGGAAAAAAGGGCAAGAGGGAGAGGCGCTAAGCCAGGCAGAGTGCCTGCTGTGGAGACCCAGGGAGGCGCTAGCGGGCAAACGAAGGTGGCCTTCACTGTGAAGCTCTGTGGCCACTCCACTGAAACTCAGTACTGTCTGGTTGGCCCCAACTCCAGAAGGTCAGTTGGCTCCTGGAAAGGTGGAGGAGGAGGAGGGTGGGAGGACTAAGGAAGAGTGAACTCAGCGTGGGATGCGGGCACCGTCAGGGGCGGCCCCATTCTGCCTTCATACTAATGATGCTGGACCACATCAGAGCCCCTGAGCTCAACCTTGACCTAGACCTTCACGTCCCCAACTCACCTAAGGGATCCATGAAGGGCAACACGTTCAAGGAGCAAGACCCCTGTCCTCCTTTGCCCATGCAAGGACTGGGGAAGGAGGACAAGCATGAAGAGCAGGGGCCGGGCTCAGAATCCTCAGCGCCACGGCAGCCCACCGAGGAGGAGGAGGCACTGATCGAGTTCCACCGCTCCTACCGGGAGCTCTTCCAGTTCTTCTGCAACAATACCACAATCCACGGTGCCATCCGCCTGGTGTGCTCCAAGCACAACCGCATGAAGACGGCTTTCTGGGCAGTGCTGTGGCTCTGCACCTTCGGCATGATGTACTGGCAGTTCGCCTTGCTTTTCGAAGAATACTTCAGCTACCCTGTGAGCCTCAACATCAACCTCAATTCAGACAAGCTGGTCTTCCCTGCTGTCACTGTCTGCACCCTTAATCCTTACAGGTGAGTCTGTCCGGGTACCGTGGGGAGAGGTGGCTCAGTGCGAGAGCATGTGCTTAGCGTACCCCGAGTTCTACACTCAGCAGCACAAAAGCAAGCAAGCCGGAGAGCAAACGGTGGATAAGATCTTTGTGTAGAGGGGATATTTGCTGTACTGTGGAGTAGGCACCATGGGGGTGGGACGAAGGGGGAGGAGAGTGGAATGGAAAAGAGGCTCATCGTTAGCTGTCCCCAAAGTCTCTGGCTGAGCTGTGCAGGGGATCAGCTGTCCTACCCACCTTCCCAGGTCTCTAACCTTTAAGGGCTTTGGTGTGTTCTGAAGTTTTGGGTTTCATCAATGCTCTTTGCCAGTTTGGGTCTGGAAACCGGGCTGTTACCATGGAGAAGAGAGGAGGGCAGGGCTGGGTGTTTGTACATACCATTTTGTCTGCGCTTAGCTATGCCACACATTGAAAACTTATGTCAAGCCAGACTGCGCTAGGCACCCAGCAGCAGAGGACTGTTGCTAATTCAGCGTCCTTTATTGAAGCCCAGGTACTTTACTAGGTCCTGGAGACGGAAAAGCTACAAGGTAGGAGAGGAAGGCGTGTAAACAAATACTGCACCACACCGTGATTAGTACAATAAAAACTCGAAGTTGGTCTGCCTTCAAGGAGTGTAAGGTCTCTTAGGAGGGTTTGAATGAGGGTAAATGCGTGTGAGCACACCCTCAGGAATGCGGGCCATTATGGATGGCTGGGATTGGTCACACGCTGCGGGTGGAGGCTCCCTCAGGTAGCCTGTCATGTCCAAAGATGTGTCACGGATTGACAAAAGTTGGGAAGTCCTGTTCTGGAAAGGTGAAACTGCCCCCATATAATGAACACAGTAGGAGTCACTTACTGGGGCTGAACACATCAGACCCTTAGAGGTCATCTGCAGCCTCCTGGTGTCTTATCAGTCTTGGGGCAGGGACAAGTACTATCCTCATTTTATATATAGGAAACTGAGGCCAAGAGGCCAAAGCAAGTCAACAGAGTCACCGTTCTGACAGGCCTGGTTTATCCCGCTAGTGTGACTGCCAACCTCGGCCTTCTCTTATTCGCAAGTGGTCTGACTTGGAATAAGTGAGGCTGCCAACGTGTCCATTTCAAACCTTGGGATAGCTCCTTCCCTTAGCCTCATCTCTCCTCGAGCTTCTCAGTTCTTTCTCACCCAAGGCCAGGCAGGGTAGAGGACTAACAGGCAGAAGGTGCTGGCAGGGGAGGGGCCAGGCCTGGAAGTAGGCTGTAGGCACTCAATAAATATTTGTGGTTACAAAGATGAGGAGATATGGGGAGGGCTGGGGTGAGTCTGTTGAAGTCTGCATGCATATTTTCTAATGTTCTGCTGGGTGCATGACCCTGGACAGGCCAGGATAAAACACCAGGGAGTGGACATCACACTGCCTAGGGGCGCCTGACCGGGAAGCAGCTGTCCAGACAGAAAATTTCCCTCTTACTAGGCGGTGGCTGCAGAGAGAGGAGAGAACTCTCAGAAGGGAGGGGAGGGACCCCAAGTCTAGGAGGAAACTGAAGACCTACTAAATACTTGACTCAGTGTTGGGTGATTTTTAAGCCCTAACTCCTAATCCTGCAAAGTCTAGAGAGGTGAGCACTTTTATGTATTTCCTTTGTTGCTTTCTTTTCTTTTCTTTTTCTTTTAAAAACAGGATCTCAGTGCAGCCTAGGCTGGCCTTAAACTCCTGGCATTACAGGGCACTTGCTATCACACCTGTGCTATTTCCAGTTTCAGATGAGGATAATTGATGTTCACCAAAGTGAAATAATTAGACCCAAGGCTGTTTAGCTAATAGCGAAGAAAAATAACAGTAACACTAAAGAATGCATATTTATGTCCGATGGTTTTCCAGATGAATCTAAATCTGAATGAAATATTAAATGGGCCAGGTGTAATGGCACATGCTTTTAAACCTAATACTGTGGAGGCAGAGGCAGGTAGATCTCTTGTGAGCTATAAGCTAAACTAGTTTATATAGTCCCAGGACAGTCAGAGCTATGTAGTGTTGTTAGCTGTCCCCCCAAACCCAGGCTGAATGAAGGTAGGAGATCCCTGCTCAGCTGCCCTGTCCATCTGTCTGGTGTCTGACCTTTAAGAAAAGAAATATTACTAAACTATTTAACCCCACAACAGACTTAGGGAATGTGTACCATGATTCCTTTCATCTGACAGATGAGGAAACAGATGCCCAGAGAGTTAAACTCAGACAGATAGCAAGTGATAAAACTGGAATGCAAAAATCACTTCCAACTAAGAGCTAGAGCCTCTTATGTTAGCAGTGAAGTCCCAGATCAGGTGTGACTTCAAAGCTCCCTCTCACATGACAGTAGGGCAGCTGGTAGGAGCCCAGCTGGAAGAGAAGCAGAAAGAAGGGGGCTCCTGGTTAGGAGTGCAGGGATGTGGAGCCACTGGCCAGTGAGAGGCAGAGGTGGCAGACAAGCAAGGGCAGCCTGGTGGTCGCTGCCCTGAGTGTGAATCGTGGTCATTGGCACAGGGAAGGACTCAGTGATCTGGAAGCTAGGATGGAAGATCCAGTTACCAAAGAAGGCCTGGGGGGAAGTAGAGTCACGCTGGGGTGTCCACCTGCTGAGGGACACAGCTAGCAGAGAATTGTACAAAGGAGGTCCTGACTTTACAGTTTCTAGTAACTCGAAGGAAAGCGCACACCCTGGGAAACAGAGCCCACCTCAAACATGTGTGGAACTCAGGGCTGGATTCAAGGCAGAAATCAGCCAAGCCTGCTGGCACATGCCAGTAATCCTGCCCTTAGGAAGTAAAGACAGGAGGAGAATTGGAAGTTCAGAGTTAGTTTAGCCCTGGGTACAACTTGAGTTTGAGGTTGCATAGGCTACCTTAGACCCTGTGCCAAGGAAGAACATGGGACTTTGAACAGTGATGATCATGGGTGTTTTTTTTTGTTGTTTTTTTTTTTTTTTTTTTTTGGTTTTTCGAGACAGAGTTTCTCTGTGTAGTCCTGGCTGTCCTGAAACTCACTCTGTAGACCAGGCTGGCCTCGAACTCAGAAATCTGCCTGCCTCTGCCTCCCAAGTGCTGGGATTAAAGGCGTGCTGCCCGGCTGATCATGGGTCTTATCGTCTCTGCGGATGTCAGAGCAAGGAAGGGCCTGGCAGCAAGACTGAACAAAGGGAGGGCCATTTCCTCAGAGAGCCACAGGAGGTGTGGCTCTGAGCTAAAAGCTACCCTTGACCTGCACTCTCAGTCTGGATACCAGGCTCGTGTCCTGTCCTCGGTGTCTGGCAGGGAGAAGTCAGACTGAGGGCTGAGACCCTGGACTGACCAGTGGTCAGGCCCTCCTTTGTCGAGCAGTCTGGAGGTGGGTCAGGGTGGCACAGGGCAAGAGTTCTTGCATAGGCAAAGCTGTGTGTGTGGGTGTGTATGGGTGGGTGTGCATGTGTCGTGGTAGGTACTGGAAGAGGACTTTCTGTCACCAGTCTTCTCCTTCCTTTACCTGGGTTCTCTTCTGGGGGCTGAATTCAGGCTGTTCTGCTTATCAGCAAGCATTTTTACCTACAGAGCCATCTCAGCTTCCTGAATAAGATGGGCAGATGACAAAACGGAGGCCCCAAGGACTGAAAAGCAAAGAGAAACGAAAAGCCACCAGCTATTGAGAGGCATGAGAATCAGAACCTGGGTCTTTATACTCTCCTGGTACTTTTGTTACAACTGTAAGGTCCCACAGTAGACAAGTGGCAGTGAGCACTCCCCTGTGATGGCACGTATCTCTAATAACAAATGCCCATGATAATAAAGCACCAGCTACAATCTCATAGGACCCACTCTCCCAAGGGTGATGTGTAGCTCTTTTCATACATTATTAGCCCACTGGGAAGCAGGACCTCTTTACCGTCTATGTGGGGTTCATATTTCAGTGACAAGGTGAACATCTTCTTGTATTGCAAAGGAAAAGGGTTTTTTTTTAATACTTCCTTTAGATTTATTTATTTATTTTATGTATATGAGCACACTGTTGCTGTCTTCAGACATATGAGAAGAGGGCATCAGATCCTATGAGAGGTGGTTATGAGCCACCATGTAGTTACTGGGAATTGAACTCAGGACCTCTGGAAGAGCAGTCAGTGCTCTCAACCACTGAGCCATCTCTTCAGCCCAGAAAAAGGTTTTATAGTGTGAGTTGTTATTTATTTTGGGGATTGGCTATCCATAAAAGATGTCTTAGGTCACTAGGGGTCACAGTCTACATGGCCTGGGCCAGCTCATTAAAACATGGACTTCTAAGCTGGGAAGTGATGATACACTTTTAATCCCAGCATTCAGGAGGCAGAGGCAGGCAGATCTCTGTGAGTTTGAGGCCAGCCGTGTCTACAGAGTGAGTTCCAGGACAGCCTGGACTATACACAGAAACTCTGTCTCCAAAAAAAAAAAAAAAAAAAAAAAACAGCACTGGGGAGGCAGAGGCAGGCAGATTTCTGAGTTTGAGGCCAGCCTGGTCTACAGAGTGAGTTCCAGGACAGCCATATACAAAGAAACCCTGTCTTGAAAACCAAAAAAAAAAAAAAAAAAAAAGTGGAATTCTACACAGCATCATCCTGACAGCCTAAGGGAGATTGCAGCAAAAGTTTGTTGTGACTAACTCTTCCTAAAGAAATAATGAATCCTGCCCAGAGGTAACACCAGCTGCCCCGAGCCCAGCCTGCCCAGAGGTAATAACAGTCCAGTCAGTGAGGCCAGAGCTCAGCACAGCCATCTGCCTCAGCATGGTGCCCAGACTCACCACCTGGCTGTCCTTACTCTCAACGGCTCAGGAGAACCTTTGACTCATAAATTATCATCACTGGGACTGACCACCATGAGAGCTCAGAGCCCACGAAAGAGATCTGGATAAGGGCTACTCGTTGGGTATCTACATGTGTGTGTGTTGTGATACAAGCTGAAGCTGTAGTGTGTGTGTGTGTGTGTGTGTGTGTGTGTGTGTGTGTGTGTGTCCCAGTAGCATTGTTCAGAGCTGCTTGGGAGAGAAAGGGCTGGGAAATTGTTTAAAGAGAGTATCAAGTGTGGCCTGGATGACGCAGAGAGTAGGGCCAAGCACACGGGAACACACTGCCAGGGAAAGAGACAGGTCTCTTTCCTGATCTCAGCACTGCCAAGTATTCCTGAATGCTGGCTGAGAGAGCCCCGGAGGTCCCCGAGTGGCTGTTTGGGAGCCCATCAAGTATATCAAGGATGGAGGAGTAGACATAGAGGGGAAAATATGTGTCAGCCCCCAAACCTCTTAGGATTCCTATATCCTGCCAGCCTGTCTTATACAGAGGAGAGTTAGAGGGGAGGCTAGCTTCAGAGAGAAGATGCTGATAGCCAATTTCTCACAGTCCTTAGCCTTAGCCAGGAGTAGTAGAAAAATAAAAAACTATAGAGTCCAACAAGCCTGGGTTCAAAGCTATTCAAAGCTCAGTATTTCCCAGGTGAGTGACCCTAGGGTAGTTGCCTAGTGTGACTACCTCGGTATCCTGAGTTGTGGAATAAGACAGTAAGGCTTGGTGGCATTGGATTGGGAGCAGGGAATCACCCACTTCCCACAGGTGGTTTGCCTGACAGACAGACAGGGGTGAGGGCAATGAGCATGGCCCAGGAAGAAAGTCAAGGCCACATGGGGTGAGCCATCTTGCCAGCATCCCATCAAAGGAGTTTTGATCCTTTGTTTACCTCCTGGTCTCAGGACAAGACCTGAGTGTTTTACTGTGCTTTGCTCAGTGGTCAGTTCTCTCAGCACTAGTGGCAGTCAAGGGCTCTGAATCCTGTCAGACAAAAGCAGAGAAGTGTCCTTGGGGTCAGAAAGATCCCTACATGGAACCTGACTTCTGCAGGAACCAAGGGTTGGGAGACCAGACAGGTGAGTGTGTGTTCATTGGTATCCAGTCCAGAAGAGGCAGGAGGAAGCTGAATGCCTGGATTGTCACTGAGAATTTGGTTCAGGGATGACATAGTCTCAGTGGGGAAGAGTGTGATGAAGGCAGAGAGCTACAATGTGATGGTGGGAAAAGGGGAGATGACAGTAGTGACCGTGTCATAGAAATAATCCCAGCAGAGCTAGGGACCCGAATTCTTCCTGTATGACATTGAGGAAGTTGAAGTGACACTTTCTGGGCATCTGGCTCCTGTCTATGTCTTCCCGGGGCCTGACCATCTTTACTTAGTTTCCCTGAGCATTTCCTAATTCCAGAACTTTATGTGGCAGGCTGACCTAGTGCTGTGTCCATTCAACAGATGGGCAAAGGTTGAGTGCCTTACCCAGCATTATATAGCTGGGGCACCAGAGTGCCCTTCCAGCAGGGGGCAGTGTGTATGAGCGCTAGTGGTCCTCCTGGACAGACTAGAGGACATTGAAAAGCTGGAGCACATTCTGACTCATGTTCTGGTCACATTGTCTTGGGAAAGGGCACGACAATGGTATTAGCCCAGATTGTTGAGCAGTATATGTCATGGATGTGCCTGGCTCCTCAGAAGGGCTCATAGAGCTGCATGACCATTCTGGGAATCATCAATACCAAATCAGTCTCTTAAAGGCCTTGGGCACACACCTTGGACCTGAGCTCTTGTTTTCTTCTGTGAGGGGATGAGGGGCTGGCTACAAAGAGGGAATGCTTAGGGTCCAGCCAGCTGGATTTTCAGGATGAAAATAGAGCCAAAGGGAGAGAATCGTGTAGCTCTGAACTAGACAGTGGGACATTGCATGAGATTTTAAATAACCTCGGGCTGCAGGTGTGGCTCCGTGGTGGAGAGTGGAGGAAGGGCCTAGCTTTGTAAGGCCCTGGGTTTGATCCTGGGGACCACAAAAGCAAAGCAAAGCAAAACAAAACTAACTAGTGCTGTGCAAAGCCCAGATGCACTGATTCCATATCGCCGGCAATGGCGTGCTTCCGTAGTGCTCAAAGCTTGTCTTTTGTTTGTTTGTTTTTAATTTTATTCTTAGACAGGGTCTTATCTTGTAGCCCTGGTTGGCCTGGAACTCAATATGTAGACCAGGCTGGCCTTGAACTCACCGAGATCCACCTGCTTCTGTGTCCCAAGTGCTGAGATCAAAGGTGGGTGCCACCACACCTGACTCTTGAATTTTTCTTTAAGTAACATTTAATAGTCAAAATATTGGGCATTTCCAGCCAATTCCTCACAAACACACACACACACACACACACACACACACACACACACACACACACATATAATGTTCTTTTTTGAGACAAGGTCTTACTATATAGCCCTGGCTGATCTGGAACTTGCTATGTATATCAGGATCGCCTGCAACTCACAGAGATCTGCCTGCCTCTGCCTCCCCAGTGCTGGGATGTAAGATGTGTGCCACTGTGCCTGGCACAGCAAATGTTTTAAAATTATTGTTATATTTCAAGCATATAAGTCTTTTGCTTGAATGTATGTATGTCTTTGCACCAAGTCTACACAGTACCCATGGAGGTCAAAAGTGGATGACTCCCCCAGAACTGAAGTTATAGATGGCTGTGAGCTACCTTATAGGTGCTGAGAATTGAACTCAGGTCATCTGGAGGAACAGCCACTGCTCTTAGCTCTTAGGCACCCCTCCAATCCCTCTTTATAGTAAATATTAAACTCAGGAAGTATATGTCCCCCCCCCCCAGCTTTTTCCTTTTCCACAATTGTTTTGGGCACAGCAGGTTCTTTGCAAACAGCTGTTGTGGTGGCATGTACCTGTGAGCTCAGCTGCTCATGAGGCTAAGGCAGGAAGGTTTCAAGTTTGAGGTCAGCCTGAGCTTTGTAGAAACTCTTTGCATTTCATAGAAATCTTAGAAGCACCTGCTACTTCCTTTAAAAATGTTTGCTGAATTTGGGATCCGGATTTTATGTGATCTAAAAATCAAGTTGGGAGACATAGAACATGAGCAGCTGTATGGTTTCATGTTTTGGCCTCTAGCAGGCTTCCAGTGTGCTCTTCGGTATAAGAAATCCTGCTTATATTTATCAGATCTACTCCTAAATTCACCAGATTTAAGCCATTGTTTTAAGAAAAAAAAAAAAACAACTTATTTTTCTCTATATGTACATGCGAAGGTCTGTGAGTATAGGACACATACGTGAGTGTGGCTGGAAGCTAGAAGAGGGAGTCAGATTCCCCTGGAATTGGAGTTATGGGGTTGTGAGTGCTCGGATGTGGGTGCTGAGAACCGAACCTGGACCCTCTGGAAGAGCATCAAGTGTTCTCAGTGGCAGGCCATCTCTCCAGCCCCAGTGTGGTGTTACTGAAAATATGTTCCATTTGTTGCTAGTATTTAGAAATGCAGTGTGTATTGGTTTTGCATCTTGCAGCCTGGTTTAATTTATCTTTTCTTTGTTTCTTAGACTGTAATTCTAAGGATGTCCATCATGCAGATGGTAATACAGTCAGCATTGAGCAGGAAAAATGTAAGGATTTATATGCAATAGTGTTTGGGTCCCTCCCAAATCTCATTAAAATGTAGTCTTTGGGGAAGGGGCAAAGGTGGGAACTTCATCTGGTATTTTCAGAGCCGTGCAGGGAGATTCTGAAAGTGCAGTTGTTGAGAAGCCTAGATTTGAAGGCACAGGTAACAGGCATTCCCAAAGGTCAACCTCCCCGAAAGGGATCAGGCAGGGCGACCTGAGCTAGGGAACAGACTCTTTTTAACCTGTACAAATACATTTCCTACACTCACCAGCGACAGCCCTGGAGCCCTCATAGGGATCACTGATCCCTCGGTGTTTATGGAGAGCACCGTGGCTCTTCGAGGCCAGGAATTCGGTGGACCTCTCCTGGACCGACCTCCTCTCCATCGGCTTTTTCAGATACACTGAAATTAAAGAGGAGCTGGAAGAGCTGGACCGCATCACGGAACAGACGCTTTTTGATCTGTACAAATACAACTCTTCCTACACTCGCCAGGCTGGGGACCGCCGCCGCAGCACCCGCGACCTCCGGGACGCATTCCCGCACCCGCTGCAGCGCCTGCACGAACCACCTCCGCCCTATCCCGCCCGCTTGGCACGCGGCGCGTCTTCCAGTGTTCGGGACAACAATCCCCAAGTGGACAGGAAGGACTGGAAGATCGGCTTCCAACTGGTAAGCCCCGCCCCTCAGTCCAGGGCCCGCCCACAAGCTCGCCTGGTCCCATGACCCGCCCACTCCTTCAGAAGAGAGGCCTGATAGACTTTGAGCAAGTAACACAAATATGAGAGAGAGAGAGAGAGAGAGAGAGAGAGAGAGAGAGAGAGAGAGAGAGAGAGAGAGAGAGAGAGAGAGAG
>CM052700.1:22112854-22125109 GCA_028551405.1 Uromys caudimaculatus | reverse complement strand
GGATGGGCAGACAAGACAGGATCCTGGAGGGAGGGGAGACAGGGCAGTGGGGGTGCTGGCTTGGTGACAGCTCCCCTCTTCTCCTCCCTGCTTTTCAACAATCCCAAGTTCTTTTTTATATTCATATATTTACTCAAACAGTGTCTCACTACACAGCTCTGGCTGTCTTGGAGCTCACTATGTAGACCAGGCTGGCCTCAAACTCACAGATATCCTCCTGTCTCTGCCTTCCAAGTGCTGGGATTAAAAGTGTGGGCTCCTATGCCCAGCCTTCTTTCTGAGTTCTCGTGGCTTAGAAAATCTGAGAGAAACTGTGCAGGTGAGGGGATGAACTAGAGCTAACAACAGCATGGTGCCCTTCCTAAGTCTTCCCTAGAGAAGGCAAGCACTAGGCTGCTTCCCACCAAGTCCCAGCATGGTGGGCAGAGGGTTTGGGTCAGAAATGGAGAGCTTGTGTGTACCACAGCACACCCCCCAGGTTTGCTCGCACGCGCGTTCTCTCTCTGTCTGTCTCTCTCTGTGTCTATGTCTGTGTGTGTGTGTGTGTGTGTGTGTGTGTGTGTGTCTGTGTCTGTGTCTGTGTCTGTCTTTGTGACACACACATACATTTCTGTGCATATACCTACACTATAACAAAATATGCTTTAAAAACTGTTCCTGTAGCTCCCCAATACCCTCAGACGCCATGGTCCCTTTCTTCTCCTTTTCATGTGTCTTACTGAGAGGATTTGAATCTTACAGACTTCACTCACTTAAACCGCATGGTTTTAGTTAAATATAGTAGTAGTTTTGGTGCTGGGCTTTTATTCTGGTCTCATAGTCACCATCTATTTGAGAATTTTATAAATCACTCCCCAAAGAAACTTTGTACCTAGGAGCAGTCCGCCAAGTTTCCCAACCCTCACTGCCAGCCGCTGGGCAACCACTAGCCCCTGTGCTGAAGGTTTCATGTAGATGGAGTCATGAACCGGTGGCCTTTGCTACTGGCTTCTTTAACTCAACAGTGTTTCCTGGGTCCGTCTGCGTTGTAACACGTCAACACTTTATTCCTTGTTCTGACTGAGCAGTATCCGGTTATACAGATATCAAACTTTCATTTGTTGAGGCGGAATCTCATACTGTACCCCAGGCTGGCTTCAAACCTACAGCAATCCTCCTGCCTGGGGCTCATGAGTGCTGGGATTACCATTGTGTCCTGTGGTGCTCAGCTCTGTTTTACATATTTTTACTCACTTACCCTGGTGATGGATGCTTCTGGTTTGTGGTTTGTGAGTAACGCTGCCATTCATATTTGTGTACATGTCCTCGTGTGGAGCTGGGCTCATGGTCACTGTTCAAGCCTTCTGAGCAACTGTCATACCTTGGAGGTGGCTCTACCATCTCATATTCCCAGCAGCAGCCAGTGAGCCCCCCCCTTGTTGGCAGTTTTGGTTCGGTTTGGTTTTAACAGTGTACCTAGTGAGTGTAACATTGTATCTCATTGTGGTTTAATCCCTTATTATGCAACCATTGTTCCCATTTTTTTCTGACTTAATTCTCGTGCTGTTTGGACACATTTATTATGGGTGTTCCCCGTGCCCCGCTTTCTTAAACAATCTTGCTGTGGTTGCCACTCCCACCGCACCACGCTCTTGTACAGTGGGTGCCTGGGCAGTGTGTAAGACCTTGCTTGTGGAAGAGGTGGAAATGCCCTCAGAAAACAGGTGCTTCTCTACACTCACAGGCTACTGCTACTATAAACTGCAGGGAGCCTTCTCCTTGGACAGCCTGGGCTGTTTCTCCAAGTGCCGGAAGCCTTGCAGGTAAGGCCCTTTCCCTGGGGGTCAGGTAAGGCCTTTTCCCTGGGGGTCAGGTAAGGCCCTTTCCCTGGGGGTCAGGTAAGGCCCTTTCCCTGGGGGTCAGGTAAGGCCCTTTCCCTGGGGGTCAGGTAAGGCCCTTTCCCTGGGGGTCAGATAAGGCCCTTTCCCTGGGGGTCAGGTAAGGCCCTTTCCCTGGGGGTCGGCAGCAGCTGCTTAACCAGATAGGATGAAGGTAGCTAGGAGATCCCCACCCCATCCCCAAGCACTTTCATCTGTCTGCAGTGTGACCAACTACAAGCTCTCTGCTGGCTACTCACGATGGCCATCTGTGAAGTCCCAGGTAAGGTAGGGAGAGGAGGGGTGGATGTTCACGTGAACATAGTTACACACATGTGCAAGTGGACATAACACAGTCGTCCTCTGAGTATCAGCCATGTTGGTATATTTGGCTGATACCCTGGAAACCTGAGGAGTGTGGAGCTGACCTCCTCGGCCCCTCCTTTCCTCCAGGACTGGATCTTCGAGATGCTGTCCTTACAGAACAATTACACCATCAACAACAAAAGGTCAGGCCTGCTCCTGAGCTCCCGGCAGGGCCCTTGGCAGGGAAGGAGATCTGGGAAGAGGTTCTGATGGAGGTGTTGGGGAGAGGGCCCGTGGGTGGGTGGCCTTAGCCCTCCACCACTTCCTCCCACTCTCTCCCTTTCCCCAAAGGAATGGAGTTGCTAAACTCAACATCTTCTTCAATGAGCTGAACTATAAAACGAATTCGGAGTCTCCCTCTGTCACGGTATGGCCTGCCTTAGTCAGGAAGCCTGAGATCTCCTGGGGGCTTGGCAGGGTAGCTTTGAGGGAGGACCAAGGGTCACCCCGAAGGCCCAGAAGGGTTTGTGCCTTGGAGGCAGAGAACAAGGAAAAGGAAGAGAGAGGGGTTCAGAATAAGGGGAAAGAATCAGAGAGGGGAGCTGGGGGGTGAGGTGGGGTAGGGGGAGGCACGCGTGTGCAGCAGCTAGAAGAAGGCCCTTGAGATCTGCCCCAATTTCTGCTGGTCTCATGACCATTTTTTCTGTGGGTGATGACAATCAGGAGCTGCCCCTACATGGCAAAGAGGGACTGCAAGTCCCAGGTGGGCCCCGTCTTGGTAAAGGTATGGGTACTTCTTTCTCCCGCAGATGGTCAGTCTTCTGTCCAACCTGGGCAGCCAATGGAGCCTGTGGTTCGGCTCATCTGTGCTGTCTGTGGTGGAAATGGCAGAGCTCATCTTCGACCTCCTGGTCATCACACTCATCATGCTGCTGCACAGGTTCCGGAGCCGGTACTGGTCTCCAGGACGAGGGGCCAGGGGGGCCAGGGAGGTGGCCTCCACTCCAGCCTCCTCCTTCCCTTCCCGTTTCTGTCCCCACCCTACATCCCCACCACCTTCTTTGCCCCAGCAGGGTACGACCCCTCCCCTGGCCCTGACAGCCCCTCCTCCTGCCTATGCTACCCTAGGCCCCTCTGCCTCTCCACTGGACTCTGCAGTGCCTGACTCTTCTGCCTGTGCTCTGGCGCTCTGAGAGAGGAGAGTGCTCCTCTCACCCCGCCCAGTGCTCCCTCATAAACTAAAGGATATCTCCCTCAGCACACCTTCCACAGCTGCAGCTGTCTTTGGTGTGCCTGAAGGAATAGGCTAAGTAAGGGCCCAGGAAGTTGTCCAGAGGCCGGGGGCTAATGAGCTGCTGAGCTGCCCTGCCCCTGCTTCTGAACACCGCTTTCCACACAAGTACGGACAAGTCCCCTTTACCCTTGGATCAGCCAAGCCAAACTTGGAGCTCTGACAAGGAACTTTCCTGGGAAACGACCAACGAACAAATATAAACAAGGCACAAAAGCAGCCACAGCTTTCCTACCCCACGACCAGAGACTGGCCTGCTTCACTGCTTCAAGGACACAGATGTCTGCTCCCCTTCTTGAACTTGGGTGGGGAACCCCACCCAAAAGCCCCCTTGTTAGTTCTTTGGCAATTCCCCTTCCCTCACTCCTCAGGGTGTGGGCTAGAGTGAGATGATGGTAGGCCTGGTGTTCTTCTTCACTCTCAAGACTCTCTCATTTGATGCCCCATACCCCAGTGCCTCTGCGTCGTCTCCTTGTGTGTCTTACTTGTGTGTCTTCTTAGCTGTTTCCTCAGCCTGGAAGCTTCCTCCGTCATCCCTCGGAACACGTCTATGCATTCAGTAGAAACCTGCTCAAAGGCACCGTTGCACTTGTGAACTCGTTTACCTATCCTGTTTCCCCCAGAGTGTCCCCCTCTCCCCTCACCCCACAGTGCACTGTATTATATGTTCATATTCTCTTGTGTCTGCCTCCCTGGATAGACTGAACTCCTGTGGTCAGGGATGAGTTTTGCTCATCTTTGTATCCTTCCAGTCTAGCCCAGTATTCCAGTTGGAACAGATAGGCAGGTACTCAATAAATGCTTGTTCCATCAAACAGTGTCTGCAGAGCTAGATGGGGCCCCATGAAATGGCTAGGGAGGGGCATGCAAGTCCCCGAGGCACTGCCTACATTTTGGGGGGAGGTCTTAGAGTGGAGGGAGGGGACAGGCAGCCATCCCAAACACGTCACAGTTGTACATCATCAAGAATAGTCTTCAGACTCCACCTGGCTGTGACGTAACCTCTGCCACCCTCCTCCGGGTCACACCCTGGTGATACCAGACATAACCCTGCTGTGATATAACCTCTGCCACCCTCCTCCCCACCACTGCTCAGGTGGAAGAGGAGGAGGAAGAGGAGGAGGAGGAGACTCAACCAGTTCTTCCAGAATGTCAGAACCTTGGGTAGTCTTATCCACAGTGAGAAGGGGCAGAGGGGAACCCTTTCAACCCCAAAAAGAAGAAGCTGGGGAGTATCTGAGTGGAACCCTGCTTTTTCTCACATGCAGTTCCTCTGCCCACTTCACTGATCAGACCTGGGACCCAGAAGTGACCCTGTCTTGTCATGTTTGGGGAGTAAGACTTGGGACTGTTTCCCCATTCATCACAATATCTATTCTTAGGAGGCAGAGGAGAAGAGGGCTTTTTTTCCCTTCAGGGAACTCCTATGTAGACCAGGCTGGCCTTGAACTCAGAACTCAACAGAGATCTACCTATCTCTGCCTCCTGAGTGCTTTAGCATTGTAAAGGTTTGGCCATTTTAAATTAAAGGCCGTGATCAAAGGTATGTGGAGAAGGGGATCTTGTGGAAAGAGGGAAGGAGCAGGCCACCGGTCATGAGACCTGAAGGCTTTGACTTCCCTTTCCTAGACTCAAGCAAATGGCAGGAAATGGTGTTGTTTCAATAGTGTCCCTGCCACAGCCTCAGGTGTGGCTGCTCTGGCCTCTCCCTCGCTGCTTGGCCCCAGCCTTGTCCTGCCCATCCCTGTCTGCAGTGGCTGGGAAGGGAGGGTCTGCTGGACAGAGGGACCAAGCTGGATCTATTATGGGGACTGTAGTCAGCTCCCCCCTCCCCTGAGCTCCAGTTCCCTTAGGCACCTGCAGTCCCTCCCTGAGATCTGTCCTGACCTTGCTTCTCACCTGAAGACCACTCCTGGGACTTGGGATCACTGTTAGAGGGGTTCACTCCTCCCCATTCTCCTTATCTGACTCTCGGGTGATATGACTTACCCTGGGTTGTAACTGTCACAGAGCTCGCCTGGATTCCAGGCCCTCTTCACTGATTCACCTGGCCTCCATGTAAGGCGAGGTATTGAATGGCAGGACTGTGGCCAGGGCCCACGTCATAGGGCCTTGGAGCCCAGTGCCCTTTGGATTCAGCATGACGTGATGTTAGAGGTACCTGTGCACGTGGGAGGCATGCTACACACCGTGGGGGAGGGTGGCTGTTATCAGTTCTTTCTCCCATCCTTTGATCTGCCTTCTCTAACCACCTGCTCTGCCGCCCCCCCTTCTACCAACTGTCACATTTTTTCTTGTTGGTTCTTTTTTTTGGGGGGGGCGTTAAAAAATTTTATATGTATTCATGTTTTGCGAGAATGTATGCATGTGTACCACATGAATGCCTGGTGCCCACAGAAGTCAGAAGAGGGCTCCAGATCCCCTGGAACTGGAGATATGGATGGTTGTGAGCCACTGTGTGGGTTCTGGGAACTGAATCTGGGTCTTCTGCAAGAGTAACAAGTGATCTAAACCATGGAACCATTTCTCCAGGTTATTTCTCTGTCATTGGTGAAATGAGCCAATTCAAGTCAGATTAGATTATATTAAAGGCAGGTTTATTAGGAAGCTGCACTTGGTCAGGTGAGCTCACTGGCCCCCAAGGAACAAGGCCAGGGATGTCCCAATGGGGAAAGGGGGGATAGGTGAGGGAGAGAGAAAGAGAAAGGGGCATGTGCACAGAGAGAAGAAGAGGAAGAAGAGGAAGAGGAGGAGGAGGAAGAGGAGGAAGAAGAAGAAGAAGAAGAAGAAGAAGAAGAAGAAGAAGAAGAAGAAGAAGAAGAAGAAGAAGAAGAAGAGAAAGAAGAAAGAAAGACGTCCAAAATGTCTGGATTATATAGGGAGGAGCCTCTGGGGGAGGGCAGCCCAGCCCCTGGACTGGAAAGTTTAGTGTTGGGAGCAGGGTATCCCAACTGAGGGATGCTGGGAGACCCTGGAAGTCAGGTCGCTTTGGTATGTACCTCAGTCCCTTGTCCCAGGTCCAGAAACCAAACACCATCTTTTCTGTTATTTTTTCTTTTAAGATTTACTATTTTTATTTTCTATGTATGGCCGTTTTGCCTGTATGTATCTCTGTGTACCAGATGCATACCTGAGGCCGGGAGCAGTGTCTGAGCCCTTGGAACTGGAATTAGTGGTAATCATAAGCTGCCATGGGGGTGCTGAGAACCCAATCTGAACCTTTGCAAGAGCAGCAAGTACTGTTAACTGCTGAGCCATCTCTCCAGCCCCAACTGTTGCCTTTTCTGTTCCTATAGTCTTTTTTTTTTTTTTTTTTTTTGGTTTTTCAAGACAAGGTTTCTCTGTATAGCCCTGGCTGTCCTGGAACTCACTCTGTAGACCAGGCTGGCCTCGAACTCAGAAATCCGCCTGCCTCGGCCTCCCAAGTGCTGGGATTAAAGGCGTGCGCCACCACAGCCTGGCTCCTATAGTCTTCTTATTCTTAACATTCCTATCTCCTCTGTAAAACTAGCTGGCTTTTCACGGCCTCAGATTCACCCGTTTTTACCCTCTTAAACCAAGTTTTATGGGGAGCACCTTAGTACCATGTTGTCTCAAAGCTTCAAAGGTGCTAAGAAAAATCAGCGTTTATCCTAAGCCCTGAAGGAAATTCCCCTTTTGTTCCAGGCTCTGAGTAATAATGGCTTTGGCAGTTTGCATAGAGCATTAAAAGTTCCTTGTAATATTAAACAGGGGACCTCGAAGTTGTTATTATTTACAAATTATTGATATGGTAGGATACTTAACGTGTAGCAAACACTTCTAGTATTAATATGAATCTAACCACCAAACCAGCCCTGAGAAATGTGCTAGTATGTTTTTGTCTCTGTGTGTGTGTGTGTGTGTGTGTGTGTGTGTGTGTGTGTGTGTGTGTGTACGCGCGGGGATTGGACTTAGGGCCTCATTTATGCTGGGGAAGCCCTCTACAACTGAATTACACTCCAAGCCCCACCTCCACTCCCCCCACCATTTATTTTTCTTGGCTTGCTCCCATTGAAAACTGGCCAGGAGGGAAGTGAGCCCCCAGCAGCAGCGATACCTCCAGCTGGTCTTCAGAAGCTCTGCCTTTGGGGTCACAAAGGAGAGGAAATATCAGGGTTGGGATGCTGGAGATTGGAGGTCAGTGGTAGCTCACAAGGAGAAGGGCCAGGAGCTCTGGTTCCAAGTCCCCAAACCCTAGGCCTCTATTCCTGGGTTTTCCCTCCATGTCTCAAAGCCTGGGCTGTGGCGAAAGGACTGCAGGTTGGTTGAACTGGCATGCATAAAGAAGGTCATTGACTCTCAAGGGCACTTGAATGATGTCCCGGTGTTATAGGGTTCGACTGGGAGAAGACCTGCCCAAATGGGGATGGCAAGAAGTATCCATCCCTAGTAAGGGATGGCTATCAGAAGGTAAGGTCTTACTTGCAATAGGAACTAGACATCCTGATTCTCTGAGCTCCACCTACCAGTGTGCAGGGTCTTGGGGCTTTTTCCTCACAAAGTTACAGAATGTGGTATAACTATTTTTGGGGTCAGTCCCAATGGATGCATCAGAATATCTACAGTTGGGTGTGGTGGTGCACACCTGTAATCTCAGCATGTAGGAGGTGGGAGGATCCGAAGTACAAGGCCAGCCTCAGCTAGATAGTGAGTTTGAGACCAGTCGGCTTGGGCTACATGAAACCCTATTTCAAATAGACAAAACAGCATGTTTGGGAAGGGGCCCTGGGAAACCCTTTACAACCTGACATGGCCTCCTGAATATTCATGGCTTCTCCTTCCCTACATCAGGGCAGGCATTTCCACTCCAAATTAATAACTGGGGAGACAACCAAGGCTTAGGAGGAAGGGCTGTCTGACACCCCCTAACCCCCACCCCACCGTTGGTGGTCGAGCCAGGTGGGGCAGCTGGGGGACCTGTCTGGAAGAGACAAGATGAGAGCCAGTGGGAGGGGCAGAGGGTCAGGGCCCAGGCAGGGTAGAAAAGTACATTTGGTTTCCCTCCGGGTTTGGGCTGACTGGGTAAAATGTCCAAAAAAGAGAGATTGGAGGGAACTCTAGAGGAAGGGCGCGAAGTAGCAGAGTGCTCAGCCAGCGTCAGATACTGCCCTCCCTCAATAACTCCCGCCGCCATCCCATAAGATAGGTAGGCTGTCTTCAGTCGGTGAATTTGACAACTGACTTGGAGGAGTTAGTACACGGTTCTAAGCTCACCCACTTAAGAAGCAGAGGAGTCCGAACTGGAATTCTGTGGAGTCTCAAACCCTTAAGTGGTGTTAAGTGGGTTTGGGGTGCCAAGCTGTGGGACCCGGGCTACAAAGCGTTAAAGAACCTTGGCCCTCTCCTCTCCTCCTAGTTCCCTCCTCCCTCCTCCCTCGCCTCTCCCCAGGCTCTTCCGGTCCCGCTCTTGCAACACCACCCCCGCCACTCTCCCTTCCCCTCCTACCTCTCTCCCCTCAGCTTTAATTTTCTCCGAGTTTTCCGAACTCTCTGGCTCATGATCGGGCCTACTGGGTACGAGGTCCTGGAGGACCATACCCCGATCTCTATCTACCTCTGACTTTCGACTTCTCTAACCCGAGGCCCAGGCTGCCATCACCCGGGCCACCTGGTCGGATCGGCTAACTTCATTCACCAGCGTTGGCAATTGCTGTCCTGTCCCCAGCCCCAATGGGGGAGTGAGAGGCCACTGCCGGCCGGACATGGGTCTCCCCACCGTGCCTGGCCTGCTGCTGTCACAGGTGAGATGGGAGACAGAAGGGAAGGGTGGGCTGCTAGCGAGGCGCGGCCTGGCAGGAGTGGGCTTGTACTAGGGGTAGGGATGGGGGTCGGGGCTTCTGTGCTTTAGTTTGCCCCCAAGTTTGCTGTGCCTCACCTGGGGCTGCCCTGAGATGTGGAAAGGGAGAAATCTGAGAGGGAGAGAATTCGGCAAGCCAAGCTGGCAAACCTGGGGCCTGACAGTCAAGGTCCTGGCCTGTGTTGGGCTGTGGCGAGGCCAGCTGCGAGGCCAGTGGAATTAGACGGAGCAGCCCTCTTCCTCCGGCAGGGATTAAACAACGTGGGGCAGGATATTGGAAGACTGAGCAGAAGGAGCTCTGTTGGCGGGATAAGTTTGGGATAGCGTGCTTGGGAGTGGACCAGAAACTGGACAAAGCTGAGTAGCCTTCCCGTCCCAGACTTTTCCCTGAGACAGGCTCTGCCCTTCTGCCTCCATTTCTGCTTCCAGACAGAGGTCTCCCCTGGCCTGACTCTCCTTAAGTAGCTAGCACCTCTTTACCAAGGCGATGTATTCTCTAGCTCCCTCCCCACAGACCCAAAAGTCAGGCTCACGGGTTCCAATTCCACAGTTCCGATTGGGGAAGTTGGTAGCAGCTTGTTCTCGTCACTGGAAAATGTACTTTTCTGTGGCCTCGGCCTCGTGTTCATGTTCCCTTGGTTTCTGCGTGTCCATAACCATTCTGTGTTGATCCTCAGGGGCTCCCTGGCTCTCTGGGTGGGCTGTGCCACCTGCACAGTGTCTCTAAGTCCTGTCTCTCCTTGGCCCAGCTTTATCCCTGAGACCTGCCTTTTTCTTCATGCCCTTTCTCTCCCCGTTCTCTTTCGGTCAGTCTCCAGAGCCTCCTTACCGGGCTCCTTTGCGTCCATTGCATTCCATTTCTCTACATTCTAAAGAGTTCCCGGAACCCTGTACGGCTCCAGTCTGCCTGGTGTCACCTCCCTTTTCCCTCTCCCCTCTCTCAGTCTCACCTCACAACTTGTCAAGACTGCCCCTTCTGGCTATCCCCCATCCACTTAATTCTTTTCTCTTTAGGGGTAGATCACCTGGATTTAGGGCTCAGCCCAGCACCCTTACCGTCATGAACTTGGGCATGTGATGTGATCCCCCCTTTTGTTTCTTTATTTCCAAAATGTCTATAATGATCAGCACCTCACAGTTATTTTAAGATTGAGTAGATGGATGTGTGTTAAATATTTATTCAGTTTGTTAATCTCCTACTCTGCTAGGCCCAACTTCAGGTGCTACGATTAGAGATGAATGAAATCCCTGAGTTTAAGTTGATGGTCCCAAAGGGGAATAGTATGCCACCGACAGAAAGGACTCAGCGGTTGCTTGGCTTCTCTTTTCTCATCTCTAGCAGTGTTAGTCGTCACTACTCAGGTCACTACTCACTGTGACATTAAACATCACAGTGGCTGCCAGTGTCTGACAGAGCGCAATGGTCTAGAGGAGAGATGCTGATCCAGTTGTGGAGGCCCAGGTGGGGGTGGGGCACTATGAGCAGAAGCAGAACCTGGAGACAAGGGACATGGAAGGCTGCTGAAGTCTACGTAGGGCTGTCCGCTGTCTTGTCAGTACAGAGCACAGTGCCTGTGGGGTGTGCAGGTGATGCCAAGGTGCTGAGGTCATGAGGGAGCAAGGGGCGTGGCAGAGATGTGGCCAGGCTCAGACAACTTTGCCACTTATAAAGAGTTTAAATACAGGAACAAAAATGACTTGAGAATACTCTGGAGGAAAAGACGTTCCAAGGCCTTGTGATGTACTATCCTGCAGGCAGAACTGGGGGAGGAGGTTGGGCTATAGGCCAACTGTCTTCTTGCTTAATGGCCTTTGCCTGTCTGCTGGGCTGAGCTTGCCTGCATAGACCCTAAGGCTCATAGTGTGTTATCTTTGGCTCATGGAGAGCTCTTGAAAGTGTGAGCTATGTCCCATCTCCAGCATCCACCCAGACCCTGGAAAGGAGACTTTGACTGTTGACTAATGGCTTAATCAATTAAGGAACAAGAGATTGGCCAGATGGGAACAAGGGGGATGTTGGAAGCCAGGGTGGAGTGGGGTGGGGGTGGGGGTGGGGAGGACAGGGGAGTTGGGTGCCTGGGTCGGGGAATGGAGAGATGGGACTCTGTGTTGAAGGTGGTGGTCACAGGAGTGGAACACCTCAGCTGGGGGTGGAGTGGCCATGTTGAGGAACGTGACACAGAGAGAATGGGTACTCTGGAGTGTGTGAAAAAGAACCTTGAGCCAGTCATGGTGAAGCATGCCTGTTGTCCTGGAACTTGAGAGACAGAGGCTGGAGCTCAGTTCAAGGTCAGTTTTGACTATATGGGGAGCTTGAGGCCAGCCTGGATTACTGTCCTAAAAAATACCAGAAAAAAAAAAAATAGAGTCATGATTAAGGACTGTGGTGGGGGTCTGTTTTCCTCTCTCTCTTTCTCTCTCCCTCCCTCTTTCCTTCCTTCTCTCCTTCATTCCCTCTCTCCCTCCCTCCCTCCCTCCCTCCCTCCTTTCTTTGCTGTTCTCTAAGCAGTCAGGCCAGACTGTGTTCCAACTAACAGTGAGTTTCTCAGACACATGTGCTCATGGAAGGATTTATCCGTGGAAATAATGTTTGAAGCCAGGCCCTGGAGGTGCAGAGGAAGATTCACACCCCAACGGTATGAGTTGAAACCTGAATGTAGATAAGAAACTATGGAGGTAGGCTTCAGGCCCTGCAGAGGTTTGAGACAGGCACATCACTTGAACCAGAAGGCTGATGTCAGCCTGAGCCACATAGTGAGGCCCTGAGATATACCACTGGAGTAGGAAGGAGAAAGGCAGTTGTAAAAATCAATGTTCTGGCCGGGCAGTCGTGGCACACGCCTTTAATCCCAGTACTCGGGAGGCAGAGGCAGGCGGATTTCTGAGTTCGAGGCCAGCCTGGTCTACAGAGTGAATTCCAGGACAGCAGGACAGCCAGGGCTACACAGAGAAACCCTGTCTTGAAAAACCAAAAAAAAAAAAAA
>CM052700.1:22073410-22112354 GCA_028551405.1 Uromys caudimaculatus | reverse complement strand
TTTTATTTTTTTTTTTTTTTTTTTTTTTTGTTTTTTTGAGACAGGGTTTCTCAGTGTAGCCCTGACTGTTCTGGAATCCACTCTGTAGACCAGGCTGGCCTCGAACTCAGAAATCCACCTGCCTCTGCCTCCCGAGTGCTGGGATTAAAGGCGTGCACCACCACTGCCCGACTTAGCCTTGTTTTCTTAAGGATTGTCTAGGGATCTCCCAAACCCAATGCAACTGGCCAGAACCAGGCAGGCTATGGGAATGTGGTGAACTAGGGTGGGAGGGCAACCTGGGCTCGAGTCTTGTTGGAACTGGGGAGTGTCAGGGGGCTGTTGGGAAAGCCCAGGGAGCCAGGGAGCAGGGATCCTGGGATAGGCTTTATCAGACGAAGGCGCGTTGTTTAACTTTGAGGAGGAATCAAGGCAGGTCCAAGTCTAAAGGAAGATATCGGAGACGGAGGAGGCTGGTCCCCTGGGAGGAGCCTTCTGACCTGACAGGGAAGCCAGGGGTCAGGAAGGCTTCCCTTTGGGATGGGATGGAAGAGGAAGGCATTTCCCTGAAATCTGAGCCCAGTGGGACAGGGGTTCATTGCCTGGCTGTTTTAAGGAAAAGAATGACCGGCTCTGAGTGGGGGTATGAAAGAGATGGATGGAGGGAGGGAGGGAGAAGAGAGAGAGACCCACCACGTACCCTGGAGGGAGCAGATGGGGTTCCACTTGCTGGTTGGCTTTTCTGCTGACTCACAGCCCCTGCCGAGCTGGGGAAGCTGCAGTTCCCTATCCACTGTCCTCGATCTCCTCCCTCTCTGGCCTGAGTCACTGGGGCGGCACTGCTGGGAAAAGATTTCCCTTTCCCGGATTTGACTTAACCCCCAGAGTTCTGGAAAGGGAGGGACACGTGACCAGAGAACCCAGGCTCCTTCTCTGGAGGCTCATCCATCACTGGTTGAGATGTCCCCCCCCCCCCCCCCAAGGCCGTTCTTGGCCCAGAGTCCACCTCTAATTCTTCCTGATCCTGCCGGCCTTGTTGGCTTGGCTTCAGGTTCTCTGATGGGGTTGGAAGAGTCATTGACCTTAGGTGCTCCAAGAACTTCTTCTTCGGGGAAAGGAACCACACTTTCATGATTGGGAAGCTCTTATCATAACTAACCCTTCCTGTCACTCTGGAAGCCTCAGTGTGTGTGTGTGTGTGTGTGTGTGTGTGTGTGTGTGTGTGTGTGTGTGTGTGTGTGTGTGTGTGATGCACCCCTGCCTGAGAGACTGCTGGTGTGCTTCTGTGTGTGGCTTCTCGTGTCTATGGCTGAGGCACACGCTTCCTGGCCCCTGCAGCTGCTGCCGCCTAGGAGGTAGCATTTCGAGTAACAGCAGCTGACAGGGTGCAAGCTGCCAGCCTCCTTCGGAAAGAGCTGTGGAGGTTGCAGGGCCCCCCAGAGGCAGCTGTGAGTCTAGGTGGCTATGGGTGGTTAGGTCTCTCCTGAATGTGATCTGATTGGTCAGGGGCTTTTGCATCCGTCTTGAAGACCTCCATTATCTTGACATAAAGTGGCTAAGCAGGGGGGGAGGGGGATGAAAGAAGGAAGCCTGAGGGAAACCCAACGCTGGGAGAGATCAAAGAGCAAGGTCTGAACTGAAGCTAAGAGGGCTTTGCTCTCTCCACACTGAAGCTGTTTACATACATAGAGGAAAGCCATTTGGTCGCTATGAGCTTTGCGGAGATTATAAAGCCAGCCTTCTAGAATGCCCCGTTTTGGGACTCCTGGCACATCCTCAGCTCCTGAATTGCTGGTCATCCTGAAGCAGATCACCGAGCTCCAGCTGACTCTAGTACATGACACACTTGTCTTTGCTCAGACCCTAACCCGTGTTGCCTGCCTTCCCTGTCCGTTGGTCCTTGCCAGCCTGAGCTTTAGTGTAAATTTAGCTGCAAACAGCATGGGTGTGAGAGCAGGTTGCTGAGCAAGACGTGAAACAAATATTTAGAATTCTGACTGAGCCTGTGGCTCAAGGCTCTGGGAGGTCCTTGCTTTCATCCCCAGCTCCCCCTCCCCCTCCTCGTGCACACGGATCATGCGTAGGGTTCCTCCTTCTGGTTCTGCCCAGCCGTGGTGCTTGGAAGAGCATCATCCACAGGTGTGTGTTCATATCTGGGTGTGTCAGTGTGCATGGCGGTCAGAGGTCAACCTCAGGCGCTTTCCTCAGATACCACTCACCTTGTGTTTTGAGACAGGATCTCTCTCTCTCTCTCTCTGGGACCAGGGCTCAATGACTCAGCTGGACTAGGTTGTCTAGAGAGCATCAGGGACCTGCCCAGTTCCCCCTCCATCACTGGGATTACAAGGCCATGCTGCTGTGCCTGGCTTTTTATGTAGGTGATGGAGCTTGATCTCAGGTCTTCATGTGGCACAGTGGGCACTTTCCTGAACCATCTTCATGACAGCCGTCCCTACAACTTGATTTTTTTTTCTCCCCCTGTAGTACTTTTTTAATTACTGTCACGGAATCCAGAGAGGTTTGCAGATCATAATGGCTGTAGGAAGTATCCACAAACAGGCACAGTGTGAAACCCGCACCCAGATACAGAAATGCCAAATGAACTGTAGGATTGTCTGTTGGAAAAACAGCTATAACGGAAGCCGCCTGCTACTTCTGGCTACATTGCTTTGTAGGGCAGAGGGCACCTCAGCTTCTGCGTGAGACCTGGAGCTCCACCCTCAACCCTGCAAACACACCGGAAAACTAAACATTCCTTAGCCAGCTTTCCTGTGCTCAGCATTGTGAGCTGCTTCGGGGAACTGAACAGGATAAAATGCAGCTGGGGCCTGAGACCTAATTGCTCCGTTGTAGAAACATGCTAGGCTACAGAACCACCAGCGACCAGGAAAATACTTAGACTAAACAGTGGCCACCGTCTAGAGGAGAGTGTTCCTTAGGGGGATGTGAACTTGGCGGTGTGTGTGTGTGTGTGTGTGTGTGTGTGTGTGTGTGTTCAGTTTGTTGCTACCTCTAAGGCCCCACCCCTGACAATATTTCCTCTTTCTGATTGTTCCCTCAGGTGCTCCTGGCTCTGCTGGTGGGGATACACCCATCAGGGGTCACTGGACTGGTCCCTTCTCTTGGTGACCGGGAGAAGAGGGATAGTTTGTGTCCCCAGGGAAAGTATGCCCATCCGAAGAATAATTCCATCTGTTGCACCAAGTGCCACAAAGGTAGGAGACAGTGGGAGCAGAGAAGCCTCTAGAGGTTTCTTTTGCTTGTTTCTGATGTTCCTGAACCTTGGTCCCTGGGCGTCCCCTTATTTTGTTGTTTCCCCCGGACTTGGGTTTTGCCCTTCAGCTCCCTACTACAGCCTAATCCTGACCCCATCCACAGGAACCTACTTGGTGGATGACTGTCCAAGCCCAGGGAAGGAAACAGTCTGCAACGAGTGTGGCAATGGTACCTTTACAGCTTCCCAGAACCACGTCAGACAGTGTTTCAGTTGCAAGACATGTCGGAAAGGCAAGCCTTGGGACTGGGCCTGGGCTCTAGAAGATGCATGGTGCGTGAAGGCATGTGAACATGTACGTGTGTCCGTGGGTGTTTGCCAGGATTCGAGTGTGGCAGATACATGCATGCACATACAAGCCTGGGCCTGTGTGCCTAGGAGGAGTGTCTGTTACAAAGGCTCATGCATGTGGCAGAGCCAGGGTGTCAAGATTTGTGTGGGAAAAGGGATGTGAGACCTCATACACCATTTCCTTCCCTCTTCAGAAATGTTCCAGGTGGAGATTTCTCCTTGCAGAGCTGACAAGGACACCGTGTGTGGGTGTAAGGAGAACCAGTTCCAGCGCTACCTGAGTGAGAAGCACTTCCAGTGCGTGGACTGCAGCCCCTGCTTCAACGGCACCGTGACAATCCCCTGTGAGCACTACTCCCTCAGGTCCAGGTCCCCTCCTCTGTCCCCCCTCTCCATGAGGTAGTGGCTTCTCTACTCCCTGTTCTGTCTGTGGTATGAGCATGCCTGCATCCCGCCCTTGTCCCTCCCTCTGGCCCTCAGACTACAGGCACGCTCTCTTAGTCTCACTGTTTTCTCACAGGTAAGGAGACTCAGAACACCGTGTGTAACTGCCATGCAGGATTCTTTCTAAGCGGTGATGAGTGCGTCTCTTGCAGCCAGTGAGTATCTGCCAAGTGCTTGGGGACCAGGGGCAGCTGTGGCTGAGAGGTCCCCAGCAGGATTAAAGGAGGAATCCTACAGCCGCATGAGAAGAAGATACTACAACAAGACATCAGACAGCCCTTTCTCTTTCTCCAGGATGTTAGGGGATAGGCAAGTGGGCTTAGCGGCTAAGGCACTTGCAGCAAAGTCTGGCAACCTGAGTTCAATCTCTGGAACCCGTGTAAAGGTGAAAGGAGAGAATATCAGCACCACAAAGTCATCCTCTGACCTCCACACACATGCCATGGCATGCACGCCTCTTCAGTGCTGGGCAGTTAGATACGAGCACACTGTTCTCCACTGCACTTTGGCGTGTCTTACTATTTTTTTTTTTTTTTTTTTTTTTTTTTTTTTGGTTTTCCGAGACAGGGTTTCTCTGTGTAGCCGTGGTTGTCCTGGAACTCACTCTGTAGCCCAGGCTGGCCTCGAACTCAGAAATCCACCTGCCTCTGCCTTCCAAGTGCTGGGATTAAAGGCGTGCACCACCACTGCCCGGCACGTCTTACTGTTGATGGATCTTAGGTTTGGCTTGTATGCCACTCTACTACTGATGATTCCTTCCCAGCCTCTCTGACAGACTTCCTCATTCCTGTGGCTCCCCATGGGCTGCTCTTATACATTTGCTTACAGAGAAGAAACTCTTGAGTCTCTCATGGTTGAACTGACCTGGGGTTAAATCCCAACCTACCCATTTCCTGGCTTTGCAACCTTGGGCAAGTTCTTACATCTCCACGCCTTATGTTTCTTAACCTTTAGGGTAAGCACAGTGGGGGTGGAAATGTGGGTCAATGGTAGAACACTGGCCTAGCATATTGGAGGCTCTGGGTTGGATCCCCAAACAGACAGCTAGACCAACAATCTATAAAACTGTCTGATGAACCAAAGCTGTCTACTTTCTATTTTTTTTTCCATTTTTTCTATTTTTTTGAGTTTCATCTCAAAAGAGCTCGTGTACCCAACCAACCCCATGTGTTTCACCTTGACCTCATGAGGTAGACAAAACCTCCTTTCCCTGTTTGCAGGTTTCGGCTGAGAACTCACATTCCTCTGCAGTCCCCCTCCCCCCACCCAGTGTAGTATGCTCATCCGTCTGCCCCTCTGCCCCATGACAGCTCTCAATGGCTGCCCCAGTGACAGACATCCTCAGACCTCTCATGCCTCTCATGCCATCTCCAAAGTCAAGTACTGTAAACAGCAGTGCCATTGGATGGGGAGCCCTCTCGCTTCTTGTATGAGTCTTCTTTCTGGGCCTGTGGCTTAATCAGTTTAAAGCAAAGACCAGCAGCATATTTTGGCTCCTGGTTTCATTCAGCTCGAGGTGTTTGGCACTGAGGTGCTGAGGCAGGCCATCATGATTACTGCATACTGTGGAAGCAAAGTAATGCACCTTGTAGCAGCTGAGAGGCTGAGAGAAGGGGTGTGGAGCAGGGTCAAAAGCAAGCCACTAACGGCTACTCGTCCCCATGCCCCAGTATGCTGAGACCAAGCCTTCAACACATGGGTCCAGCAGGACATTTCAGATCTGTACCCTGGGCCTCTCCGTGCTACAGTCCCATCGGCAAACACAATGATGAGCTCAGTCCACCCACGGCTGCCGTCTACCAAGGTTGCCGTCTACCACGCCATGTCAGGGCTAAGTTCTTGATCCCAGAGGTGTCGTGAGCTCCATGAGATGCTGGACCAGAAAAGTGAAATGATTTGTTTCTGTCATGTTACTAGTTAATGACTGGAATGGAATTTTTACTCTGACGATAAATGCCTTTTAAAATTTATTTTTAAAATATTGATTGATTGTTGAATCCGTGCAGTTTGCATGGTATTCAAGTGCTCTACCAGCCGGGCAGTGGTGGTGCACGCCTTTAATCCCAGCCCTTGGGAGGCAGAAACAGGCAGATTTCTGAGTTCGAGGCCAGCCTGGTCTACAGAGTGAGTTCTAGGACAGCCAGGGCTATACAGAGAAACCCTGTCTCGAAAAACCAAAAAAACCCAAACAAACAAACAAACAAAATCAAGTGCTCTACCATAGAGCCAAAATAATGTCAGCCCTTTGGCCGTTTTCTTTTATTTCATTTTATTTTATTTTATTTGTTTTTACTCAGGGTATCACTGGGTAGCCTTGGCTGGTCTAGGACTCTCTAGGTAGACCAGGCTGGCCTTGAACTCCTAGAGATATGCCTGCTTTAGCCTCCTGACCACTGGGATATGCTACCATGCCTGGCATTTAAAAAATACTTTAAAAAATTATTTTTCTTTTATGTGTGTGAGTATTTTATGTATATATTTATACCGTGTACATGCTTGGTACCCTCAGAAGCCAGAAGAGGGTATTAGAGACCATGGAACTGGAGTTACAGGTGGTTGTGAGCTGCCATGTTTTGTTTTTAGTTTTTCGAGACAGGGTTTCTCTGTATAGTCCTGGCTGTCCTAGAACTCACTCTGTAGACCAGGCTGGCCTCGAACTCAGAAATCTGCCTGTCTCTGCCTCCCAAGTGCTGGGATTAAAGGCATGCGCCACCACTGCCCGGCTGGACAATGACTATTTTAAACCTATCAAGATGGCCGACTTGCCCTCTCTCTCCCTTTCCCCTTCCTTTCCTCTTATTCTCTTTCTGGACAGTCTCCTGTTGCCCAGGCTGACCCTGACCTTGCTATGTAGCCATGGGTGACCTTGCACTGATCCTTTTGTCACTACCTCGGTAGTGCTGAGATCCTATGTATCCACTTCTGCTCCTGGCTGGCAGCACAGCCTTTCTGAGATCCCTTCGCCTTGTAAAATGTATGATGAACTCTTTCATTCTTCTGCATCAGCTCAAGGCGGGTTAAATTCCATTATGTGAAGAGAGAGCAAAACAATTGCAAAGCAAAGCACTGAAGGCAGCGTTCTTCCTACTCACCAGTGCCATCTCTTCTTTCAGCTGCAAGAAAAATCAGGAGTGTATGAAGTTGTGCCTACCTCCACTTGCAAATGTCACAAACCCCAAGGACTCAGGTGAGGAGGAATGGCTTGGTGCCCATGCGCACCAGCTGGCTAGCTGACTCCATGGCCTCCCTTCGCCCCTCCTCCACCCCCATTGCCCCACCCCCTAGTCGCCGCTGCTGCCTCACGCTGAGCATCCTGTTTTGTCTGCAGGTACTGCGGTGCTGTTGCCCCTGGTTATCTTCCTAGGTCTTTGCCTTCTATCCTTCATCTTCATCAGTTTAATGTGCCGATACCGCCAGTGGAAGCCCAAGGTCTACTCCATCAGTGAGTGTGGACTTTGGGGATAAAGGGTGTTGGTGGAGATACAGGAGGGATTCGGGTGGGCAAGATGGAGGGAGATGAGGGGTGGCCTCTCTGTTCATGGTTAAGGACTCTAGGCTGAGTGGCCCTGGATGGTGGGAGGGAAGCCTTACTGATATCAGTAATCCTCTTGTCCCCGGGGCCACATAGACCCTGAGGCATGACACCACAAGTCCCCAAGGCCAGGCTGCCAGCTTTGAAAGGGAAGTGAAATTCATGATACCTTGTTTCTTTTTTCTCAGTTTGTAAGGATTCAGTGCGTGTCAAAGAGGTGAGAAGAAATGACTCCGACTTCCCTGACTACCCCTTCCAATGCCCGATACCCAAATTACTTGGAATGAGGGTTGTGGGCTCCCTTAGCTCCTCTATCCCCACCTCCATAAAGAATAAAACGCCTGAAGGGAGTTCTTTTCTTTTTTACACTAATGCTATGCTTTCGTTCTTTCAGGTGGACGTTGAAGGAACTAAGCACCTAACTCCAGCCCCTACCACAGCCTTCATCCCCACCTCCAGCTTCAACCCCACTCTGGCCTTCAGTCCCACCCCAGTCTTTAACCCTTCTGTCTCCAGTACCCCCATCAGCCCCGACTTCGGTCCTAGCAACTGGTACAACTTAATGTCATCTGTGAGAGACGTGGTCCCAACCCAGGGTGCTGACCCTCTCCTCTACGGATCACTCAACTCTGTGCCAGTTCAGAAATGGGAAGACTCCGCCAACCCGCAACGTCCTGACAGTGAGTTTGGTTTGCGCTGGGGCATTACTCCTGGAGGGAGTCGGGCAGGATGGAGGGCGCAAAGGCAGGGCTGCTGCTGCAAGTGCACCGTCCTTGTCCCCAGCTGCAGACCTTGCGATGCTGTATGCTGTGGTGGATGGCGTGCCTCCAACGCGCTGGAAGGAGTTCATGCGGTTCCTGGGGCTGAAAGAGCACGAGATCGAGCGGCTAGAGCTGCAGAATGGGCACTGCCTGCGTGAGGCTCAATACAGCATGCTGGAAGCCTGGCGGCGCCGCACACCACGCCACGAGGCCACGCTGGACGTACTGGGCCAAGTGCTTTGCAAAATGGACCTGCTTGGCTGCCTGGAGAACATCCACGAGGCTCTGAGAAGCCCCGCCTCCTCGTCCACGACCCACCTCCCGCTATAAGGCCACACCCCCACCTCACGAGAGAGACTTAAAGGACCTAGATGCCCTGTTTCCTGTGGACCTCCTCTTGGAGTGAAAAGGAAGGAGGCAAGGTCTCTAAGGGGCAGGCTCGAGCTGGCAGCCACTTCCTTGGTGCTACTGACTTGGTGTACATAGCTTTTCTCAGCTGCCGAGGACTGCTTGAGCCAGCTACTTGTGCGTGGCAGGGAGATGTGCCATCTGCTCCCGGCCAGCTGAGGGTGCCAAAAACCAGAACAGGTGATTGTAGAGGAAAGGCACAGTATATCTGATGCCACTTGGGATGCACAGGGCCCAAGCAAAGCTTCTCGGGGCCTCCTCAGTTGATTTCTGGGCCTTTTTCACAGTAGATAAGCAATCTTTGTATCAATTATATCACACTAATGGATGAACAGTTGAGCTGTCTAAGGGGCGAGCACAGAACAGTGGGGTCTCCAGCTGGAGCCCTCGACTCTTGTAAATACACTAAAGGTCTAAAAATGACCTCTGACCCTGGAGAGACTGGTCTGTGGATCGGAGAGACTGGGCAAAGCCCAGCATGTGAAAAGTGGCGTGGAAAGTCCAGCCATCCTGCCAGCTAACAGTAGACTCCACCCTATGGGTACCCATGTTTTCTGCTTCCCACCCTCATTCAGTGTTAACCAAACAACCATGTTTCTGGGCAGTTTTATGTAGGGCTCGAGGGTTTGTGAGACAATGTTCAGTTCTTGACCTCCAGAGTCCTCAGAGCAGGAGATGATGGTTTGAGGTGGATCCTTGAGGTAGTCCAGGGGGAGGTAGTGACCAGCACTCTTGGGGAGACAATTCCTCTAGGAGATGTATCAAAAGGCCTCGGCATTCCTCATACTTCTCTGTAAAGGAAGGAGACAAATGCATTAGATCAAGGTCAAGCAACAAGTGGGCTGATGGGTAAAGCCAAGTAGCCTCCCCTGTGTTGGTCCCTGCTCTGCATAGCCTACCTCTTAGAACGGCCCCTCACTCCATACTGCCCTTCTGTCCCATAGTAGTTTCTGCACTTACGATGTAGACAGGGGCGTGTCCAACTGTATGATGTGGGGGCCCCTCATTCTCTGCAGCTGGGCTCGAGTCAGCCTCCGGGGCTTGCCATTCCCTGGTTCCGGTTCCGAGGCTCCCTCGATCCTTTGGCTGGCTAGCTCCTCTCTGATTTCCCTGAGCATGTCCTCGGCCCGCAGGGGGCGGGGGCGGAGTCCAGGGGATAGAGGCCCCTCATCTTCATCTGAGGACTCCCAGGGGCTTTCCCCTGCAGAGTCAGTATGGGTGGGAGAGTGGGGGAGCGGACTCCGACGTTGTGCCCTGTGTAGAGTTTCTACCACCACATTCCCTGGTGTCAAAGTCTCATCTTCCTCCTCGGACCAGGTTGGTGGGGCTCTCCTGGGTAGACTGCCTCCTCTTAGGATCCCATCTGGCAAATCTGGGGCACTTCTTCGCTGGGGAGCTTGGGGGTCAGGAGGCTGGGGGCGCAAGGGAACGTCTCTGAGTTCCAGGGTGGAGAAGGTGAGACGAGGGTCCCTACGAAGAGCCTTGGCCCGAAGCCTGTTAAGGGGGGAATGAGAGTCCTTCGGGGAGCTTGGAATCAGGGTGCCATAGCCAGAGTCTGAGGTATCATCGGGCACGGAGGGTGTGTCTTCATCTGTGTCTTCAGTTACCACCAAGCGGGGGATTACGGTGAACTCCAAAGTCCTACAGTTAAGAGCAGAAAGTCAGACTCGGATGCTGAGGATCAAATTCAAGGCTGGGAAGTCTCTCCTATTACTCCATTCAGAAATGTCTCCTTCTCTGAACTTACTGTCCTGTCTCAGTACGTGACAGTGATTGTTTTTTCCTGGTTAGGAGTGTGCTCTATAAAAGACCTTGGGTATTCCTATATAGCACTTACACTGAAACTAAAATGGCACGGAGATTAGTACAGTCCCTGTGCAAAGTCATATTTGAAAAAAAAGACCTTGAAGTAAGCTGGGGGAGGTTTCTCAGGAGGGATGCCGCGGGTTCAAGGTCAGACTGAGTTACTCGCCTCAAACAAAAATAAGAGCTCAGGTTGCTTCTGAGCTGCTCTGTCCACAGCACTTGGTTCAGACCTCACATCAAGCAGCTTGTCTCAGATTTGCTGAGTGGGTCCATTGATGGGTCCTTTCTCTAAAAGCTTGTTGCTAAGCCACTGTATCGTCCTGGATAAACCTCTTACACTAGGGTTAGAGCTTGCTGTGCCCTGGAAACTCTGTTAGTCTGAGAAGCCATATCTACCTTTCCTCTGGAGCCTGCCCATCACAGGGAGTCCACACGCCACGTTCCCGTTTCCTTTGCCCCGTGCCCACCCTGTGCCACAGATCCTTTCACGCGGTAACTCCCAACCTGTTCCACTCCCAGCTGCAACTCACGTTCTGGTTCTCACAGGAAGTACGCCAGGCTCTCTACTCACCCGTCTCATCCTCATGAATGTCTCCGCCCTCCCCCCACCTGCGTCCCTCTCCTTGGATGGTAATGGAGTCTTACCTCCCCTCGGCACTGCTCTGAGAGTCCTCTGGGGAAGGGGAAGGTGTGGAGGGCCTGGTGCTGGGGGACTCCCTGCCCGGGTCTCGATAGAGGGCCAGCAGCTCCCTCTTCTGTTGAACATATTCCTCGGCCTTCAGCTTCTGCAGAGTGGCCTGGGGAGGGACTTTCATTATTATGAGCTCTCATTTATAGAGCACTTGCTGTATGCCGGATACTGTTTACCTATGGTCTCTTTGATTCTCGAACTCCCCTCCGAGACACAGGTGATTGCATTTCCTTTCCTACTGAGAAAGGGAACTAGAAGGCTAGGGACCACCACAGGAGTCATTCTGACAGGAAGGGGACATAATGATGCCAAGATATGGTGGCACCAAGCCGCAGAGCTGGTGCTGAAGGGAACTGGGGTGGACAGAACGTCCCCTTTCCTCCGCTCTCATGGTCCTGCTTCCGATGCCTCCAGGGAAGCCCTCCAATGCTCCTCTTTTAGAATCTCCCTGCCCGAGAGGATGGTGCTGCAAGGGCTCTGGACCATACTGGTCCTCTTTTGGGCTCATTGCTCTCTCATCACCTTGGCCTTCATCCTGAAGGAGGGAGGGGCAGGGGCACGCTTGTCCTAGGCTGAGGATTCTCCTGTCCCCTAGACTGGTGAGAAAGGAAAGCCATCCCAAGATGGAAGATGGACACATGTTTGTGTCCCTTCTGAGTTTTCATACAGAATAAAGCAGTGACAGCTGACAGATGTCTTGCGAAGGACCTCCATACACACAGGGCTCTTTGTCACCCACCGTCACCCACCAGCATGGTGAGCATGGCCGTGAGCTCATCTTACAGATGCAAAGACTAAGCTTAGATGCAGCTACTTGCCAAGGAGGCTTTAGTAGAGAGGAGAGTCAGGTGAGTGTAGACTCTTTAAGTCTTAGCTCAGTGACTGCAAGCTTTTTGACAGCCTTGAAGGGCTTTGAGTTAGCACAGGAGGTTAATGTTGAGGGAGACAGCAGAGCCTGAGGAGACACAAGGTGAATGGTAAGAGGTGGCTTGGCGTGAAGGAACACAGAAGTGGCTGCCGTGGGCAGAACGGACACCAATATTCAGAGGTGCAGCTAAGAAAATACTAAAGCGCTTCCCAGACGGTCAAGAAAAATGACTGAAAGCTAGGCTGATCCCAGCATTTGGATCATGGTGTAGCTACCTGAGGCAGGAGGATCTCTGAGTTTGAGGCCAGCCCAGTCTACATAGAGAGTTTCAGGCCCATCAGAACTTATACAGTGAGACTCTATCTCAAAAAGAAAAAAAAAGGGGGGGGGGCTGGAGAGATGACTCAAAGGTTAAGTAAGAGCTCTGGCTGCTCTTCCAAAGGTCCTGAGTTCAATTCCCAGCAACCACATGGTGGCGCATGGCCATCTATAATGAGATCTTGGTGCTCTCTTCAACAGCTAAGGTGCTGCATCTGGCACAGGGCAGGGACCTCAAGTGTCCCCTAACCCCATACAATGCTCTCCTCTGACTGATGCTAGGCTAGTCTGATGGCTCCATATTTGTCCTTTCTCAGAAGCTTAGGGAGTGTGAGCCAGCAGCCCTGGGGCTCCTAGGTTTCTCCAAAGCTTCGGTAGGAGCATGAGGGTGGCTGGGTCAGGACAGGACATGTTGGAGGAGGGTTGGGCAGGCATAGGAACATGATCTCAAGTGGACAGTTTTATCAGCTCTCCTTTCCCTGGCTTCCCAGTCACTGAACCAGAACAGAGGCTGAGAGCAGGAAGCTAGCGCTCGGGGACAGTTCCCATGGCTCCTCCCTCTTCCCCAGGCTTCATCTTTCTACTCAGCATGAAGTTGGGAAAGGTACAAGGAGAAGAATGGTGAGCTGCACAGCCTGTTATGAGGAGAAGCCATTCCCTTTGCCCCACATGCCCCAAGTTCGACTTTGTGATGATTGCTGAGGGCAAGGTTAGGGAAGGAAAGGGTGAGAAGAGGAAGCGTCATCTTTACTAAGCTCGCCCTTGTCCCTCCCCAGGAAAGGCAGGAGTTGGGGAACACCCCCGGGGGATGTTGGGCAGCAGTGCCCAGGACTTCCAGCTCTCAAAGCTTCAGCAGGGGGATCTTTTTGGCTACAGCAAGAGGAGAGCCAAGGTGAGGTAGGGGAGAGAGCTGGAGTGTAGTTCCCCACAAAGCTGAGAATGGAGGGAGGGAGAGCTCCCAAGCAAGACTCCTGTGGAGAATCTCCAAGAGAGAATGCCATTGCTCTTTGCCTCTCAGCCACCAACACCAAAGCCTTCTTCCAGCTCTGCACTGCCTGCAATGCCTTCCCCCTCCTCCTCCTCCCCCTCTTCCCCCTCCTCCTTTTCCTCCTCCTCCTCTCTTTTCTCTCTTCTCCTTTCTTTCTCCTCCTTTCTCTTCTTCATTTTTTTTTCTTTTTTCTGAGACTGGGTCTTTCTATGCAGCTCAGATCCAGAACTTGCTGTATAGCCCAGACTAGCCCTGAACTCACAATCCTCCTGCCTCAGCTTTTTGTGCGCTGGATTATAGGAGTGTTCAGCTAGTTCACCCTTTTGTGTCACAATGACACACGCTTGTAGAGCACCCTTGAAGCACAAGGCCTCGTGCCAAGCCATTGGCTTGTTGGCTATCACTGTACCTTCCTTCTTAGACAGAGACCAGGCTTAGAAAGGTTGCCAAGAACACAGGGTGGGCTCTGGACTATCCTTAAATCTTGCTTTAGTTTAATTGGCCCCACTTTCATCTCTTGGCTTCTACTTCTGAGGGTTCTCAGTTCCCTTTCCTCCCCCCAGCCACTAAGTCTCCTCACCCCCAACCACAAGCTCAATTTCTGTTAAAGCCTAAGCCACCTCTGTAAACCCTCAAGGAAGCTGTCTCACTAACATTTCTGCAAGGGGAAGAAGAAAAAGTCTGAGCTCTGAGCAGTGAAGGGACTAAGCGGTACTCTGTCACCCTTGTGTGTGCGTGTGTGTGTGTGTGTGTGTGTGTGTGTGTGTGTGTGTGTGTGTGTGTTTTGCAGTGTTTCAGGCTTTGAGTGGCTGGGAACCTCACTGCAAGTTTGATCATAGAGGAATGACGCCCCGTTTGTCACCCTGCAGAGCCTATCAGGGGCTGTTATTTTGCATATGAACTTGAGCAGGTTTTACTGGTTCCCAGATGTTCCAGAGGAGACTGTGAGTGAAGGCTTAGTTCTAAGATTGGGAGCCAAAGGAAGAGGAGAAATTTGAGAGGATGGCGTGGTGAAGGAGAGTTTACAGGTGTGGTGATGCAAATCCAACTGTGCGCAGACATGCGCCCACCACAGATAAGCAAGCAAGCAAACAAACAAACAAACAAACTAATGTTCATATTACTTCCTGGGGCTGGGGGTGGAGTGCAGGGGCCAAGCACTTTCCCAATGTAGCAAAGACGCTGGGATTGATCCTCAGCTCTGCCAACAAACAAGACAGAGTTTCTAATGCAAATCACCAGCTCTCTTTGCCTTTCTGCTCCCACGGTGGGTTTGCCTGGAGAAAGCCAGGTCTGAAACCCGATCCCCAGAAACCATAAATGTGACGCTGGTTGGGAAACAGGTCTTTGAAGATGTGAACATCCCAGACAGGCTCCTTCATGCATTCCAGGTGGATTCTAAAGCAGATGTCTGGAGTCTTCATGAGAAAGGGAGGGAGCTCTGGACACCAGTACACGGAGGGGAAAGTCAGAGATGGGGGTTGGGAGTTGCTGCTCCAAGTTAAGGGCCACAGAAGCCACCAATCAGTAGCTGAGACATAGATTCTCCCCCAGAAGCTGGGCAGACGCTCAGTTCTGCCAATACCTTCATTTTGAACCTGTGGCCTCCAAAATTGTGAGGGACTCTGTTTCTGGATGTTTTGTTTGGTTTGTGTGGAACTGTGGCTCAATCAACTCTCCCACTGAGCTACACCCTAGCCCAGCTCTTCTCTCTCTCTCTCTCTCTCTCTCTCTCTCTGTGTGTGTTTTAAGTCACTGAATTGATAGTAACTGATGCAGCTTTATGGATGTCTCTCTTATGAATTCCTATATCACTACCCTGTTTAAAATCTCCACTGGCTCCATACTGTCTATAGGACAAAGTTCAAGTTCCTAGCATGGCCCGTAGAGACGGGCATGATCTCGTGGTACCACCTCCTGGACTCAGCTTCTGCTGCATCCACCCTTATATGTCACACCCTGGCAATGCCAAGCAAACATCCTGCTCGGTCCTACACACGCACACTTGGGTGGTTATGTAGATACACCACACACAAAACACACACACACACACACACAATCATGTGCATAAACCACACACGTAATACACACACACAATCATATATATAATATATACACACATAATATACACACAGTCATATGCATACACCACACACACAACACACAGTCATATGCATACATCACATATAATACATACACACATACAACACACACTTATATGCATATACCACATCCCCACACACACACCACACATAATACACACACACACACTCGATGGCAGTGGGAGAGTAAGAGAACATGGTCCCGACTGAGCTCTAGATGTTTGTATGTCCTTGATCCAGTCCTGTTTCCTTCCTTTAAAGTGAGAGATGGGGCCCGACTTGACGCTCCCAGCGGGACGCCTCTCTCAACACCCATAACTGTCTCCTGTTTCTGGATCTTTGTATTGGAATTGCCTTCTTCCTGCTTAGTTGTCTGCTCTACCGTCAGCTTTGATGCAACAGTTTCTCCCCCTAAGCTCTCTCAGTACCACCCTTTTCCAGCAGCCTGCTGGGACAGAAGGCATGGCCCGTCCCCTGCTGCTGTCCCCTGCATACTTGCTTCTGTTATTTCTACCCTGATTAACGAGCTGCAGCACAGATTCCTGGAGGGCAGGAATGGTGTTTTCATTCTTTTTTGAGTCCCTGGCACCTAGCACTAGTGCCAGTTCCCAGAAAGCACTCCATAGGCGGCTCTGAACAGGAGATAAAGTTTAGAAATTCACCGCTTCAGTGTGAGGAAAGCCTTAGGATGTACTCATATTGGGTATTCTCAATAGCTGCCTTCGTAGACAGCCACAGGCTTTCTCAGACTCTAGAAAGCATCCGACCTGCTGCTGGTCAAGTCTGCACCTGCACAGAGCCCAGCATCTCTGCCCTCTTTCACCCCTCTGTGATGTCAGTCCTGAGCTCCAGGGGTGCATGCTCACCCCCTCCAAGCCTGACTGCCACCTACCTGAGCCTGCTGGGTCTTCTCCAGCCACCGTGCACGCTCTGTTGAACTAGGACAGTGCACAGTGAGGGCACTGGAGACACACTGGAATTCTGTGAGGTGGATCAGCAGGAAGCTCTCTGCACAGAGAAGAAGCTCTGCTTTAAGGACTGGGCCTTATCTGACCCCAATCCCGACCCTTCCTCCTCTGGACAAGAGACATACGGGGGTCTCGCAGTGGTCGGCACACAAGTTTCTCCAGCATGAGGGGAGGACGGATGACCTTGGCTCTGTCCGCCCTGCGTTGAGGTTTGGTTACCAGGAGCACGTCAGAGAAGAGAAACAGGTACACATCCATCTGCAGGTAGGGGTGCAGGAGAAAGAGGCAGGATCAGCCAGAGTCGGGGGAAGGGCTTCTCAGGGGTTCTGGCTCTGCCTGTGAGCATAAGGACAAGGTCAGAACTGCAGAGTGATCAGCTGGGAGAGAGTTAACTTGGTTCCATATCTTGATTTATAGCCAGGGAACAGGGCTGGCTGAAGGTCATACAAACGACTAGAGCTCAGGCAGGATCAGAACCATGTCCTCTTGTCCAGCCCACCACACTTTCTCCCAGTGCTACTTTGTGTGTGTTGTGTAGTGTGTGTGTGGTATAATATATGGGATTGTATGGATGTTTCGCTCCAGTGTACGCATGTGCGGGAGAGAGCAGGATCCTGGGTGTCTTGCTCTTTCACTTTTTACTTTATTGCTTTGAGATGAGGCAGACCGACCAGAGGACTCTCTGGATCTGCTTGTCTCTTCCCAACAGTCCTGGAGCTATAGATGCAAGCAACTATGCCCAGGTTTTTTTTGTTTTTTTGTTTTTTTTTAATAAAACATTTATTTTGGGGAGCTGGAGAGATGGCTCAGCGGTTAAGAGCACTGACTACTCTTCCAGAGGTCCTGAGTTCAATTCCCAGTGACCACATGGTGGCTCACAACCATCTAATGGGATCCAATGCCCTCTTCTGGTGTGTCTGAAGACATTTACAGTGTACTCATATACATAAAAAATAAAAATAAAAACATTTTATTTGGTGACTTGTGTGTGTATGGGGGTGCATGCATGTAAGTGAAGGTGTCCAAGGAAGCCAGAAGAGAGTTTTAGATCACCCTCTGGAGCTAGAGTTACAGGCAGGGATAAGCCACCCGATAATGGGTGGTGGCCACTTGCGACTCTGAAAGACCAGCAAGCACTCTTACCTGCTGAGTTATCTCTCTAGACCCTAGGCCCGGTTTCTCAAGAAGGTGTTGAGGATTTAAACTTAGGTTCTCATGTTTTGTTTTGTTTGATGTTTGGATACAGTTTGGTAAACTACAGCTTCTTGATTTTTTTCTTTGAAAGAGCTATTTATTTTATTTTTATTTATTTAATGTACATGAGTACACTGTAGCTGTCTTCAGACACACCAGAAGAGGGCATCGGATCCCATTACAGATGGTTATGAGCCACCATGTGTTTGCTGGGAATTGAACTCAGGACCTCTGGAAGAGCAGTCAGTGCTCTTAACCACTAAGCCACCTCTCCAGCCCTGTTTGTTTTATTTTATGTGTATGGATGTTTTGCCTTCATGTATCTGTCTGTGTAGCACACATATGCAGTGCCTGGGGAAGCCAGAAGAGATGTCAGACCCTTGAGCTGGAGTTATAGACAGTTATGAGCTGCCATGTGGGTACTGAGAACCGAACCTGGGTCCTCGGCAAGAGCAGCAAGTGCCCTTACCTGCTGAGCCATCTCTCTCCATCTCCAGGTCCTCATGCCTAAGGAGCAAATGATCTTACGCACTAAGCCACCTCCCGCAGCCCCATTTCCAGCTCGTTCGCCTCTCATCCAAGGGTCCTTACATGTCTCCTCTGTCACCTCTGAGCGTGGCACCTCACCTTCCCTTCTCGCCCCTCCTTCACGCGCACAGGTCCTTCCAGCAGCAGCTGCCTGGTGTACTCAGGGGCAACCCCTAGTATAGGAGTCATCAGATCCAGGGTGGAGAATGGGCGCAGGCTCTAAAGGGGACAGAGAGCGCAAGCGGAAAGGGGATCAGGGCACTCAGGCGTGTCTCTCTATCCCAAACCCACGGTGGTTCCTTGGGCTGTGACCTGTCCATCCTTTCTGTACCTGGAGCCACAGCAGACACCCCAGGGTCCCCTCTTTACTCTTCCCATCTGCCCTTTAGGCTCCTCCCACAGGTGAACACACCCAGCTCTGGAACTCAGGTACCTCTGCCCTCCCCCCAGCCCCACCAAGCTTCTCCTCCATCTACTTTCTGTGGAGCCTGGCATTTTTGGAGTCCCATTTCCTCACCTTCTCCACTTCTTCACTGGAGGGCTCTAGCACCTCATAGGGTCCTATGCGCTGGGCCACAGCCATTAAACTCTCTTGCTCTTCAACCTGTCGGACCTGCCCATTTATGTGTCGCAGGAAGGACTCCACAGCGGCGATCTTGGGGTGTGAGAAGCAGAAGGAGGTACCGCTGAGCCCGGCTTCCCCACCCAATGGTAGCCACAGCACTCTAAAATAGATCTAAATATTTTAGATCTAAAATAGATCTAAAATAGTCAGTCAGCACTGTAGGAGGAGCGAGACCTTTGGAGATCTCTAAAGATCAGTTCTTACCCATCACCCACCAGCCCCCCCACCACACCTGAATACCTACCATGGCATGCAGCGCCTCTTGGGCTCGGGGCTCAGGACTTCTCTTGAGCACAGCCTGCAGCAGCAGTGGGTATTTGGTGATGCGCTGGTGAGGCTTGATGAGCAAGTCGCCCAGTGTCTGTCTTCCGGAGCGCTTGTGTTTCTCACACCACTGCAGGGGAGACCGTAGAGCTCAGGAGTCTGCAGCCCACACACCCCCGCCTGCACCTCCAGTAACCGTCTCAGCCCTGCATCCAACTGAAGCTTGGCATGAGCTGGCTGTGCAATTGCGCCCCCACCCCCACCACCCCGCGGCCTCTGCGCTCCACCGCACCCCACCTGCACGAAGGTGTGGAACAGAGGGTTCGTGTCTTGCTGCTCCCGGGCGTAAGCCATTGTCTGCTTTACTCGAAGGCAGTACTGGACATAAGGCTGGAACCGCTGGCCAAACTGGAGGAACACAAATAGAGCAGGCAGGAGAGGACCATGAACAAACTCTGGCTGGAGAACATGGCTGCAAGCTGAGGAGAGAGCCTCACACAGCCCCTCAGTGAAGCCTCTGCCAGTTTCTACCTCCCAAGACACCTCCCACAGCCAGACTCCTGATTCTGTGCTGCAGAGAAGAACCGACACCCGAGAGGCAGACCCTGACCACCCTTGCAGTTCATTCTCTCTGTGGTACTGGCTCTGCCTCCTCCTCTGGACTCACTCTCTCGCCATCAATAATTCAACCTGACTTGTTTTCAGGACACTGGGGCTCCTGTTTCTATGACCTGAAAGCTGCCCAGAAGCTCTGCTCTGAAGGAAGAAGGTGCCAAGGCTCCCAGGAACCTGCCCGAACTAGCTTTGTATCCCATCCCAAAGTTTCCTGCTGACCCAGAGACACTATGGAAGAAAGTCTACCCCAGGCTAGCTCTCTTTCTCACATTCAATGCCTCCGGGGTCTCCTTACTTGGGCAGCATTCTTTAAGAGACATTTTATTAAATTTATTTTATGTGCATGAGTGTGTCACCTGCATGTGTGTATGTGTACCATATACCTTCCTGGTTCTCTTAGAGGTAAGGCCAGGTCCCCTTGAACCAGTTACAGATGGTTGTGAGCCACCCTGTGGTTGCTGGGAAACAGATTTAGGTCCTCTGCAAGAGCAGCCAAGTGTTCATAACTACTGAGCCACCTCTCTAGCCCCTTAGACCTCATTCTTGCTCTAGCTGTTTGCTGCTGGATCTCAATAAAATAAATAATATTTTATAGCTGCCAAGTAATGCACATTTGTGATTACAACACTTGAAGAGCTAAAGCAGGAAGAGCTTGAATTTTTAGGCTAGCCTGGGCAACATTGTCTTTAAAACTCTGTCTTTAAAAACAAAACAAAACAAAAACCTGTTGGAGATGGTGCATGCCTTTAATCTCAGCACTCAGGAGGCAGGCAGAGGCTGGTGGATCTCTGTGAATTTGAGGCCAGCCTGTTCTACAGAGTGAGTTCCAGGATAGCCAGGGCTACATAGGAGACCCTGTCTCAAAAAACCAAACCAAAACAAACCAAACCAAACCAAACAAACAAACAAAAAACAAAAACAAAAACCAATAGCAAAAAAAACCCCAAATAATAATAATGAATAAAAACGAACACAAAAATTGTAGAGCTGATGAGAGTACCCCTCCCCCACCTCCTAGATATATTTTCATTCCATAAGAGTCCCTAGAAGACCAAAGAACCTTTGGGACAGTTCACACTTGTGGAATGGAGTGAAGGGGATGTGGCTATATTTTAGAGTTGGGCTGGACTGTGTGCCCTGTGTATTCTTTTGGGTTGTCCCTCATTCTGCTTTTTCTGGGTCTCCCCAGACTCACTGTCAGGAAGCCATTTTGTAAGCTGACAGGGTCCAAAGGCTGGCCAGAGGTGCGAGTGTCTTCCAGAACGGGCTGTAGCACTTCCTCCCAAAATCTCCGGTGGGCTCTAATCAAGTTGGGGACTTTTCCAAACAGGGTCTCAGCTGACACCTGGAGGAATGAGCAGAACTCGGTAACAGACTTTTGTCACAGTCAGGAAGGGACAGAGAAAGACTTTCAGCTTCAGTGACAGGGCTGGGAAGGAAGAGAAGAGCCTGGCAGTGACCTGGAAGTTCCTAGTGAGTCCCTCTACCCCCACCCCACACCTCATAGCACCAGGGGAGCTAGGGGACTGTGGCCAGCAAATGGGAAACACAGGACAACCAGGGGCATCCCAGCAAACAGGGCTGTGGGGATTCAGACTGTGCAGCCTGGAGGGATGCTGTGGCCTCCATCTATGCTTCCACTCACCTCAGTCAGTAGTCCCACCCGCTGCAAATTCAGCAGACCAGCTGCCAGGAGCTAGAGGCAGGGAGGAAGACAGGGACTCAGCGCCTGGCCTTCCATCTCCTGGGTCCTCCCAGCACCACCATCTTCAGTCTCCTCTCCCCTGAGCAGGTCTGAAACCATGGCTTGGATTCCTGCCTCCTAGCCCTCATCCCAGCCCTTCTGCCCTGGGAGGATGGAGATAGTACAAAGGACTATAGGTACAAAGGTAGGGAGGGGGTGGGGTTGAAGGTGGCTCACATCAGTCATGATCTTGAGCTTTCTCAAGTAGATCAGCTCAGTGGTCAGGAGCTCCCACAGTGCTTCCTGCTGGTGGCAAAGCTCGCGGTTCATCTCCTGGGGGGGACAGTGCTGGTTCACTTGGGGAACGCTGACAGGAGCGGGTGCCATTTGTTAAGTGCTAGATCTGTGACACGGGTTCTGGCCCCTTTACCCAGGACCTTTTCATCTTAGCCAGTCCTCTAGTTTGTAGGAGGCTTCACCCCCATTTTCCATATGAAGCAAGTGAGGCTCAGGGAGGTCCTCTGTCGTAACCAAGGTTTCACTACTTGGTGGCAGAACTGTGATTTGAACAAGATCTCTGGAGGTTTTCCCTTCTACACGCTGTATCCCAAGGCCTTTGTCTTTTTTAGGACAGAAGTGAGATACATGGAGGTGTGTGTGGAGGAGGGTCTGATACGTTATGGGGACGTATACTGTTTCAAGCCCACCTCGTGTCCCAGGACCAGCTCCTTCCAGGACTTCTCTACGGTCAGGGCACTGTCACCGCCTTCTCCTATCTCCCACTGTCTCCGGTCCTCCGGTGGCAGGCGGGGCATCCCAAACATGCTGAATGTGTGCAGCCTCACTTCTAGCTCATGGGCCCTGGTGAGTTCCTGGGAGAGCAAGGAAGATGGTTAGCCTGACGTGTCCTCAACATCTGGTGCCCAGGCTCTGGAAGGGCTGTACGCACACATGCACACACACGTGTGCCTGGTAGGGCAATGAATAGGTTTGTTATTGTCTAGGAAATGAAGTGATAGTTTTGTTTGCAGAAAGATTCCAGGGTAGAGGAGGTTGAGGGGGCCTTCCTGACCAAACAATTCCTTCTAGAAGTTTCCTAATTCCGAATAGGGGTGAGGGGCAGAATCAGATTTCTCAGAGGTCTTTAAGAATTGATTTTCTTTACTTAAAAAAAAGAAAGAAAGAAAAGAAAAGAAAAGAAAAGAAAAGAAAAGAAAAGAAAAGGGAAGGACGAAAACCTCTCAGGTTTTGGTTGTGCTGTAAATCCAACCCAAGATCTTCTGCATGTTGAGCGAACCCTCTACCGCTGAGATATACACCCCAGATTGAGGAGCCTTCAAGTAAGGACCAGGACTAGACTTAAGAAAGCATGGTCTTGTTGGGTGGTGGTGATGCACGCCTTTAATCCCAGCACTTGGAGGAAGAGGCAGGTGGAGTTATGAGTTTGAGGCTAGCCTGGTCTACAGAATGAGTTCCAGGATAGCCAGGGCTACACAGAGAAACCCTGTCTTAAAAACAAAACAAAACAAAACAAAACAAAACAAAACAAAACCACCACCACCAACAACAAAATAAAACCAAAAAAGCATGGTCTCAGGTAACACAATGACAGAAAATGGACACATTATTTATTTATTTTTTTAAGATGGGGATTTGCTATGCAGCTCAGGCTAGCCTGGAACTTGCAACCCTCCTGCCTCAGCCTCCTGTGTGCTGAGACTGTAAATGTGCACCGCCATGCTTGGCTCAAAGGAGAGATATTTATGAACTATCAGGCCTTAAAATTGTTTGTTGTGGTTTTGGTGTCAAATAATGTGGGGGACAAACAATTCTTATGCTCACTTTGCCCTTCTTGTGACATGGGAGGAAGTGGCAGGGCTCCTGGCTAGGATGAAGGATGCTGCAGGAGAGTAGGGATGAGCAGATTGTCTCTGGATCACATATTATTTGATAATTTCTGACAGCTCTGAGGTTATTTTTATTTTATGTGCACTGGTGTTTTGCCTGCATGTATGTCTGTGTGAGGGTGTCAGGTCCCCTGGAACTAGAGTTACAGACAGTTGTGAGTTGTCACATCAGTGCTGGGAATTGAACCCAGGTCTGCAGGAAGAGTAGCCCGTACTCTTAACTGCTGAGCCGTCTCTCCAGCCCCTAGAGCAGGGAATTCAATATTAATAGTTTAGTCTCATGGGCCCCAGCACATCAGCCTCGCACAGAGCTGTTCTGGAGAGCACCTCTGCAGAAAGCTGTGCCTGCCCAACTTCTCAGAGGTGCTTCCCTGCCAGTGTTCAGTTCATGGAGTTTCTGGGCTTCACTGTCTCTGGACGCCATCATGGCTGGGACTGTGAGCCCTGGGACAGAAGTTAAGGGAATCCTCACCTTGAATTTGGGGGAGTGAGGTGGGCCAACCCCAAAATGACTCCCATGCCTCTTCTCTGGCTCTGGTTCCCGAAGCATCAGAGGAGGCAGGCCTCGGGTCTGGCCAGAGCCCTTGGCAAAGGGGACATAGTGCTGTAGGCGTCGGCGACTAGGGTCCTGGGAGAGGAGAAGACAGGGGAAGTTCTGGGAGTGACAGAAAATACTAGAGAGGTGGTAGGGCACGGGCGGGCGAGCTTGCTCCTGCAAGTTGGGCTGGCTCGCTGCTCTCATCCAACCAGTTTGGTGTGAGTGGCTGCTGCCAGGGTAGCCAAGTTCAGCTGGGCAGGGGCGTGCCTGCCTGGTTCCCAAGGGAGCCTGGAGGTAGAAGCTGAAGCCTCCTGCACAGCCTCACGCACACAGGCACTCACACGCCTGGGCTCTGCATCGGGTACCCAGCTTCTGCCCAGCTATGCACATGCCCTCTGTGCCAAGGTCTCTCAGGAACAGTGGGTGATCCATGCTGTGCTCTGAGTTCATCCCTTTGTGGGCAGCGAGACTCCCTCACATGTGGAAATGAGAGACAGCAGAGGTTCAGCCCCCTCCCTAGGGCCTGCAGCTGGTGTCCTATGCCACTGGGAGTTGCTGTCCTTCTGTGTTAGAGGTTGAAGCCACAAGTCTCCTCCCAAGGCAGGCCTGGTCACATTCCTTGTCTGCCTTGGCCTGAATTGCCTCATATACTTCCTAGTGTCCCTTTCTGCCCTCTGCCTGGGCAAGTCTCATCCCCAGGTTGGAATCCTCTAGAGAGGCAGGGAATACCCTCAACTAGAAGGGAAACCGTTCTTAAGGAAGCGCTGAGGGCAGAAACAGCCTAAGCCCTGGTTCCACACCCCTTTCTTCTACTACGCTTGGAAGTGGGCCGGACTTGGGGAGCCAGGGGCGGGACTGAGACAGTTCCCGCCACTCCCCCTCCTCCCCTGTGAGAGCCGGGGCACCCTGAACCTTTGCTCTTCTTCAGCCCTGACTCAGGGAGCTTTTGACTCCTCCCAACTCAAGTGGAGATTGAAAGATGCCTTTCCCCACTGCACTGGTAACTCAGAAACGCCTCCCAATCCCTCCTCTGGGCTCCCTGCCTCTCCCTCTGTTGTCTGGTGCTGGGTGTGAAGCGCTGAGATCCTGGCCCAGGCACTGCCCCCCTCTCCCCAGCAACCCCGGAAAGCGGAGGAGGTTAAGGGACAAGAATAGAGCAGCCCGTGAAACTATAAGGGGACAGACTTCAAAGCCTTGGTGTCATCCCTCCTGCCCCACCCAGGTCACCTTCCGGGCACAGACCGACTCACCGATACAGGACCTCCTCTGGAATATATATTCCCAGCAGTGCTGTGGGCAGAGGTCCGATGACGGCCCCCATAAGTCTCAATTCGGGAAGCAACCAGGCCTTGGAGGGGGCCCTCATTTGAAGGACCAATGGCTTGCATCGTTTCTCTTCTGAGTTACCCCCAGAGGATCATAGCTCCAATGTCCAGGAGAAAGGGAGGGAGGTCCCCTTTTCTGCAAGACCAAAACCCCAGGCTGAATTAGTGAGGAATGTCTCCACAGGTTGGAGAGCAAGGAAAGACAAGAGGAGAGAGTAGGGAAGAAGAGGGCCAGATGGTGATCACTTGGGGGTGGGGGTGGGGTGTGTGCTATCTCTAAGTTAGTAGGGGGAGGGCAGGTCCAGGTGCATGATCGGTAGGAACATCTGTTTTACACTTGGAAAACATTCACACTTCAGCCTCAGAGGATGCTGTGGTCTCAAGAGCAGCTGGGATGGGAGCAAGGGTCACAGAACTCTCTAGCACTCTAGATAGCCCCAGGTAGAAGGCGTTCTCTTGTACCTAGGTGGCTCCTTTCCTGCGTTACCTTTGTCAACGCTGCACAGACTCACTACACAGACTCCATGGACTGGGAGGGGTAAAGCTGACTAGAGACAGCCAAGTGGGTCCCTCATGTCGGAACGGACTATGGGCTAAGAGTGGCTTTTATTTTCTTTCCTGAGACAGGAGGGTCTCATAATAAAGCTCAGGCTAACCTGGAACACAGAGTGTAACCCAGGCTAGGCTACCTTCCAACTTTGGATTCCCCTGCCTCAATTTCTAGAGTGCTGTGATCACAGATGTATTCCATCATTCTTGGCAACTTTTACATTTTTAAACAGTAGGAGGAAAAAAGCAAAAAAAGAAAAATAGTGTTTGGGGAAAGTGACCAATACACACAATTCACATTCCATGAGTTACAGCTAGTTTGATCACGGGTCAGGCAACCAGCCACCCTTACTGGTTGGCTTGCTGTCCATGGCTGCTTTTCTGTTAGTCGCAACTGAGACTCAATAGGCATACAATACATCTTTTCTGTTCCTTTAGTGAGAAGTCTGCACACGCCTTACCTGGACCCCCCCACGTCCACGCACAGTCTGGCGAAGTCGGAAGAGCTGTCAGACAGGGTCTGGAGAGATGAGCCTAGCTGAGGCAGCCCGCTGGTCTCCCACTAAGTTTGATCTTTCCCAGTCTCTGAGAGCACCACCATGGAGCTGGAAGTCAGATGCAGGACTCCACCCCTCCTGCCTAAACCTGGATGGAAGACCCATCCCTTGCAGTAGGCAGGGCCTGAAGGGAAGAGGCCCTTAATGGGAGTTGGACTCAAGAACACTATACAGGGGCTGGTTTCCCACCAACTGGGCCCTAGGCACCTCCATTTCTCTTCCCTAACTTTCTCTGACTTATGCGCAGTGGAGATTGCTCATTATGTTTCTTGCCCCGGGCCAACAACAGTCCAGCCCCTGAGGGCAGTCCCCTGCCCCTCCCTCCCCCGCCCCCTTACTATCCCTCCCTACTCCCACCCTTTCTATCTTTTCCCCCTCCCTCTTTCTCTGCCTCCTTCCCTCCTCCTTCTGAGGCCTTTGCGACCCTGCCCCAGATCCCCGGTTCCCTGCCCGCCCGCACTTGTCCTCCCAAGTGCTCACCTGTGAGCGCAGGTGTCCGGGCTTCCGCTGTCCTTGATGTCTGCTGGATCCGGTGGGAATCCGGGTTGTTGTCAGCTTCCTTAGCGATGGCAGCCCCACTGTCCCAGCCTGGGACTAGGACCGAGCGGCCCGCGGGACCAGGCAGCACGGGGCCGGGACGGGAGGCGAAGGTGGAGGCAGAGGGGCGGGACGCGGGTTGGCACCTCCTCTTCCCCGCGGGCAGTGCAGCGTCGCGGTCCAGGTCACCCAGACAGAGAGAACTGGGAGCCGGACTCTCCGTACACCAGTCCCAGACCAGTAGTCCTCACTTCATAGTGTGCGCCTTCTCTCTTTCTTTTGCACCTAAACTAGTCAGCAATATGTCACCTGGTCGGGGCCAGGGGCTGGAACCTGTGCCACCCGCAAGCCACCAGCGTGTCCTCCCTTCCCGGCCAGACCCCTGCCAGGCGCCAGGGTAATGAAGGGTAAATGAGAGGTTGGGCGCCACTAGGCGGAGCCGGTGAGGTAATGACCAAGTGCCTTATGGCAGGTACCCATCCCTTCTTTGCACCCCTACCCCTCTTGCCTGTCCTAGACCGTTACCCTGAAAGAGAGCCAGCCTAGCATCAGGAAGGGCGTAGGCCCAGGAATCCCCGGAACCATGGCTGTCCTCTGGCCACAGAGTCCAAAGTGTAGCCCTTATCTCCAGTGGACCTGCTGGCCTGCCCTGGCAACAGGTTCTGAGGACTTTGCGTCTGATTCAGGGAGGGGTCAGGGGCCAGGCTTAGCCCATACTCAACACTACTCCCATTACATAAACCTGGAGAGTCCGGCACTGGTGGCGCATGCCTTTAATCCCAGCACTTGGGAGGCAGAGGCAGGTGGATTTCTGAGTTCGAGGCCAGCCTGGTCTACAGAGTGAGCTCCAGGACAGCCAGGGCTACACAGAGAAACCCTGTCTCGAAAAAACCAAAAAAAAAAAAAAAAAAAAAAAAAAGCCTGGAGAGAGGGGGCATACCAGGTGAGGGCACCCTCCCACTGTTCTGCACTTGGGCCAGTGTGGCCATCACAGACTGAACAGTTTCTCCAAAGTGGTACAGCCCTCTATGGGCATGATATGAAAGACTTCCCAGCCCCCCACATCACATTCCCAAGCCATGCCACCCGGTCTGAGGGAAGCACTGGATGTCTGAAATGAGAAGCATCGTCCCATGGATGTGTGCTCCAGAGGTGGAAGTCTCTGTGGGGTGATGGGCAGGTCTGAGGCCCGTGTTGGGAACTTCCACCACTGGACTGGACTGGGTCTGATGCAACCTCCTACGTCCCGAAGCCACAAAACCTTTTCAGAAGTGTTTCCCTGTGTTCAGAGAAAAAATGCTCCAATTCTCCCCCCTCCCATGGCTCCCCTCAGTCTGGAGAGGCATCTTTACCATTGGTTGTTTGAATGTGTGTTCCCGTTCTCTCGGCCACAAATTTGCCCTTCAGTGTTCTTTTTCAGATTATGATGTTGTGAGGTCTCAGCCTGCCTCCTGCCCCCCAGTTGTGTGCACGGGGGGGGGGTGGGGGGGAGAAAGAGTTGGATGAGAACCATGTTTGTCAAGGATGTAGTGTTTGCCTGTTCCTAGCATTCACACTGTGGGGGGCCAGGAGAAGAGGAGACATATCCAGCTATGACGAGTAGCCATGAGAGTTAATGACCCAGTTGGTGGTGATTACTGGCTATATTAATTGACACTCCAGAGACAGTTGGTGCTGAGGGCTCCTAGCTTCTCCTCCCACTGTTTCACAGATAAAGATGGAAGGAGGAGAAAGAGGAAAATTGGAATTAAGAGGGTAGGAGAGACAATCCCGGACTTACACCCCCTCTGGGGTGAGCTGCTGAATGCCTCCCATAGACCCAGGGAGAGTTAACTCTTTCCCTTCCCTCAGGGCTGAAGTCCCACCTCCACCTCCCAGTGCCCCAGGGTCTGCATCAAGCCTCCTGGGAGGAGAGGTTCCCAGACACAGCTAAAGACAGAGGTGTGGCCAGCTACAGGTGTGTGGGCAGGCGGACTTGCAGGTTCTCTTGGTAAATTCCTTCTATTCTGGCTCTGTCTGTCTGTCCTTTCTACAACTGTCCCTTCCTCTGAGCTCTTCTGTGCTGTGGAGGACAGACTCCTGGAGCAGGCTGAGGAGACACAAGCAGAGGAACTGAAGTCTCTCCATCAACTGAAGATGAAGATGCCAGAGGGGCCGGGAGTCACTGGTCAGAACAGAGGGGACTTCCTGGATACCTCTTTTCTTTTGATGCTTCCTTAGAACTTCCTGGTAGCCATAACACGGATCACATTCCTTGACCGCACCTCAGTTTCCTCTCTAGGCCAGATGTTCTTCATCAGGCCCCCAGCTTGACCCTACAGCTGATGAGGTATCCTGGGATCCAAGTTTGGAGAATTGAAAGGCTCTGTCTGGAAGGTAACTTTGGGGCCAGGCGGTGGATCTTGTGGGGGTTGGCATAAAGCTTCAAGAGGCAGGAAGGTGCAGAAGATGAGATTGAGCCTTAAGTCCGACCCAGTCCACATCTCTGGGGAGAGGCAGGCCATCCACGTTAGTGAGGTGCTAGAAGTTACTAGCAACAGGAGTTATGTCTTTTCTGAAGAGTTGGGGACAGACTGGGGACTTGAGCAGGTAGTGGCAGATCATGGAAGACAAAGCATACAAGGCAGCCAGGCCACTGGGTCAGCTGCTGGTGCCTTACATCATCGGCCTGGGACTCCCGTTCTCTCTGCCTTCCTTCCCCCGTCCAACCTGTATGAGGGCTAAGGAATCTAGCGATAAATGAGAGAAGCCAGACAGACGCAGGGAATTTCTGACTTGTGGAGAGACAGACGGGTAGATAAAACATTGATAAAGGTAGACATAGACTACATGATGGACCGGAAACCGCGAGCACACGTTAGAGGCACCGTTCCTACAGAGGGCAGGCAAGGAAGGCTTCCTGGAGAAATTGAGCTCTGTACTGAGACCATGCTGCTGGGGCTGCAGAGAGAACACTTCTGGAACAAAGAATGGACAAAGGCCTGTGATATGGAAGAGCTTGTTTGTAAAGATGCCAGGAGCTGAGATGGTGGAGTACACTTGTCCCCGCTTCCCAGGAGGCCGAGGCCCGAGTGTTCACAGGCGGCTTGTGCAGCCCAGTGAGACCCTGGCAGAAAAACCAGCAAACAAGGCTAAGGAGATGGCCGGGAAGACAAAGGCTTGAGTTTGATCCTCAGGACCCACTTGATGGAAGGAAAGACTCTGACCTTCTCACACACATAAATATAATTGGAAAAGAAGAATAAAAAAGGAAACAAGCAAACAGGGCCGGGCTGGCCTCGAACTCCCCCGATGCTTTCTTATTCCAGCCCGTATGTGTGTCCTGGCCCTTGACTAAATGGCCCTGAAGCAGAACGGCCCCTCGTGTAAAGCATGGTGCTAGCCTAGCCTCAGCATTTGCTGGACTGCACTGAACTCACTTGAAGGAAGATCCAGAACATTCCATTTGGAGGATACTTGCCCACACCGTCTCTGTTCCCACCTGTTTTTAGAGAGCTGGTGTTTGGATGATTTCACATGATCACGTGATCGCCCCCGATTTATAGTATTACCCCTTTAGCAGCAGGCTAAGCAGGGTTGTGTGGATGGGGGTGGCTCAGCAGGAAAGCGGCTGAGGGCTGAGGTGTTTTCACTGTGTGAAGATATTTCTCTATTCTAGTACTGAAAGAGGCCGAGGCACTGTGGGAATGTGAGGCGTCTGCTGGGGGCACAGGTGACAGAGGAAGTAAGAAGAGAAACAGGGAGCCCCAGAGGCAGAATGACTATGGGGTTTCCCCAGTGCTGGCCTTGGAATCTGGTGTCTGATGTCCAGGCCTGTTCTCTGACTGGGCCTTCCTCTGCTTTTGACCTGAGAAGGGTGCAAATTTTTCACCCACACTCGTGTCTTTGTATCTCAGGAAGTCCTTAGCAGTGAGGCACAGGTGACCATACCAAACCCCTCACCTGTGGGATCCTCCCTACCCACCCTCTCTGCTTCCACAGAGGAAAACAAAACAACAAAAACCCCAAACCACGACAACAGTGGGTTCTTTACAGATGGCAGCTGCTCAGGGATTTCTCTGTCCCATTACCCCAGAGGAACACGGTTGCCCCTAGTGGCATCTCCTGGAAATGACAACTGATTGGGTTTGGTTTTAGGGAACTGTGGACAAGCCCTGTGGACTTGTTCTTTTGGAGGAGACCCACAAGGCCTTGCAATCTGAGGGTCCCTGACTTGGTCTAACAGCCTGCGAGGCGTCTTCCAGCCTGCCCTGGGAGATACACATGAAGTCTGATACACGCACGAGACTGCCTCCCTCAGTCCCCTTCCTCAAAGAGCTTCACTCTGTGCCGACTCTGGGTCTCCTGGGTTTCTGCAGCCTTAGGGTGTCCCCAAAGCCCACATGAGTGGGCAGTAGAGACTCTAGGTTAGACCTTGTAAAAGATTTCATATCTAGGGCAGCTTTTCCCTAGCCACGATCAGTTTCTACCAGCCCAGCCCATGTCACTTAGTCAGAGGTTGCAGACCTGGCCCCTGGGGTGTGTGTGTGTGTGTGTGTGTGTGTGTGTGTGTGTGTGTGTGTGTGTACGCGCCAGGGCAGCTGACTGTCCTGACCCATGTCATCATGCCACTCCCTGTTCAGCCATAGCTCTAAATCGTTATTCAATTTAATTGGGCAAACCCTGACTTTCAGGAAGTTCTTTCTCATGTCTGTCCTGCATTCGTCTTGCTCAAGATTAATGTCCTTACGCTCTGGGGAATCCCTTCTTAGTAGAGGCTGTCCTATGAGTAAGCTGTAACACAGGTCATTTTAGTGAGCTCTCATTCTCAGAAGGTTCTCATGCCTTCCCTCAGAGACCAGCTCCTCAGTGGAATTCTTGTGGACTGTCAGTGAGGCCCGAGGGACCATCCTAGGTGTCAGGAACTGTTTTCGAGAACTCCGAAATGACCGTTCCACTCTGTCTGCACCCTCCCTAGTGAGGCCAGTGCTGTTGCTCTTATCCCTGTAGGTGCCAGACTCAGCTTGGGACGTGAACTGACTTGACTGAAGTCACAAAGGCAGAGTGGAAGGCACAATGATTCAGTCCTAATATCAAACAAGGTGTTAGTGTGAGGTCCTACCCAGGGCTCCTCACAGGAGAGCACTGTGAGTGTGTAAGACCAGCCTCCACTCCAGGGCTATTTTAATCCTCTCCATCTGCCTAAGTGGCCCTCCCTCACCATCCTTGCTGTTCCTGCGTTAACTGGTTGGTTGTTTTTAGAGTGCAAAAGGCCAGGTGTGGTGGTGTGTTTCCTAAGGAGGCAGGGTGGATTGAGTCCAGGAATTCAGAACCAGCCTGTTGTCTGGGCAGCTTAACAGGCCCAGCATAACAGAGTAGGATGAAGAGGTGGAACAGGAGGAGGGGAGGAGGGAGAAGGGGAAGGAGAGGAGGAAGAGAAGGAGGAGGAGGAAGAAGAAAATAGAAGAGAAGGAGGAAGAGGAGGAGGAGGAAGAGGAAGAAGAGGAGGAGGAGGAGTTGCCACAGATATGGCGGTGAGCACCTAGAATTCCCACACTTGAGGTGCAAGTACCAAGATCATGAGTTCAAGGTCACACTCAGCTTCACAGTGAATTCAAGGTGTGCCTAGGTTAGAGAGTTTGTCTTAAAAGGAAAACATTACAAAAGAAAACAGAATCAGTGAATGTGCACTGTGCACACAGCTCCCAGAGGCTTAGTGTGGCCTGCTGCCCTGTGTCAGGGAATCAGGGTGTCTGTCAGAGGCTCCACTTAGTAGGAGGTTCTCTTTCCTTTTCACTTTTTTTGTGGTGCTGGGAGTTAAACCCAGGGCTTTGTACATGTAAAGTGATTTAACTGAACTCCGCTCCCAGTTCAAGAGTTCAGGAAGCCCTTCATAGACACTTTATATTTGTTTGCTTTTTTGTTATAATTTTTATTTATTTTCTTTAAGATAGGGTCTCTGTACATTGCCCTGATTGTTCTGGAACTCATTGTATAGTCTAGGCTGGCCTCAAATTCACAGAGATTCACCTATCTCTTCCTCCTGAGTGCTGTACTTAAAGGCGTGCTCCACCACACTTGACCTCACAGACATGGGGAGTGGGCTGAGTTGTCTATCTTTATGTCAGATGAAGATTATAATAACTAAACTTTAGGATGTTTATAATAACGTCTAATCCTTAAATAAGGTTGATTATGGTATGCAAGGCACATGTTTTCTTTCATTTAGTCTTCACCTAAACCTTAGGAGGGACTATGGATGTAGCTCAGGTGGTAGGCTGTTTGCTTGGCATGTGTGAAGCCCTGGGTTCCATCCCAGCACTACAGAAAGCAGGCATGGTGGTACATGCCTGTCATCCCAAGCACCCAAGATGTAGAATCAAGAAAATAGAAGTTTAGAAGTTCAGGGTCATCCTTGGCTATATAGTGAGTTCAAAGCCAACATGGCTGCATGATACCCTGTCTAAAACAAACAGAAATCCCACGTAGGCACCACTGTCCCATAACATAAGGAAATGGGCTCACAAGGGCCATCAAACCTTTTTAGGATGATAATGTTAGCAAGAGCAAAAGACAGAATTTCAATTCAAATTCCTCTCATCCCTAACTCTTAACTGCTATTGTGTGGGAAATGGACAGTTTGTCCATATAAGCTCACCTCTGATGAAGCACAAAATAGAGCTAGTTACCTAGCAGGGTGTACTGGCTGGTTTTGTATCAACTTGACACAAGCTGGAGTTATCACAGAGAAAAGAGCTTCAGTTGAGAAAATGCCTCCATGAGATCCAGTGGTAAGGCATTTTCTCAATTAGTGATCAAGGGGGGAGGGCCCATTGTGGGTGGTGCTATCCCTGGGCTGGTAGTCTTGGGTTCTATAAGAAAGCAGGCTGAGCAAGCCAGGAGAAGCAAGCAAGCCAGTAAGAAACATCCCTCCATGGCCTCTGCATCAGCTCCTGCTTCCTGACCTGCTTGAGTTCCAGTCCTGACTTCCTTTGGTGATGAACAGCAACGTGGAAGTGTAAGCTGAATAAACCCTTTCCTCCCCAACTTGCTTCTTGGTCATGATATTTGTGCAGGAATAGCAACCCTGACTAAGACACAGGGCATGGTGGCCCCATCTATATAAACTCAGCACGATAGAGGTGGAGGCAGTAGAATCTCAAGTTCAAAGCCATCTTGGGATACATAAGTGAGATTCTGTCTGCAAAACCAACCAACCAAAGCTTGATAGCTTCTAGCTTCGCTTCGGCCCTAAGCATGGCCTCATGATTCAGAGAAACAGACACGTCACTCCCAAGGTCTTCACAAAGAGTATTGATACTTACTCAAATTTACAAGCCGGGTTCCATGCTGTGTCTCCCAACTACTAGGGAGGTTAAGGCAGGAGGATGGAGAGTTACAGGTCATGGTAGGCTATATAGTAAGATCTAAGCCAGCCAGGGCTATATGGCAAGACCATGTTTTAAACAATCAAATCATTCACGTGAATCAGGAGAAGAACCAACTTTTGGGGACGTGCATTCTGTTCCATCACTGTGGTAGACGATCCCCGATCTTGCATGACCGACTCTGTCTGTGTTGCTTGATAGCTTCCTCTCATATTAACTCTGGTTTGAGCTTGAGATTTGCTTGGATCAACAATGTGTGCTAGGAGTGGAAATGTACTGGTTTCAACTGGAAGCCTGGAAAGCTTTGGTGCAGCTAGATGCAATGGTCTACACTTACAAATATAATCCCAGAATGTGGGAGGTTGAGGCAGGAATATCATGAATTTGGGGATAGCCTGGACTACATAGTGAGATTTTCCCCCTTCTCAAATCAAACCAAACCAAATCAAACAAAACAAAACAAACCCAAAAAAACATTGGCCTTGTGCTTTTTCTTTCTCTCTCAAAAATCCCCCCACCAGCATGAGGAAGAAGCCAGTACCTTCTGCAGGGTGAGAGATTGTGGCATGAGCTCTGTCCTCCTGAGTCCTTCCCAGATGTCTTAGTCACTGTCCTAATGCTCTGAAGAGACACCATGATCAAGACAGCTATTATAAGAGAGCATTTAACTGGTGACCGGCCTATAGTTTCAGAGACTTTACTCCATTATCATCATGGCAGGAAGCATGGCGGTGTGCAGGCAGGTGTAGGAGGTATAGCTGAGGGCTACACCCTGATCCATAGGCAGGAAGAGAGATAGACTCTGGGCTTGGCATGGGCTTTGGAAACCTTAAAAATCTCACCCCCAGTGACACTCCAAAAAGGTCACACCTCCTGATCCTTCTAATCTTTCAAATGGTACCTCTCCTGATTGTAAAGTAAATCTGGCTTTTCTATGCCTTCTCTAGCTCCCAAATAAAGACACAGAGACCTTATATTTATTAATAATCTTCAAGCACTATAGTGGGCAGATATGCATCTATTCTAATCTGCCTATGCCTGCCTCCTCCCCAGTCACGTGCCCTGTTACCTGCCAACTTAGTCTTGCCCTAGTTGCTCCTGCTCCATCAGTGTCATCATAGTGACTCCCCTAGTGACCTGCTCGTGGTGAATGCTCATGGTGAATCTCCCTCTCTCCCCACCAGAGACCCTCTCACTGGGCTTGGGAGTCCTTCCTCTGTTAATCAATCAGAGGTGATGGAAAACAATTTTTACACAATGTTGAGACAGGAATTGCTTGACAATGCCAATGTCTAGACTGCAACCAGATCACTGGGCACAGTAATTAGCATCTGAATACACAGTGCACAAAACCTGGTGGCTAAGCATTCAAATATATGAGCCTATGGGGGCAACTGTTATTCAAACTACCACAAAAGACCAAACAGAATAAAGCGGGGCGTATCCTGGATGAAATCAACCTAGCCTGGACCAAATCCACAGAATAACACAGTCCCATCTATACTGACAGAGAGGTTAATGCTTCCCATGATTAGAAGTCTTGCGGGTGCCTGATGACAGTTTCAGTTGTCTCTCCTGACTTAATGATTGCTTCAGCTGAAGAAGTGCCCACCCACCCTGTTCCCTCCATGAAGCAGCTGCATACAATGACAGGCAGGTGTGTGACCCCATAAAAATCTGGTCCCTTTGTTCAGATGGGAGACAGTTGTGCAGTGTCAAAGACCGGCTTTGACATCCAGGGTAAACTGAGGTGGGGTGTAGAGTGGGCAATAAACTCTGGTGATTGAGAATGCTCTCTAGGGAGCCAATGAAGAACTTCTTTGGGGGGCTGAGAGAGGCTGATGAGAAACTCATTGGGGCTTTCCTGGAGAGGCTTGACAATGCAGGGGCCTGTGATGTGAGACACTGTCTCTGAGCCTTGATATGTCCCCTTCTGCCCTCCAGAGAGACTGAGTCCAAGAGAAGGCCCAACAGTGCTGTTCTCCATAAAGGCTGTTTTCCTAGACCTAACTGGTAAGGGCTTGTGTGTTAGTTAGACTTGTGTCACCATAACGAAGACCCAAGATAGTTTATAAAGGAAGGTAAGTTCATTTTGGCTCACAGTTTTGTAGGGCTCGCAGGTTTTTAGGTTTTAATGCACTGGTTGCCCCTGTTGCTTTGGGGCTTGTGGCAACCTAGCACACCATGGTGATAGTGGATCAAACCATTCACCCCACATCGGGGGAAACAGAAGAGAAAGAAGGGGACAGGGTTTGCTCACACATCATAAGAGTGCCCTCAAAGGACTCAAAGACTAACTCTGTTAGACCTAACTCTGAGAGTAACCACTGCCTTCCAATAGCACCAAGTGCTGGGTGTGGCTCTACTCTATTCTTTAGGGAATAATGACAAGAAAAAAGTCTGTTCCTGCTTGGTCATTGCATATTATTTTTTTACTAATATATTCTATCTAAGGTTGAATGTGAGGCCAGGGCAACTTTTGATAACAAAAGAGGGGGGATAGAGACCCCACTAAGAAGAACAGGGACCTCCTGACCCAGGCCTCAACACTTTTCTTGGGGAAGGCACATGTCATCTGGGAAGGCAGAACTTCAGTTGAGAAAATGCCTCTATCAGACTGGCCTGTAGGCAAGTCTGTATGAGAAAAGTAACTGAGCAAGCCAGTCAGCAGCATGCTTCCCCAGTCTCTGCTTCAGTTCCTGTCTCCTGGTTCCTGCCTTGAGTTGCTGCCCTGATTTCTCTTCATGAAGGACCGTGAGCCTTAAGATAAAATAAACCCTCCGCTCTCCAGTTGCTTTGGCCATGGTGTTTATACCACAGCCACAGAAAGAAAAGTGGGGGCGTTTCTGCACCTCCATATCTTCAAGGTGATTGTGTTGACTTTGTACAGTTACAGAAGGCCCAGATGAGTTAAGATCCTGACGCTTTTAGAATGTTACCCCATTGCACTGGCTGGGTTTGTGCGTCAACTTGACACAAGCTGGAGTTTTCACAGAGAAAGGAGCCTCCCTTGAGGAAATGCCTCCATGAGCTCCAGTTGTAAGGCATTTTCTCAATTAGTGATCAAGGGGGGAGGGCCCATTGTGGGTGGTGCCATCTGTGGGCTGGTAGTCTTGGGTTCTATAAGAAAGCAGGCTGAGCAAGCCAGGGGAAGCAAGCCAGTAAGAGACAGCCCTCCATGGCCTCTGCATCAGCTCCTGCTTCCTGACCTGCTTGAGTTCCAGTCCTGACTTCCTGTGGTGATGAATAGAAATGTGGAAGTGTACGCTGAATAAACCCTTTCCTCCCCAACTTGCTTCTTGGTCATGATGTTTGTGCAGGAAGAGAAACCCTGACTAAGACACCCGTGCATTTGCAACTCAGTTGATGATCATGACTTCAGTAGGATACATCAGTGAACAACTATTACTGACAAATGTCTATTGAGAGAGAGAGAGAGAGGGAGAGGGAGAGGGAGAGAGAGGGAGAGAACAAAGCAAGCATGAAACCCCTCACTTCCTCCTTCTTGAAGTCATGAACAGTATGCAAAGAGCAGAGCCAGCCAAGATGAGAAGTGAGAAATGCTGGCCTGGCGCTTTCTTTATCACTAAGACGTTGCTCTAGGCAGGGTCGGGCAGTGCTCTGTAATGGATTAGCATGACCAAGTTGCTTTTCAAGAATCATGAGTATAAACTGGGCAGTGGTGGCGCACGCCTTTAATCCCAGCACTCGGGAGGTAGAAGCAGGTGGATCTCTGAGTTCGAGGCCAGCCTGGTCTACAGAGTGAGTTCCAGAACAGCCAGGGCTACACAGAGAAACCCTGTCTCGAAAAACCAAAAAGAAAAAAAAGAAAAAAGAAAGAAAAAGACAGTCATTCTTAGTGGTCAGGGAAACAAAGATGAAAACAACTTTGAGATTTCATCTTATCCCAGTCAGAATGGCTAAGATCAACAAAAGAACTGATCACAAATGCTGGTGGTGTGAGGTTGGGGGGAAGGGACCCCTCGTTCACTGTTGCTGGGAACAGACGGGTGAGGCCACTGTGGAAGGCAGTATGGAGAGTCTACAGAGCACTAGAGTAAATGTACTGTATGGCTCAGCTGAACACATCGCCTGGCGTAGGACTCAACACCCCAATCCACAAGTAGCTGCTCAGCAAGTAGCTAGTCACGTCAGCCAGGAAACAGAGGCAATCTCAGTGTTTTCAACAGATGAGCGGGTAAAAGAAATACAGAGCCTGTACAAAATAGAATGCTCTTCAGCTGCAAAGAAAACTGAAATCTACAGGTAAATGAATGGACCTAGGAAAGATTCTGCTGAGATGGATAACCTGGACTCAGAAAGAAAAACCCTACACTGTCCCATCTGTGGTTCCTAGCTCCAAATCCTCGGGTATGGGTACAATCCGTGGAGTAACCACAAAAACCTGGGAAGTATAAAGGGACCACGGAGGGGTGTGTGTGTGTGTGTGTGTGGTGTGTGTGTGTGTGTGTGTGTGTGTGTGTGTGTGTGTGTGTGGTGTGGTGTGTGTGTGTGTGTGTGGTGTGTATGTGTGTTTGGTGTGTGTGTGTGTGTGTGTGTGGTGTGGTGTGTGTGTGTGTGTGTGTGTGGTGTGGTGTGTGTGTGTGGTGTGGTGTGGTGTGTGTGTGTGTGTGTGTGTGTGTGTGGTGTGTGTGTGTGTGTGTGGTGTGTGTGGTGTGTGTGTGTGTGTGTGTGGTGTGTGTGTGTGTGTGTGTGGTGTGGTGTGTGTGTGGTGTGTATGTGTGTGTGTGTGGTGTGTGTGTGCATGTGTGTGTGTGTGGTGTGTGTGTGTGTGTGTGGTGTGGTGTGTGTGTGTGTGTGTGT
>CM052700.1:22053373-22072910 GCA_028551405.1 Uromys caudimaculatus | reverse complement strand
GTGTGTGTGTGTGTGTGTGTGTGTGTGTGTGTGTGTGTGTGTTGTGGCGTGTGTGTAGGGGCTAGAGAAGAGAGTAGCAGGATCCAGGTGATTTTAAGTAGTAAGAGGAAAAATGGGAAGGGGTTTCAACTGGGAATGGGAGGTCGATACAGACGGACACAGACGGATGAAGGATGGATGACAGCAAGGTTGTTTGATAAAGCCTCAAGGAATTTTATTACATTATATTTAATTAAAATTATACACAGTGAGCCGGGCAGTGGTGGCACACGCCTTTAATTCCAGCGCTCCGGAGGCAGAGGCAGGCAGATTTCTGAGTTCGAGGCTAGCCTGGTCTACAGAGTGAGTTCCAGGACAGCCAGGGCTACACAGAGAAGCCCTGTCTCGAAAAACAAAACAAAACAAAATTATACACAGTGGGCACACACACAAATACACATAGAGAGAGAGAGAGAGAGAGAGAGAGAGAGATATCATGCCACTTGGGTTAACAGTGCTCCCCACAAGAACCATAGACTAACAAACCCCCAGTACCATGTCTGAGAAGTCTCCTTTTGAATGGTGGCGAGCGTAGTCCAAGTGACTCCCAAGACAATAAAGTTGCCCTTGGTTGAGTCTCAAAGGTAAACCCCTCCTGTTGAAGACACAGCACACTTAGGGAACAGGACTGTGTGAGCTTGGTCTAATCTGAACACCTCCTTCCTTCAGTCTACTTTTTATGGTACTAGAAGGGTCTGTGCAAGCTGCCAATGGAGGGAAGCAAGTGACAGTCCTACCCAGCTGTGACATCCATGAACCACAGCAATGGCCAGCAAGGCACCATAGCTGTAAAGGTGCTACAGCAGCACTCGCATGCTGGTGGTAACCAACTGCTGTCTTACCGACTTAAGAACCACTCGACAGGGGGCTGGAGAGATGGTTCAGTGGTTAAGGGTTAAAAGCACTGACTGGCAGGGCAGTGGTGGCGCACACCTTTAATCCCAGCACTTGGGAGGCAGAGGCAGGTGAATTTCTGAGTTCGAGGCCAGCCTGGTCTACAGAGTGAGTTCCAGGACAGTCAGGGCTACACAGAGAAACCCTGTCTCGAAAAAACCAAAAAAAAAAAAAAAAAGCACTGACTGCTCTGCTCTTTCAGAGGCCATGAGTTCAATTCCCAGCAACCACACAGTAGCTCACAACCATCTGTAATAGGATCTGATGCCCTCTTCTGGTTTGTCTGAAGAGAGCTACAGTGTACTCATACATATAAAATAAATAAATCCTTAAAAACAAACAACAACAAACAAACAAACAAACAAACCACTGGACAGGAAAGAAATCTCTGCTACTAGAAACCGAGCCAGCTTCCCAGGGTTAATCGGGTCATGGATCTTAGAAGAGAATCTACAACTGCAACATTGCAAGTTAGCATTGAATCCTGACTACATTCTAAGTCTTATCCTTGTACCCACAGGTAAACCCACCGCTCCTCTCAAACAATTTTCTCTTTACAGCAAACTGAGAACATCACAGAAACCACAACTGGACACAGTGCAGAGATCAATAGGGTACGGGAGCCCAGCTCCAATGGCTGCGTCTCCATCACAGCTCCTGCATCTAGGGTTCAGGGAACCTTGAAGAAGAGGAGGCCAAACAATTTTAAACCAGAATACCAGGACGTCTACTGTGAAGTCTCTCAAAGAAATGGCCGTATGAACATTGTCTGAACAATAGCAATATCAATAGACATGCCAACCCAGAAAGGGGTGGGGATATTTATGTGGGCCCGCCAAAACAAAGAACTACAGGTAAGAAATGACTGCAGAGAGGAGAGGAGACTCAGCCTTTGCCAGGGATAAGCCCCCTAATTGCTCATCCTATACAGGGGGCCAGCCCTGAAAACCATTATACAAAAACAGACTCAGTCGGTTGCATTTATACATTTGTGCATACACACGTATATGTATGTGTATGTGTAGATGTAGATGATGTATACGTATAAACAATACTAGCCAAAGAAAAAGGGGCTGTTAATGTGAGAGTGGAGGGGACATGGAAGGGGTCGGATGGAGGACTTGGGATGGATTGCGGGGAGAAAAAGGGAAGGAAAAAATGGTATAATTATATTTCACTTAAAATGTATAAAAATTAAAAACTAACAATACAAAGAGCAGATAACTGTTGGTTGCTTACTGTTCTCAGTGTCTCCTCAGACAAGGCATCCCTGTCCCCTGCCCCTGGCTGCGGCATGCACCATTGGTAAAGGTTTAGTTCCATGTCTGATTTCCTAGCGATGTATGGAACCCAGAGCCATGTGCGTGCTCCCTACCAAGTGCTCCCTACCAAGCCAAATCCCGCCCCTACCTTTTTTCTTAATTTTTATTTTTATTATTTTATTTTTTTGGTTTTTCGAGACGGGGTTTCTCTGTATAGCCCTGGCTGTCCTGGAACTCACTTTGTAGACCAGGCTGGCCTTGAACTCAGAAATCCGCCTGTCTCTGCCTCCCAAGTGCTGGGATTAAAGGCGTGCGCCACCACTGCCTGGCCTTTTCTTAATTTTTAAACTTCATTTTTATTTTATGTGCATGGGTGTTTAGTCTGCATGTATGTCTGTGCACCGCATGCATGTATTACATTTTGGAGACTGGAAGAGAGCATCAAGATCCCCTGGACCTGGAGTTTCAGGAGTTGTGAGCCACCATGTGGGTGCTGGGAATTGAACCCAAGTCCTACTCAAGAGCAGCCAGTGTTCTGAACTGCTGAACCGTTTCTCTAGCCCCCACCCTCATCTTTCTTTTATAAAATGGCAGACAGGCGGCTTGGTGAAAAGGCAGGAGGTATGGAGCATGGCCCGATGCCTCACTGTGGCAGGGATTTTCCAAGAAGATGACTGTAATGGGAGTCTAAACACTCGGTGGTCAGTATTTATGTGGTGGCCGGCAAGAAGCCTTGGTATCTCTGCTCCTCTTCCCACCTCATCCCGTCCCTATCTCACCGTCCCTGTCTCCATCCGTTCTGATCTTTGGACCGGTCAATCCAACCTGAGGGACTGGGCTTAGGGCTGGCAGGACGAGCCTGAGAGCCCCATGATGAAAGCCTGCTGTTCCAGATTGTGTGTGTGTGTGTGTGTGTGTGTGTGTGTGTGTGTGTGTGTGTGTGTGAATAAGGTTCTGTGTTTTATAAAGTTTATAAAGGACGTTCACAGGGTCAAGGAAGGCCCTGTCATCTAAGCAAAGATGGAAAGCTTGGATAGGCTGAGTCAGGAGCCAGCAAGGGAGTTAAGGGCGTGAGCAGTGCGGAGAAGGAAACCCAGACTTGGAGAGCTGGGGGATTGGACAGAAAGTCAGGATGGGGGAGCTCAGAGCCCCAGAGTTTCCACAAAGGAGCCCAGAGGGCTGGAACTGTACAAGTCATTCATTCACCTGACTTACGCCGGAGACCCAGCTCTGGGAGCTCTGGAGTGGGGGATAAGGAGGTTCCGGAGGTTCTCCAAGGCTAAACCAAGAGATGCAGCGTCTTATTCTCGCAGGGTTGCCCGGGCAACTTCTGTTAGTAAAGAATCCTGTTTACTACTATCTGACTCACGGTCATCTGTGGTTTCCATGGTTCCCAGCAACAATACAGCATAAATCAATTTCCACAGGGCAGGTATGCAGGGTGGAACATCCTCTCCCTTCTCTGGCTCATAACTCAGCTATTTCTATGCTCACTGCAAAGTAATATGGGGAGAGGAAGGTGTGTTCTCCGGCATGGGGTTTCCTTGGGAGATGAGGCAAAGGCTTGGTCTCACAATTGGAGCTGATGACGAAACTCTATGCTGATTGGAGGTTTCACTCCCTCCACCTAATTAGGGAGGAGTCCAGAAATGCAGACACAGAGAACTCCCAGCGAAGAAAAGTAAAACATTTTATGAGCTCTGGTCACTTAGAGTTCTCCCAGCCAGTGGTGGGGTTGTTTGGAGCCAAAAGAGGAAGCCAAAGCAGCAGGTGCCTTCCTCCAACACCACCTTAGAGGCTGGGTTTCTCTATGTTTTCCTGGACTCACTGTGGACGCCAGGCGTGTCTTTGTCTTGAATGGGCTATTTTTCTGCATCAGCTCTATGATAGCTGGGCTCACAGGTGCACACCACCACGCCCAGGGTTTCTTGTACGCACAAGTTTAAAGCCTACAAACCTTTTTTATTTTCACGTTTTCATATGCTTTGGGCAGAACATGGTGAAGATGCTAAATCAAAGAATATCACTCTATTCTTTATGTATGTGGGTACACTGTAGCTGTCTTCAGAAACCCAGTAGAGGGCATCAGATCCCATTACAGATGGTTGTGAGCCACCATGTGGTTGCTGGGATTTGAACTCAGGACCTCTGGAAGAGCAATCAGTGCTCTTAACTGCTGAGCCATCTCTCCAGCTCCCCACTCTATTCTTTAAAAAAAAAAAAAAAAAAGTTTTTCGAAAAGGGACTCACTGTGTAGTTTTGACTGGCTTGGAGCTGGGTATGTAGACCAGGCTGGCCTTGAACTCATAGAAATCCACCTGCCTCTGTCCCCTGAGTTCTGGGATTAAAGGTTTACACCTCTCTGCTCAGCACAATGATTCCTCTTCAAGTTACTGAACAATCAAGATGGCGGAACATGGCGGTTCGCATCTGTAGTCCCAACACTCAAGAGGTAGAGGCAGAAAGATCTAGAAAGAGGTCTTCAGTGCCGGGGCTACGAGTGAACTCCAGACCAGCATGTGCTACATAATGAGCTCTTGAGTGCCTCTAATCCCAGCGTTAGGGAAGCAGAGGCAGACAGATCTCTGTGAGCTGAGGCTAGCCCATTCTATACAAAGAGTTCCAGGTCAATCAAGGCTGTGTAGTCAGACCCTGTCTTAGAAATAAAAACAAAAACAAAAAAAAACCCAAACCAAAATAAACATTAGAGCAGAAACTGAACATTCCAGTTTCTGGCTCAATGCTTGTTCTGCTAAGTCAGTGTTTCTCTGTAGCCCAGACTGGCCTTCAGCTGTACCTGGGACTACAGGTCTGTGCTTCCAGGTTTGGCTTACATCACTGTCCCTCAAATGTGGCATACTTGGTCCTTGTCATTTTATTTGGTGTCATATACCCACAAAGCACCAGCATTTTTGTAAATTAAAAAAGTTACAGTTAGATGGTGGTACATACCTATATAATCCTAACACTTGAGGAAGATTCCTGTGAGTTTTAGGCTAGCCTGATCTACACAGCAAGTTCCAGGCTTGCTGGGGTTACAGAGATTCTGTCTCCAAAACAAAACAATCAAACAAACAAACAAAAAAACAGCCGGGCTATGGTGGTGCAAGCCTTTAATCCCAGCACTTGGGAGGCAGAGATGGGCAGATTTCTGAGTTCGAGGTCAGTCTGGTGTACAGAGTGAGTTTCAGGACAGCCAGGGCTACACAGAGAAACCCTGTCTCGAAAAACTAAAAACTAAAAACAAAACAAAACAAAAGAAAACTCAAACAAAACAAAACCCCAAAACCCCAAACAAAACTCCAAACCCAAAGCAACAATAACAACAAAAATGCCTAACAAATGAATGAAAAATGCTTACCCCATTAATGACTAGGGCAAGAGAAAGCAAACACAGGTGTTGCTTCTTACCTGCTAAGATGCTAATTAAATAACGTTGACACCTATCTGTAAGAATGGAGGGAGATTGCAATAAGTTTTGCATAGCAGCTGGATCAATCACTGAGGTTTAGCCTAGGTTTATTATTTTGCTAATTGAGAACTTTCCCCACGCACCGCTGGTGGGATTGTAAAATGATTTAGCTGCTACACAGAACTACTTAGTGGCTTTTCTAAGGGTCAAATGTAAACTGACCATATGGTCCCAAAATTTCACCTGCTAGCAAACATCGGAGAGCTCTAGACACATTTATACAAAAATGTGTACATGTGGCACACACCTGTAACCCCAGCATTCAGGAGGCGGAGTGGGGAAAACAGAAATTCCAGTTCATTCTTAGCTTAGTAGTGAGCTGGAGGCTAGCCTGGACTACTTAAGACCCTGTCTGAACAGGGTCTGATTTCATTTACATAAAATAGACTAACCATAGAGACGGGATAGAGTAGCCGCTTCCAGGGGGTGCAGAGGATAAAGAACGGAGCTGCAGACAAGTTTGGGGTTTCTTTTAGGGGGCAATAGGAATGGTTTGGAATGAGAAAGTACTGGTGATGGTGTCTCAACACAGTAAGTATGCCAAAAGCCATGGACCAAGTTTAAATGACAAGTTTATACTGTTTGAATCACAGCTCAGTAAAAATGTCAAAGCCGAACAAACAAAACCCATGTGAGCACTTTACCCTGGGAATGAGTGACCGAGACTTCACAGGGAGAGGGCGGAAGCAGCTCCCTGTTCCTGCTCCTGTGTTTTCTGTGAACACACTGAAAAGAATGTTTCCTTAGTGACTGTTGTTGACTCATGGAGACTTTTCTTTCTTCTTTCCTTTACCACTTCATTGACCTTAGGAGCCACATTACTGGCTATTAGTGCCTTTCGGTGAATTAAATAGAGTTCAAACTGGCATCCCAGTGATGGTGATAAGAATAACACCCAGTATTTCTTGAATTTAAAAATATTTTATTTGGAGCTGGGAGCTGGCTCAGCGGTTTAGAGCACCTGCTGCTCTTGCAGAAGACCTAGGTTCAATTCCCAGCACCCACATGGCAGCTCACAGCCATCTGTAACTACAGTTCTGTGGATCCAACCCTGAGAGGTCAAGCATGCATACGTATATACATATACACAGACAAAGTATTCATACCTATACAATAAAATAAATGAATATACATTTAAAACATTTTATTTTATTGTATCTATGTGGTGATTTGGATATGTTTTGCCTAGGCAGTGGCACTATTAAGAGGTGTGGCCTTGTTGGAGGAAGTGTGTCACTATAGGCGTGGGCTTTGAGACTCCTGTGGTCAGGCTCCACCCAGTGTGGAGGAGATGCCCTCCTGGGTGCCTTTGAATCAAGATGTAGAGCTCTCGACTCCTCCAGTACCAAGTCTACAAGATGCCATGCTTCCCACCATGGTAATGGACTGAATCTCTGAAACTGTAATTAAACGTTTGCCTTTATGAGAGTTACCTTTGTCGCGGTGTCTCTTCACAGCAATGAAACCCTAAGACAATCTATATGAGTGTTTGGTCTACATGTATGTCTATGTACCACTGGCATGCCTGATATTCGTGGAGACCAGAAAAAGGTGTCGATCCCCTAGAGCTGGAGTTACGGATGGTTGTGAGTCTCTATGTGGGTCCTGGCAACTGAATTCAGGTTTTCTGTAAAAGCAACAAGTGCTCTTACCTGCCAGGCCGTCTCCCCAGCCCTTTATTGTAAGTCTACATACTTCATGACTCTAAGTTTGCTCTCTCTCTCTCTTCCGTGCTCCCCCTCAGTACTGGAATAACTCCCAGTCTCACCTCACATAAGCAAGCTGAATGATCTACCGCCAAGGTCCAGCCACAACCCCATATGGTTTTGCTCCCTGATCTTTACAAAGGCAAGCAACAGACATTGTTATTGTATTAACACCCGGGTTTTGAAAGGGAAAATCCAGAAGCACAGGACGGTGCAGCGCAGTCTCTGTCATTTCAGTTCTCTGTCTGTGTGAATTCCAGGGTGCATTCTCATGCCCAGGCTAAGCTTAGATAGAACAAAATACTGTTTCGTATAGAGGGGTTGTAGGGGCGGGGGAACCTGTGTCTGTGGTGGGCTTTGCCCTTCCTTCCCACAGCTACTTTGAAGCCTGTACACCAGGGATTTTAACCAGCCATAGAGAACTATCTGATAGAGACAGAAGCTAGGTTGTAACATCCACAGAGTCATTTATAGAGACTGTTTTTATGTAGTGACCCTTGGCTGGCCCGGAAACAACTTGCTATACAGACCAGGCTGGCCTTGAATCACAGAGTTCCTGCCTGACTGTTTGTTTGTTTGTTTATTGGTTTTTCTTGTTGGGCTTTGTTTGGTTGGTTTTTTGAGACAAGGTTTCTCCTGGCTGTTCCGGAACTGGCTCTGTAGACCAGGCTGATCTCAGACTCAGAGATCTGCCTGTCTCTGCCTCCCAAGTACTGGGATTAAAAGCATGAACCACCACTGCCTGGCTATTTATTGTTTTTTAGACAAGGTCTCACTGTGTAGCTCTGGCTATCCTGAAACAACTTGCTCTGTAGATCAGGCTGGCCTCGAATTTATAGAGATCCACCTGTCTCTGCCTCTTGAGCACTGAAACTAAAGATGTGTTACCCTGTGCCTGGCCCTTCTAAATGTTTCTGCTATAGCTGTTTGTTTGCGTTCTCTGTGTCACCCATTCCTAGCAAAAGTGACTTCTATGATTTCAGAGTATAATGAATCACAAACTGTGAATGTAGAAAGCACTGTTAAAAAAAAAAAATTACTGTTAGTTACGTGCGTATCTCTGGGTGTGGCTGCCAGTATATGCCAGAAGACGCATCGGATCCCTTGAGGCTGGAAACCACAGGTAGTAGTGAGCAGCTTGGTGTGGGTGCGGGGGTTGCCAAGGGTACCAAGGAGCTGAACTGGTCCTCTATAAGAACAGCAAGTGTTCTCAGCAGCTGAACCATCTTTCTAAGTAGCATTTAAAGCATGCATGAAGGCATGTGTGTCCCAGAAGTCCCTGCCCAGCATGTATGCTAGACAAGTACCCTACCCCTGGACTACCTCCTCAGCCCTTGCGCTCCACTTTTTATTTGGAGTGGGGACCTCATCACGCTACCAAGGCTGTCCTTGAACTCAGTCTCCAGCCCAGGTGGGTTTTGAACTTTCAAACTTCCTACCTCAGCTTCTCAGGTACCAGAGACACTGGCTTTTGGCAAAGATTGTAACAATGATTAGAAATATCACAGTTACTGAGCTGAGGGTGTATCTCAGTGATAGAGCATATATTTTGTACATTTGAGACTCTGAGTTCAATTCCCAAAGAAACAGAGAGAACAATTAATTACTAAGAGCAAAATGGTATTCCATAATGGTGTTTAACGTCACATTCCAGACTCGTGGGCAAGCAGAGGGATAGAACTGACACATTTCATATCTCTGAGAAATAGACTTTAGAGATGGCTGTGGAGAACATGGTGGAGATGGCTGGGGGAACAGTTCCATCTGAAGAGTTAAGGGGGCACTCGAAGTTTTCCAAGAATTTTCCCAGAGTGATGATTTTTCTCCCACCACGACAGTCTGTGCAGTTGCTGAAGGCTGCCAGAAGGGGGCACTGTGGACCTAGAGATGCTGGCCTTAGGTCTCCTGGGTGCAGCGTTCCCGTGCTCCAGGCTCTTCACAAACTAGCCAAGCTTCTCAGCGCTTCAGATTAATTTTGTTCTCTCTGTATACTTAGGGTTCTTAACTTGGTTTCCAGGGCCTTTGATGTCCTATAAACATCAGGACTATATATACACCACGAACTCACCATCCTCCTGCTCCAGCCCCTAGAGTGCTGGGATTACAGGCAAGGGTCACCTCACCAGGCCAGGTTTTATAGTTTTAATCAAACTCTCAAAGGGATATGTGACATCGCCCTCTCACCCCGCAAAGACAAGAATTTTCTGAGGCCCAGTCCCAGGAGGCCCTGATTATATACTAACGGCCAAACTTTCCATGTGCAATTTAGCCGTAATCTTCAAAGGCAACCTACAGGAAGATCCCAGCATTTAGCAAGGATAAATTTAGTTAGTCCTGAGCAGGAGTGTCAGCTGTGCTGTGCCTCCTGCTGTGATGGTGTCCTCCCTCCGGAGGAGTAGTGGTCCTGAGGTCCTGTCCAGGAGGCATTAACAAGCATGTGAGCGCAACTTGAGAGGAGTAAGCAGACAGAAGCAGAGAGAATGAGGATCACACTGTCTGACAAAGCAGCAGGTGTGTTCAGAATAAGGTCCTGGTGCTGCTGCTCTGTAATCCTAATACTCAGGGACTCGGCAGAAGGAAGATGGATCTGAAGTTCAAAGTCATCCTTGGCTACTTGGTGAGTATGAGAGAGACAGAGAGAGAGAGAGAGAGAGAGAGAGAGAGAGAGAGAGAGAGAGAGATGTATGCATAGAAAGAAACATACACACACACACACACACACACACACACACACACACACACACACACGCGCGCGCGCGCGCCTGCTACCTGAGTGTTCTGCAATGGAGCTGGGCAGGGAACTGAAGCCAGCAGAGATTTCTAGGCTACTCAGCTATTATTCGGAGCAAAATGGAAAGCTATTGCATGCCTTAAGAAGAGGAAGAAATACACACTAATTTGTTTTTCTCATTAATTTTGTGGTTATAAAAACACAGCATAGAACTTAGCCAGCCTTAGGCCAGGATGTGGTGGCACACATCTTTAATTGCAGCATTTGGGACACAGAGGCAGGTGAGTTTGTGGCCAACCTGGTCCACGAAGAAAGTTCCAGGCCAGCCAAGGTTACACAGTGAGACCTTGTCTAAAAACAAACCAGGAGCCGGGCAGTGGTGGCGCACGCCTTTAATCCCAGCACTGGGGAGGCAGAGGCAGGCAGATTTCTGAGTTCGAGGCCAGCCTGGTCTACAGAGTGAGTTCCAGGACAGCCAGGGCTATACAGAGAAACCCTGTCTCGAGAAATAAAACAAACAAACAAACAAACAAACAAAAAACCCAAAACAACAACAACAAAAAACCCAAACAAACCAGGACAGCTTAACTATTGGTGTGTGGAGTGTGCGCATGCTCATGGAGGGCAGAGGTCAACTTCAGACGTTCAGACGACGTCATTCCTCAGGCGGTGTTTAAGACAGGCTCTCTCACCAACCTGGGGTCTTCAGCAAGGCTAGGGTAGAGAGCCGCAGAGAAGCCACTGTACTAGCTTTTATTATGCGCACTCTGGAGATTGGATTCGGGTGTCCTTGCTTTCGTGGCCGAGCGCCCCCCTCCCCCACCCCAGGTACAACTTCAGCTGAACTGTTCTTTTGTTGTTATTGATGTTTCCACGCTTGTAAGCAAAGCGAAGACTCTCGCTTCTCTTCAGCGCCACCCTCTTTGGCTCCCACAACTCTTGCATTCGTTTTCCTGGATGTTCCTGGGATCTCAGGAAGGGTGACACAGATATCCTGTTTTGCCTGAGCCTCAGTGGTCATTCATCCTTGGCATTTGACCAGTTATGAGTCCTTGTTTTGACCCTTGCCCGTGGCTGAGAGAGGCATTTGGGGTGGGGGGAGGAGCTAAGAGCTGCATTAGTTTATGGATATAAACATAAATATTTAGAAGGCAGATTTCCCATATGTTCATTTAGCATAGGACCCACGACGCCATAGGCTTCTGACCATGAAAACGGGGTATGCATTCCCTCCCAAGGATCAGGCCTCAAATCTAATCAGAGATTGGTTTGTAACCTCCAGATATTCATGCTGCCAGGGGGCATGTCTTACCAGGCAGTCCAGGATTGTAGTGTGTGGGGTCTACAGTTGGCTAGACCACTTTCTCCTTCAGCAGCCTACATAGACCCTTCCAGCACTATGAATGCTGGCCAGCAGAACAGAAGCTTCCAATCTCAGTCCAGTCTGATTCCCCTGTTTGCTAGATGAGCAATGGGGTCTTACTGTCTGGTCCTGGCCGGCAGCCAAGAGTGGTGGCAAAAGCCTGTGTTATATGGGGGGGCCTATGGGGTCTCCCTAGCCCACAACTCACGGTGGTGTGTGTGTGTGTGTGTGTGTGTGTGTGTGTGTGTGTGTGTGTGTCGGGGTGGGTTGGGGTATGCCTCTGCGGCAATGAGACTTTAGTTTGAAAATCTAAGACTCTGGCAGCCAGTTTAACAATTCTTTAGTAAACACTCACTGGGCGTGGTGGCACAGGCCTGTAATCTTGGCGCTGAGGCAGGAGTATTGTGAGTTCCAGGCAATTCCAAGCTAGATAGTAACAACGCCGGGTCTCAAAAACAAAACAAAACAGAGCAAACTGCAGGAGCACTTCACTTGAGACTTTTGCATGGCTATGCCATTTCTAGGGATCTTTGCATCCTACGAAGCTGAATCTCTGCAGTCGTTGAAAACTGACTCCCCCCCCCCCCCAGCCCTGGCAATTGCTGTTCTTTCTCTTTAAAAACAGAATAATGAACTATTGTTACATATATTACATGATAGTGGGTTTTATTGTGGCATTTCCATACATGGTGGAATGTGTTTAATAATCGCATTCCTGCTGGGCGGTGGTGGCGCAGGCCTTTAATCCCAGTACTTGGGAGGCAGAGGCAGGTGGATTTCTGAGTTCGAGGCCAGCCTGGTCTACAGAGTGAGTTCCAGGACAGCCAGAGCTACACAGAGAAACCCTGTCTCGAAAAAAAAAAACCAAAAAAAAAAAAAAAAAAAAAATCGCATTCCTCCCACGAGCCTCTCTTGATCTCCTTCCACTCGTGCCCAGCCCTTCCTGACTCGTTCCCATGTGCTTTATTGTCTTTTTTTTTCTCTTGAACTTGACTTCTCTGAGAACCTCCCAGAAGTGGAGTCACACGGGGCTTGCTACCTCACGACCGGCTTGTGCACTGAATATATTGTCCTCGCGGTCCATTCATGTCCTAGCACGCGTCAGGCGTTCCTTCCCGTGTAAGGCTGAATAATATCCCATTATGTGTGTATGGACCACGTTGTGTCTAGCTGTTCATATGGCCACGGGCACAGAAACACAACAGTAGCAGAATTACAGTTATGAAGCAGCGATGTTTCATGGTCGGTGTTCATCACAACATGAAGAACTGTATTAAAGGGTCGCAGAGTTAGAAAGTTTGGGAACCTCAGTTACAGGGAGGAGGGGCTGCAGGGGGAGGGGCTGCAGGAGGAAGGGCTTAAGAAGGCGGGGCTAGGGGGAGGGGCTGCAGGAGGGAGGGGCTGCAGGGAAGGGAGGGGGATACAATGAGATCAGCCGCTTATTCTCCTTTCAGCATGTCTTCCTGCTTTGAGGCGCCACATTCTCAAATCACGAACCCAAATAAACCCTCCCTTAAGGTGCAATTCCAGCTTTTTGTTGTGGCAAGGAGACTAGTGACCAGTTCACTGCCTAAAGCGAAGGCTACCAAAATGCCAGCAAATTCTTTACAGAAACATAAAAAAACAATCCCAAAGTCATATGGAATTACAAAAGACATCAAATAGTCAATAGTGTGTGTGTGTGTGTGTGTGTGTGTGTGTGTGTGTGTGTGTGGTGTGTGCGCGTGCGTGCGTGCGCGCTTACATACACATGGAAAAAAATATATAAAACACATGTCAACAGGCTATTTTGATGTTGAAGGGAAGAGCTTGGAGTGAAGATAGCAAGTCAGATGAGGGAGCTGTGGGGCCAAGAGGAAGGATCGGAGCCAGGGCGCCTGAGCACCACTAGACTTGCAGGGACAGGTCCTTTGTAGATCGGGAGCGGAAAGAAAGAGCAGATTAAGTTGTGGGTGGGTGACTTTGACTGCGGGAATTGCAGGAAGTTCTTATCACGTGGCTCTAGGTTCCTAAGAAAGGGAGGAGAATTTGTTCAGGTGCAGTTCCAGGCTGCTGTAGTAGAGTGTGTCGACCCAGGGGAGAGAAGGCAGAGAGTGGAAGGCAAAAACCTCCTAGAGAGATGTTTTTGTTTTGCTAAATGGACAAGAAGTCAAACTGCCTTCTAAACACTCCTGTTTCTATACATCAACGGGTGCTGCTCTCAGCCTTTGTCAGAGGAGCAAGCGTCCCAGTGCAGCGGGCACAAGTTAATGCAGAGACTCACGGCTGGTCCAAGTGCTGAGAGCAAACGAGTGCTTGCTGCGCAAGTCCTGCACAAGCCTGCATTTGCCCTTTTATCTCTGCCTCCTGGTGACTAGGTGAGCATTGTGCCATTAAGTGCCACAGCCATGATTTATTGACCACCATAGATCTAAAATATATGGGCCGTTCATTGATGGATCATGCCAGCAAGATGTCCAGCTGTTAGGGCAGCCAGTGGCTGGATGTTTGTAGATTGCCAGCCAAACAGTTTGTGACCCTCCCCTAGTAAACTGCACCTGATTGCGCCCAATTGCACCCCATCTCCACCTGAGGAAGCTTTGCCCCTCTTTTGCCTGTCCTTGGGAGCAGTGGGACCCTGTTTTGAGTTCTTAGTGAGTAAGTACTAGCACCACGGGTCAGGCCATACCTATGGTTTGCAGTTTGGGTATGTTCTTTTTATTCCTTTAATTTTTTCCCCTTGGCTTCAAACTCCATTGTGTAGCTGAATCTGGCTTTCAGCTCCTGATCCTCCTGCCTCTACTTCCTAAGAGTTGGGATAACAAAGACAGATATGATCCACTACATCTGGCTCTATTCTTTTGTTTCTGTTTGTTTTTTTTTTTTTTAAGTGCTGCTGTGACTGGAATCCAAAGCTTCACATTCACTAAACCAGTGCATAACCATTGAGCTAGGAGATCAACCTCGAGGCATCTCTTGTGGCGGCCGATCTTCCTCTGTGGCCTTTCGGAGAAGGCAGGCATCTGAGACTTGCCTGCCAAGGAGGAAAGTGCTCCCCACTGCCTCTGTCTCTGTGGTTTGGGTTTTGTGACTCACGACCATTGAAATTTGATGGTGTTGATACAGAGAGAGCCTTTTCCTGCTTGTTCTGAAGGCAGGGGCCTCCTCTGGGGTTCACTCACTTGACTGGCTCCCTTTTTGTTAACTAGCCATTCTGCTTTTTTCATGACACTGAAAATCTTCCCATGTCAGTTTCTCAAGGATCCAATCATCATCCCCCATTAGATTTTTCTTATTTTCATTCTTTAAGATCTTGACTTTCTTTGAGTAATGCAGGCACGGCACCACAGACCCCTTCCTGAGATCCTCTCTTGCCTCAGAGAAGAGGAGTGGGGTGGTCACCTCAGGTCTGAAGCTCTTTTCTCTTGCAGGGAAGCTCAGTAACCCAGGCTTTTTACTGTGTAGCTCAGGCTGTTTTAGACTTTGCAATCCTGCCTCAGGCTTCTCTGTGGTGCTGGGATTATAGGTTCCCCACTCTGCCTATGAAGGTTGTTTAGGGCAGTCTGGCCTCCTTGTGTGTGCCGGAGTACAAACCCATCATTGAATCTCAAGACACTCACCCTCCTGGGCACTGGAAATACAGTGTGTGGGAAACCAGAAACCACTCACCAGACTCTTGCTTCCTAGAGGCCAGTGGGGTGGGTGAAGGAGGTGGGGCTAGGGAAGTGGGAAGGGCTTAGGTTTGCTATGGAAGCTACTGCTACCCGAAGGGTGGGTTAGTGACTCACAGTGGCTGGAGCCTACAGGTGGGGCGAGTGAGTCACTTTTATTGCTCAAGGGAGGGACGGAGGAGGGATGAAGAGGAGGGATGAAAAGGAGGGAACCTCGGAACTGGAAAGACATGAGTTTATATCTGAGAATTGGAACTGAAAGACCTTGAGAAAATAACCTTCATTTCCTGTTAGCTGACCTGTCAGTGGGAAATAATCCTACACTCCAAATTATTTCGGAATTAAATGAAAGTGTTGCTTACATAACTGAGTGTGCACTGGGCGTGGTGACTCCTTTACCCAGCACTCGGCAGGCAGAATGCTGTGATCTCTGAGTTCAAGGCCAGCCTGGTCTACAAAGTGAGTTCCAGGGCAACAGAGATGTTACCCAGTGAAACTCTGTCTCGAAAATAACAACAACAACAACCTACCATAAACAAACAAACAAACTACAAATGGTAGTGGTGCCATCACTTAAATCTTCATTTACTTTCTGAAGATAGTAATATCTACTTCCTTCGGAAATTAAGGGCATTAAATATCGTATGCAAACGCTCTGCACAATGGTATTGGGTAAATGTTGGCCACTTTCATTAGCTGGGGGTCACTGGTTCATCTCCAATGAATTCTCTGCTGTCTTAGGACCAATAAGGAGAAATGAGCACTTTATCTCAGTCTGAGGGGCGGTAATTAGGATGCATTAGGTTGGAACCAGGCAAGCAATCCACCTGCGCCCGAATTGTGAACCTGCTAGGTGCTCATATGCTCACATTTAGAGTCGCGCGCCCACGGGGGGCGGGGGGGGGTCGAAGGAGACGAAAACCAACTGATAAGGAAGTGTTTGTGCCGGCCTCCTTCCTTGAACCTCAAAATCATCTAAAAGGAGATCGAACTTGGAACCAGGGGCCCAGGCTGCGCGTTCTGATACGGCCTCCAGGGGGCGCGCCCCCTTTGGGGCGCTGTGTGTGGCCGGGGAGACTGCGGTGACTGTTAGAGGCAGGAGGATGAGTCAGCCTCCCGGGCTTCCGGAGCCCGTCCATCCTTACACCCCGCGCGGCCGCGCCCTGCCCGCGGACTCCCGCCCGAGTCATCCTCTGATATAGACCTGCGGCTCTGCAGGAGCACAGGCTTTCCCTGCTGCCTCGGGGCAGTAGGGCTAGCCCTCTGGGGCAGTGGGCTTCCCGCGGGCCTCGTGCCCACTCTCTCCGCGGGGCCAGGGATTGATTCCCTCTCCCAAGTTCCGGGACTTCAGGGCCCCAGGGCTGGCATGGGATGTGCCAGGGCTGGGCAGAAGGAGGGACAGCGGAGGAAAACTTGCCACTACCCAAATCACTTGGGGAGCCATGGAGCCTGGCCAGTTCCTCTGGATCCCCAAGAGTGTTCTCACCTCTGCTCAAAGTCAGAAAGAACAAGCGCCCACCGCCATCCCTAGCCCCCTCCCTTGGCTTCTAGCTACAGGTTTAGAAGCTAACAGGGCTTGAGTCTGGCTCAGCCCCTGTGGATGGTAAATCCGAAGATCTGGTTGATCCTGAGAGGGCCTCACAATGGGCCACCACGCGGAAGGAGGTGACTCCCAGATGCCCAGGAGCTATGGACCTCCCACTGAAGAGGAACTTGGAAGTGCCCAAAGTAATGTCTAGCACAGAGCACCTAAACATTGTATATGGTAATGTACATATTATTATATATGTATACTTTTAGATATAAAGTTATAATTAATACACGAATCGTATGGATCTCTGTGCATGGATACACATGTACTTTACAGAGCACCTCCTGTAAGCTAGCTATTGTCCCAATGGCTCTACAGGAATTAATTATCTCAGGCAGTTTTTGCAGAACACTAGGGCCTAAGTGCTGTTATTGTTCCCATATGGTAGCTGAGGAGGTCTAAGCTCAGAGAGTAACTTTTGAGTGGCTGTGGTGATGTATGTCCGTAAACCAAGCAATTGAGAGGTAGAATCAGGAGGACCAGTGTAACAGGCCCCAGACTGTAGCACAACTGACTCCATGTTAGAAGCGCCATTCAGGCTGTAAATCTCAGCACATAGACAGCATCACCTGCCAAAACTAAAACAAAGACCTAATCCATCAAAGTCCATAGCCATGGGAACGTCTCTAAATGGACTAAGCTTGCTTTTTGGCTTCCATAGTTCTGCTTCTGGCTAACTGTTCTTGATAACTGAAGTATATCAAGCCAGGACATGTTTTTTTGAGCTTAAAAGCTCACTCTGAGAGAGACTTGGGGTTACATTATGGGATCCTGAATGCCCGTGAGTCATGTGCCAGCTAATAAAGTTTCTATTGGCTTAAACCCATGCCCAGGTAGTCTTCTCTGGTGGATACCCCACAACACCAGGAGTTCAAGACTGTTCTCAGCTATGTGCTAAGTTGAAAGTCAGCCTGGGCTACATGAGACTTTGGAAGAAGAAGGAGAAGGAGAGAGAGAGGAAGTGGGAGGAGAAGAAGAAGGAGAGGGAGAAGAGGAAGAGGGAAGAAGAGGAGGAGGAGGGATGGAGCAGGAGGAAGAAGAAGAGGAAGGGGGAGAAAGATTGAGAAAGACTGAGACTAGAGGTCCTTGCCTTAGACCTCTGCCTTTAGCATTGAGACTTCAAATACTTCAGGGTGGGGTGTAGGGGGCATGGGGTGGGGTGTGGGGTGGTAGTGGTCTAGAAATGTACTGTAAATGTTTTCCCCTCTAGGGTATATGAGGAACACAGTTAAATTTGACCCTGGAAGAAGGAACTATTTTCCAGTCAGAAACTATTCCCCTCTGTCCCTGCCTGCTGTCCCTGGCTGCCTGAAGAGACTTCCAGAGTGCTTCTCTTTCTCCTTGTTGGCTGTCTCTGTCACCCTGGTCTCTGGCTGCCAATATCACCCTCTGCAAACTTCAAGGACCACACCTACAGTTTGGGGTAAGGTGCCCCAATTACCTGTCAACAGAGTGGGCCTGAATCTCTTGGGGAACCTGCTAAACACAGATTAAAAAGCCCATTAAGACCTGTGAATCTCAGTGTTGTTGCCACAATCAGTGATGGCACAGCTGCCCTTCCATTATTATTGTATTATTATTATTATTATTATTATTATTAATTTACATTTATTTTTCTGCAATTACAATTTTTTTCTTTGGTTTTTCGAGACAGGATTTCTCTGTGTAGCTCTGGCTGTCCTGGAACTCACTCTGTAGACCAGACTGGCCTCAAACTCAGAAATCCACCTGCCTCTGCCTCCCGAGTGCTGGGATTAAAAGTGTGTGCCACCACCGCCCGGCTGCAATTACAATTTTTAAAGATCTATTTATTTTATTTTATGCATATGGGTGCTTTGCCTGTATATTGTCTGTGCACCACATGCATGCCAGGTGCCCACAGAGGCTAGAAGAGGGCACTGGATCCCCTGGACCTGCAGTTACAGTTGTGAGTTGACATGGATGTGCTAGCTATCAAAGCCAGGTCTTCTGGAAGAGCAATGGATCCTCTTACCTGCTGAGCTATCTCTCCAGCCCTCCTTTCTGCAACATTAGAAGTAATCATTTAGGTGGGGGCTCCTCGTTCCTCTGGTCGTTGCCTCGGTGAAGCTGAGCAAAGCCAGAGGCTGCAGCAGCTCTTCAAGGGCAGCCAGTTCACCTCTGCTTGGGCTTTATTCCTCTTGTCATTTACCTGGGATTTAGGAGGGGTGCAGGTCCTGGAGGCCTGAACCATCAGTTTTAAGCCTACTTTGGGGATACAGGACTGTTTGGTCACCTGGATTTGGATGAAATCCAACAGGGAAGGTGTATGCTCTGGCTGGATAAGGAGATGTCATTTCAACACATCTGTGGCAGAGTGGAGCCTGTACTGACTTTTGATAGACTATCAAAATAATATTTTTTGTTTTGTTTTTGTTTTTGTTTTTTGAGACAGGGTTTCTCTGTGTAGCCCTGGCTGTCCTGGAACTCACTCTATAGACCAGGCTGGCCTCGAACTCAGAAATCCACCTGCCTCTGCCTCCCAAGTGCTGGGATTAAAGGCGTGTGCCACCACTGCCCGGCTCAAAATATTTTTAACAATGAAAAAAAAAGTGGTTATTTTATATTTTCTTAAGATGTATTTTGATCATATCTACCTTCCCTCCCCTTCAACTCCTCTCAGATCTAACCCCATCTCTACCCCATCTAGTCCAGTTGGTGCTGCTGATATATTGTTGAATGTGTGACCCTCCTCTGGGAGGCAGTTGACTTCCCCGGGGCATAGCCACTTACCAGGGGGCATATCTGTAAATAGACTCCTCTCTCAGAAGCTACCAGTGGCCAATGTTTCTTCAGTTAGGGGTGGAGCTT
>CM052700.1:22012815-22053273 GCA_028551405.1 Uromys caudimaculatus | reverse complement strand
CTCAGTCAGCCTGAAACTCAGGCAGGGGATCCTGAGGGGAGGATGCTGGAAGCAGGAATGGCCTGGAGAGGGGGCCGGGGGTGTGTGTGGGGGTATGTGTGGGGGTGGGGGTGGAGGTGAGGGTGATAGAGACCTTTCTCTGGAGGCAGGCATCATTGAGCAGCTCCTTTAATTGAGGGGAACAAAGACTATTTAAATCTTGGGGACTGAGAAGAGGTTTGGGGGGTGAGTGTACATTATTGGCTAGGGCTGAGGGGCTGGCAATGCCTTGTTTGCATAAAGGGGAGTTCCAGGTGCTTGCTGGACTTGACCTTATAAGAAGGGAAGCTTAACCTGGCTGGGACCGACCACCTGCGACTGACCTATTGTAGTGGAGACAAAGGTGGGGGGGCACAGGACTATGTGGGCCAGGACGTGCAGATCCAGGACAGGGGAGTGAGTGATCCGGATGAGATTTCTGGGATTGGACACAACTTGACCTCACTCCTGCTCCAGACTTGCTCCTCCCAGTTCCTCTCTGACTGACCCCACAGTCATCCACCACCTCTAGCTTTTACAGGCTTTTTTTTTTTTTTTTTTTTTTTAATGGTTTTTCGAGACAGGTTTCTCTGTATAGCCCTGGCTGTCCTGGAACTCACTCACTCTGTAGACCAGGCTGGCCTCGAACTCAGAAATCCACCTGCCTCTGCCTTCCCGAGTGCTGGGATTAAAGATGTGCGCCACCACTGCCCGGCTGGCTTTTACAGTCTTTCTGCTCTTTCTTCCTCAACGACTCTTGAGCCTCGGGAGGAGGAGATGTGGTATAGATACAGCCCCCTAAGGGCTGAGCATCCCACAGTCTCTGCACCTTGACTACTGTAGAAACATCATAAAATATATACATTCACATAGAAAAAAATAAGTTGTGTAGTTACCTTATAACAAAGCACAAAGCCTCTACTAGACACCGCAGACTAACAAACCAAAGTCTCAGTGCCAAGAATGGGTTTCCTCTTTGGGAGTCAGGGATCAGTGAGGTCCCATCGAGTATTGGACATGAACATTATAGAGTATTCCCAGTCTCTTGGTGCTCTTCAGAACTTGATGAGAAGACCCTATCGCTGACGGTACAACTGAGTGATAGAGCATGGGAAAACAGCTGGAACTCACCTGGAGGCTTCCTCTCTTTCTCTCTAAGCCTTTGCAGCGTCAGAAGGTGTGACACATGCTCTTAGAGGGAAAGAGATCATCATTCTTCCCACCATAAACTCTGAGAACTTTATTAGTGAGATTGGCCTGACAAGTCATGCCCACCAGTGCAACAGTGAGAAATGTCATGGAAGCAACGAACCATGTTCTGACTGGATTTAAGGCCCCACACACAGGATGAAGCCGCACCTGGCACTGTTATTAGGGCCAAGAACCCATGGCTAGTAAGGTCCTAGGTCCTAAGGGAGAATCTGCTACCATTCTGCCAAATAGCCAGTATTAAACTGATTCCTAGTGACTAATAGTTACGCCCCATAGATTTGTGTACCTCTCAACCCTCATTAGAAACATTTTATTCTGGGGGCTGGAAAGATGGCTCAGTGGTTAAGAGCACTGACTGCTCTTCCAGAGCTCCTGAGTTCACAACCATCTGTAATGGGATCTGATGCCTCATCTGGTGCGTCTGAAGACAGCCACAGTGTACTTACATAAAATAAATAAATAATTCTTTTATTAAAAACAAGAAAGAAAAGAAATAAAAGCTTATTCTTTAGTAAACTGTGATTAACACAGAGATTTTTTCCCCACCCATTCTGAGGAAGTCGATCCGGGGCTCAGGATCTCAACAAGTTTCTAAGTGATTTGAGTAGGCAGCTGAGGCTGAGAAGCATTGCTCTGAAGACCGCGTTAGTAGACAGGTGAGCCTGGCACTCTGTACTCTGAAACACCTGCTCCAGAGATTGTCGTTTGTAGTTGTGTCTAGAACTTCCTGTCTTCTGACTATCGTAAAGTATTCTTCCATGGAGGCCAGGGTTGCAGGTAAGAGCTGCCTCTGAGTGAATCTTCTTTCTATTCAGCTTTCGCGCTCCAGCATTACTGTATTAGATTTATTTTTTACCAGACACTACTATTCTCCCTTCTTCAGTGGAGCTCATCTCTCAGGGGTTCTGGGCCATCCTCTGAACTCTCCACTTGAGGTTGAGATCTTTTTGTTTGTTTGTTTGTTTGTTTTGAGACAGGGTTTCTCTGTGTAGCCCTGGCTGTCCTGGAACTCACGCTGTAGACCAGGCTGGCCTCGAACTCAGAAATCCACCTGCCTCTGCCTCCCAAGTGCTGGGATTAAAGGCGTGCGCCACCACTGCCCGGCTGAGGTTGAGATCCTTTAAAGGTTATGGTCAGATAGCTTTGTTGGCAGCCCATGGTGCTGTGTAAACCCTCTTTTTTAATATGTTTCCCAGGTCTCCAGGAGAACCCATTCTGCCTCTTTCATCGAGGGTGCGTTCCATCCTAGCATCACCCAGTTTAGTTGCCTCTTTCACTTCTTTTTGGCTATCAGGCTACTATTCTAGATACTAAGTATCAAGCCCTGAGTCTTCCTGGTCAACTTAACTGGATTTAGAATCACCTAAAAGATAGACCTTTGGGTAAGTTTATGAAGGAATTTCCAGAGAGTTTTAACTGAGGAAGACCCACCCTGGATGTAGTAACCCTGATTCACGGGCTGGGGCTGTGTAAAAGGGGACAAAGGAGAAAATGGTGTGAAGATCGCATTGTTCTCTCTGCTCTCTGAGTGCAGATGTAATGCTTCCCCATGCTTCTGCACACAGTGAGGCCACCCCCATCACCATGCTTCTGCACACAGTGAGGCCACCCCATCATCATGCTTTCTCTGTCATGGTGGACTGCACTCTTAGACTATGAACCAGGATAAATCCTGCTTTCTTTCTTAAATTCCTTTTCAATAGCTTTTGCTTTAGACCAAGCTGGCCTTGAACTCACAGAGAACTACCTGCTTTTGCCTCTTGAATGCTGGGATTAAAGGTGTGCACCTTATCATACAAGCAGGGTTACACCTTAAGGTGAGGCTCATAAAAGAATCTGCAGTGCTTCTGTAAAGGCAAATCGTGACAAAGCAGAGACCACTCCTTTGTGAGTTGTCCTTTGTAAGGGACAGCCCCTCCCTGTGCCTGCTATTCTAATTTTGGAGGCCACACCTATATCTAAACACTTGTTGAAATTTATAGAACTCAAAACAACTGGCAACCTTCAGATAACAGGAGTATGTGTAATGTTCTTCCTAGTTCCTTAGCTCAGTGCCTCAGCAAACACAAAGGTCCCAAACTGCTGAGAAATGTAACTGTGGAAAAGTACTGTATCGTTCTAAAGAGCTACAGGGTGGAGCTTGGTGACACATACCTGCGATCCTAGCACCCGGAGACGAGTTCCAGTCCAGGCTGGGCAACAAGATAAGACTTTGTACCACAGGACAAAGGGAAAACCCCAAATATATACAAACATACAGACACTAGCCCAGGGAAGAGACTGAGTACAGCTGTCTGGCAGAAGAGGAGGAGAAGGGGGAGGAGGGGGAGGCGGGGGGAGGGAGGGGGAGGAGGAGGAGGAGCAGGAGGAGGAGGGGAGGAGGAGGAGAGGGAGGAGGAGGGGAAACAGCAGCAAACAGGAGACTCTGCACATTTTCTTTCTTTCTCCCTAATAAAAGTCTTTGTGCCTACGACTTTCCCAAGGAGAAGCTTTGAGAGCCATAACTCCCTCTACCCTTTAGGGTCCTGGTTCTTGTACAAAAACTGCTTTCCTTCTAAAATAAATAGTAAGTGGCTGGATCAGAGCCCTGGTAACCATGTCATAAGCATTAATCTACGAATTGGATTGGATTGGATACATTTATCCAGTAGCTGGCAACATTGTATAATTTTACCTTTCCTTTTTTTCTTCTTTTATTTACTCGTATATTCCAGGCTAGTCTGGAATTTAGCATGTGGTTGAGGATACCTTGAACTTTGGATTCACCACATCTGGCTTGTAGAGGACTGAGGGTACAGATGCAGGGTTTCATACATCCTAGCTAAGCGGTTAACGGAGTGACATCCCCATCACTACTTTTATCTTGGTCCCCAAGAAGTCAGCAGCTAACATTAAAGTCCAAGACAGTGGTAGATCCTAGGAAGCTGAGGGAGGAGGCTGGTTGGCTCAGCTCAGCAACAGTGCCCCAGACATGCAGGCCTCTGGTCCTAATGAGATCCCCTGAGGGGAAGAAGGGATGAAGTCTCCTTCCATTTGGACCTCTGCTTTGGGACAGAGACCCGAAGAACAATTTTCTATGCCTGTGTTTCCCAACATCAATAGAGGCTGTTTGTTGATAGCTAGGTGTTCTAGGTGCCAAGCCACTCCTCATAGATGCCCCTCCCTTCCCCCACAATCCTCTGTCCTTCCTGTACCTTTCAGCATTCCCTGCGCCACCATACTGTCATTTCCTCCCCATTTTCCCTTCCTGCCTAGAATGACCATGGCTACTCAAATGTCCCACCCAGAACCTCCATCCACTGTTCTCACAGAAATGCTACCCAGGAATGAATTGGAAGCTATTCTGTCTGGGACCAAGAAGGAGGAAAAGAAGATTGAGAAAGGTCTGGGTGGGTGTGGGGGTAAAGCGAACCCCAGTCCCGGGCTTGGACCCGGATGACAGCTCACAGTGGCTGCCTTGGCAAATGTTAGCAAAGCTCCTGGACTTCCTTGACCCCAGCCAAGAACTCATGGCTTGTAACTTTTCTTCGAATCATCTCAGGTCCTGCCTGGTGTGGAGTACATGCTTCCTTCTTTGTGCCTTGGTTTCCCAGTCTGACTAGGGAAAGTAATTAGTAATTACAGCACGCAGTATATGACGGGAATAAAGCGGCAGGCCGACTCTCACTGTTCACCCCTACATGCCCACTATCCACCCTTCTCCACCTGTGCTGGCCCTCGCAGACTGGCTATCGTCATTCTTCTCCAGGACTCCGGTGCCCATTGGTGTCCACCAGCCAGTGGGAGCCCTAGTGAGATTGGCAGGCTTGAGAGTTGGGCGGGGCGTTAGTACTCATTCCTCTGGCCCCACTGCTTCATCGATGGGCTCCTCCTGCTCCTGTCCCTCACCTCCTCTGCTTCAGAGTGGCTATGCCTCCTCATTTTTGTCAGCCTCAAGGTTCTTCGCCATTCCCATTGCTTTTCCTTCTGCTGTGGATTCCTGGGATGGATCGAGTCAGCTCCTCGGGCTTGTGCTACTGCACCCCGTCTTGCCAGTCCTTGAACCGTTTTTTGAAATCACGTAGCTTCCCCCCTTTTTATCTTGAGACAGAGCCTTGCTAAGTGTCCTAACCTCAACCCTGTGACTTTCCTGCTAAGCCTGTGAAGTAGCTGTAAGAACCCCAGGCCTCAGCACCAGGCCTAGCTATTGGATACATTTATTCACCACCCAAGAAATGTTTCTCAAGTGCCTGCTATGTCCCAGGCCTACTTCAGATGACTGGCTGGCATTAATGACTAATAAAAACAACTGTGCAAAATGCTGGGAGAGGGGGAGGTGTAGAGAAAAAATAAGGGAGCTGAAAGAAGAGGTGGGGGGTGGGGGGCACTGGGACAGGTGCTCCTGTCCAGGGTAGTCAGGGTAGGCCTTACTGAGAAGCGGCATTTGAGCCTCCTGCAAGAGTATGCTCTGAGCATCTAGAAGGGGCTTGATGCTGTCTGAGGAGACATTCAAGGCAAAGGCTCTGAAGCTGGAGCCCTCCTGGGAGCAAGAAGAAAGAGGAAAAAGGCCCGAGTGTTTGGAACCAAGGAGCCAAAAGGAAGTGATTTGCTACATCTTCTTGCTTCATGTTCTTGCAGTTTCTGGGTCTCTTGCTTCAGCCTCCAGGGCTGCAAGACCTGCCACTTTCTCCAGACTGTTGAACAGAGGCTGTGTCTACCCTCCTTGCTCTTAGCAGCTGAGTTTTCTTTGTTTTCTGAGTGTAGCCTGTCTGAAAGTCGTTGATCAGGAAGCCAAGGGCTCTGACACACCATATGGACATGAATGTGACTCCTTGGGATTTTCCAAGTGAGTCTTGTATAAGAAGCCGAGTAGCAGGAGAGTTTTATTGTTGTTATTTAAAATTAAAAACACTTAAAATTTTTGGAGGGCCAGGTATGGTGGCATAAACCTTTAATTCCAGTACTTGGGAGGCAGAGACAGGCTGACCTCTGTGTGTTCAAGGCCAGCCTGGTCTACTAGCCTACATAGTGAGTTCCAGAATAGCCAGTTCTGTGCAGAGACTCTGTTGAAAGAACAGAAAAGGGACTGGAGAGATGGCTCAGCGGTTAAGAGCACTGACTGCTCTTCCAGAGGTCCTGAGTTCAATTCCCAGCAACCACATGGTGGTTCACAACCATCTGTAATGGGATCCGGTGCCCTCTTCTGGTGTGTTTGAAGAGATTGACAGTGTACTCAAATACGTTAAATAAATAAATATTAAAAAGAAAAAGAACAGAAAAGAAGAAGAGGAGGAGGAAGAGGAGGAGCTAGAGGTGCTGACATAAAACAATAATGCTACTTTAAAGGAAACCAGAAAGTATTTATTTTCTTATACGATTTTTTATTAAATGAACTCCCATGACCTGTGAATATGGATTTATGTTACCCTGAATCACATGCTTCATTGTAGAAGATGTTACATGATCTTTGATAGTAAACAATGAAAGATCACCTTAAGTCAATACACTTTGTAGTCCTGTTGATGGGACCATGGGTAGGTGGCCTTGATGATTTGAATGTGAATGTTCCCTCCCTAGACTCAGATGGTTGACTACTCAGTCCTCAGGTTTAGGAGTTGTGGTCCCGCTGGAGGAAGTATGTCCGACCCTGGCAGAGAGCTTTGAGGTTTCAAATGCCTTGCATAATCTCCCTTGCATTTGTTATGTGAGTTCCCAGCCTCTGCTCCTGCCACCACGTCTGTTGCTTGATACCATGCTCACACACACACACACACGCACACACACACACACACACACACACCCTCCGCCACCTTGGACTCATCCCTGTAGAACTGTAAGCCAAATAAACCTTTCTTCGAGATGCCTTGTTAATGATCTTTTATCACAGCAATAGAAGAGTAGCCAGTTCAGGGGGCTATGGCGAAGAGGGGACATTTTTCCTTTAGGATTCAGAGGTTCCCTGTAGCTTTCGCTATTGGAGTGTAGAAGTCGACCAGACTTGGAGGTGCATTTTGGGAAGTTCAGAGAAGGTTAGGTTAGATCTGAAAAGACAGGTGGCAGAGTAAAAGACGTTCATCACACAGCACTTGAGAGGAAACAACTCAAAAGGGAAAATATTTGATTGGACTCCATTGCTTCTGAGTCTGCGTCATGAAGTGGAGCATAGTGACGCGGGTGTGTGGCAGGGCACAGTGACTCACCTCCTGGTAGACAGAAAGACAAGACCTGTCCACTGTGAGATATACCCTCCAGCATGGGAAGATCCCCTGACTGTGACACCCGTGACACCTACACCGGTTGCAAAGGTTAGCTTGGCTTATCAGCTGACTGAGTACTCCCTAACTCTCTTCCTGCTCTGGGTATTCTGCATGGCCAAAGCTGCAGTTAGCCAAGGAAGACAGTCTTCCCCAAGAGAGATTATCTTCATTCAGGGACAATTTGGGTAGTGGTATTTCTCTGGTAGTCTCACCAAAGAAGTTTTCAAGACAGACCTTTAAAGGCCTGTCCCCAACCTCCTGGGTCCCACTTTCTAAATGTTCTGTTACTTCCCCAAAGTGCCCTTGTGAGCAGTTCCTGGAAAGAAGCTGCGTCTGAAGAGGATAACTGGCTGATTTTAACTCCCGTGATACAATGCAGTCGGAATGTCGCAGGTCCAGAGCCTACGAGCGATTTATCTAGGGCTATCTTTACTCTCTAAATAGCCATTCCTTCCCCATCTATGTTTCAAACCCTGTGATTAAAAGATTACAAATCCTTTGAAATAGATAAACAAGCCTCTAGTTTCTATTAGTTGAAAGGGCTAGGAATTTTGTCAGATAGAATCTAAGGTCTATAGCTCAGCTGTCTCTGCCTTGCTGTAATCTGTCTCCGATATTCCCACCAATGTATCCTGACTTTGACTTTCTTTGCTCTCTTACTATAGAACCTTCATGAAACTACTTCCATGTTGGAGTGTGGAATTTGGGGAATTTGAATCTGTATTCCCTGGCTGTGACCACTCATATTTTGCTCCAGAATAAACCATCTCTTATCTCTTTTGAGTTAAGAGTTGTGTTCTTGTATCAACACCACCATAATATAAATCCGTCGAGGGCCTAACCCGTTGGCTTGGCCAAAGCTCCCAGGAGCCTTTCGGGAGAGGTGTCTGACCCTGAGTGTTCCTGTGTCTCCACCTTCAATTTCTTCTTACCACATTCAACACTATTCTAGTTGGTCTCTAACAGTCTGTAGGATCATTAGGGAGGATTTTTAGACTTGATTTCTTTGGAGAATAATAAATCACATGTCAATGTATATGATTTTGCAATATATATGTTTGGTCGTCACCTCAGTTTTCTGGCAGATAGTCCCTAAATTCTTAGACGGTAGCACCCTCTTGTATGAGCTATCTAATGGCAGCTCCGAGGTAAGTTGGGTGCTGATCACCTGAAAGTCAGAGGCTGGATTAGATTGTCACTATTCAAAAACTCAGGTGTTGAGGAAAGATACAATCAATCTACCCATCTGTGTGGGTGACACGGTGTGCTCATGGCACTCCCGGAATACTCAAGAGGGCAGGGCTCAGGAGCTTCTGGAGAGATGAACACCTGGAGGTTTCTGGAGAGTGCTATGAGTGAGTGAGGCAGGGCACTAGGGATCAGCAGAGGGGAGGATCCAGAGATTAACCTAGGGTGTGTAGAAAGAGAGGCAGCCTTTAATTTACCTGAACTTCATTCAAGCCAGGGAGCATGCTCTGAGAAACTTCTGTGATCCCAGCTTAAAAGAAGCAGGTACTACTTTAGTGACCCATATAATATCAAAAATGTCACTGTGGACCTTGCTTTGCCCTTCTTCCCTTTCTGCCCTCCTATAGCCAGGCCACCTGTGGGGCCTGTCACACCTCTAAGACTCTCTGTGCTTGTCCCTTGTAGTGGTTCGAATGAAAATGGCCCCATTGGCTCATAGGGAGTGGCACTATTAGGAATTGTGGCCTTGTTGGAGTGGGTGTGGCCTTGTTGGAGGAAGTGTGTCACTGGGGTGGGCTTTGAGGTTTCAAATGCTCAAGCCAGGCCCAGTGTCACTCTCTCTTCCTACTACCTGAGGATCTGGACACACAACTCTAAGATTTCTCCAGCACCATGTCTACCTACATGGCACCATGCTATCCCTAGGATGACAACAGATTAAACCTCTGAACTGTAAACCAGACCCAATTAAATGCTTTCCTTTATAAGAGTTTCCATGGTCATGGTGTCTAAAAACCCTAACTAAGACATCTCTTAATAACCTATTTGCATTCCTGTGACTCTCCACGCAGCAATCTGGAAACCTCAGCGTCTGTCCTCCAGACTCAGATCTGCTTCTATAACAGAAGCCCTGGCCATTTCTTTCTTTCCTTGCTCTGTGAGTCTCAGTCTCCATCCTTTGTAAGAATCCTTTATACTAAGGCAGTAAGTGCTGCCCCAGGTGAACACTGAAGCAAACTGACTGAACTCCAGGAGGGCTTGTAGAAACCTTGATTGATAGTATGTCAGAGGTGCTGAGACTACCTTGGACTTAATCGTGACCTCAGACATGTGTGGATGGGTGGGGGGTGGCTTTAAAGAGCACTCTCAACCTGTGAGCTCTGATGTTATCTCTAGGTAGATGATCTTAGAACTGGTCAGAGCCACCCCAGCTGTCATCTGCTCCAGAATTACTTTCTTCCTAGTGGAGAAAATCACCCCCCCCCCATTTTAGGGTTACAGAAGGATGTGTATTGTGAACATACAGTAGGCGGGCCAAGCATTCCTCTGGACTTTTCCTTACACACTGTGTCAGTGATCTTAGTTGTATGACTGGAACTCTTCTTTCCTAGCTTGGTCAGAAAAGGAATTCTTTTAGGATATCTGATTTTCAGGGATCCTCCGGGAGTAGAGAGCCTAGCTGGAAGTCTACACAGCACCTTGACTGATGAGGCAGGAAAGGCCAGAACTGTCCCTGCGGAATGTCATCTATTCCTTTGCATGTTGTCCTTTGCAAACAACATGGGGGGTATGTCTTAGCTAGGATTTCTTTCTTTCTTTCTTTCTTTCTTTCTTTCTTTCTTTCTTTCTTTCTTTCTTTCTTTCTTTCTTTCTTTTTTTTGGTTTTTCAAGACAGGGTTTCACTGTGTAGCCCTGGCTGTCCTGGAACTCACTCTGTAGACAAGGCTGGCCTAGAACTCAGAAATCCACCTGCCTCTGCCTCCCAAGTGCTGGGATTAAAGGCGTGCACCACCACTGCCCAGCGTAATGTTTCTTATATTATCAAGCTATATCCCCAGCCCCTCTTTTAAAAAAAATGTGTGTGTGCAGAGGACAGAGGACAATCTCGGGTGTTGTTCCTCAGATGTTGCTGCCGCCCCTCCTCCTCCTTCTCCCCCTCCTCCTCTTCCTCCTCTTCCTCCTCCTCTTCCTCTTCCTCCTCCTCTTCCTCCTCCTCTTCCTCCTCCTCCTCCTCCTCCTGCTGTTTCTTCCTCTTCTGTTTCCTCCTCCTCCTGCTCCTGCTCCTCCTTCCTTTTCTTCTTCTGGCAGGTGTTCACTGGCCCGTAACTCACCACAGTCCAGGTCTCACTAGGCTGCCTGGCTAGAGCCCTCTATGGAATCTGCCTGTTTCCACCTCCCTGGCGCTGTACTGTAAGCTTGGGCCACCATATGAACTTTTTTTTTTTTTTAAAGATTTATTTATTTATTATGTAGCATGTATCCTGCAGGCCAGAAGAGGGCATCAGATCCCATTACAGATGGTTGAGAGCCACCATGTGGTTGCTGGGAATTGAACTCAGGATCTCCTGAAGAGCAGACAGTACTCTTAACCACTGAGCCATCTCTCCAGCTCCATGAACTTTTTTTAAAAAATAGGTTCTAGGGATCAAATTCATGTCTTGGTGCTTCAAAGGCAAGTATTTTACCAACTATCATCATAGACCCTTCTGTTAAAAATTATTTTGAGAAAAAATTGCCCAGACTGGCCTTGAACTTAGAGGCCTTCTGCCTCTGCCTCCCAAGTACCCAGGGTAGGCTGTAGCACCCAGCACTGTCTTTCTCTCATTCTCCCTGTCCACCCAGATGAACGTCTAGTTTCCTGAAATGCACTGGAACTTTCTCCTCCATGAGCACCCCTCTCTTGCTTCAGTGCCTTTCCCTGAGGCCCACCTGGACTGTTCTGCTCGGAGCGTGCTGTTACCACCCAGGCACTCTGGACCACCTTTAATCTGCTCTGCTTTACTGGTCATACTATTCAGCGCCCCCTCACACACTATGAGGCAGTTATGCATTGTTATTAACTTTTTGTGCTAATAAGGATGAAGCTCGAGGGCTCACACGTGCTAGGGAGTGCTCTACTGAGCCACACCCAAGCCTGTATTATTAGTATTAATTAGGCTTATCATCTTCCTCCACTTTTACGCTTCGAGGTGCAGACGGACAAGGGGCTGGTCCATCTTGCTCAGTAATGTTTCTCCATGCTCAACACGTGACCGGACAGACAGTAGGTACTTAAGAGGTATCTGGTGACTAAAGGAAAGGGAAAAAATACATCTCAAAATACACCTGACACTGAAGACATCAGAGCTGATAATTATCCAAAGCCAGCCACACCACACTGGAAGCAGCAGAGACAAGAGGACTCCTAGGGCTTCATGATCAGTGAGAGATGTTTTCTCAAAGGACTTGGATACTGTTTTTGAGGGTGACACCCAAGGTTATCTTCTGGCCTTACAGGCATGCTCACCTATGTCTGCACATACCTACACACTCATGCACATACACCAATCCATCCACACACACATATGACATATCCACATATACACGACATAGTCACATTTACAAAAATAAAGCCAAAATATTTCCATTCACACAAGGGTCAGTCGGAATAGGGAATACTGTGACTTATGACCAAAGAATCCAGAGTAGCTGTTGGGGCTGCTGAGAGTTATCAGATGACTGTGCTGTTGAGGGAAGAGAGAAAAGGGGACCACAGAGGGAGAGAGGTGGGGAAGTTTAGGGGTATGACTCTGTGGTAGAACATTTGCTTAGCATGCATGGGAGAGATGGGTCAGTGTTCCTGTTACATGCACTCACAGGCTAGCTTTGTTGCTATGGGGCGCTCACCACAGATGACCACTCAGACCAATCTACAGAAGTCTTTCTTCCAGCCAGCTTGGATGGTTACACTCAGGGATTCAGGACCCAAGTGTAGTATTAAGTGTTTAGAGTAAGGTTTTTTTTTTTTTGTTTTTTGAGACAGGGTTTCTCTGTGTAGCCCTGGCTGTCCTGGAACTCACTCTGTAGACCAGGCTGGCCTCGAACTCAGAAATCCGCCTGCCTCTGCCTCCCAGGTGCTGGGATTAAAGGCGTGCGCCACCACTGCCCAGCTGAGTAAGGGTTTTTTAAAGGCAAAAACCACATCCAGGTATCTTGCTCAGCAGCTGCAGGGGGAGGTTTTGTGCAAGCAAGCAGTTTAATAGAAACTAAAATAAGCAGATAGTTGGAGGGGAGGTGTTGCATAAGCAGGGCATTTAACAGAAGCTAAGATAAGTTAGCTGGGGCACCTTGACCTCAAGTTCCTAGAAAAGAGTTAATTTTCCACGAGGCTTTTTGCTAAAGAGATCAAATTCTAGCTAAACCTAAAATGGCCCCAGAAAGAATATAAGATGGAGGAAACTTTGCACGGCCTTGTCCTGTCCCGTTGACATGCACACCATTATTATTGTTATTGTTTTTAATCCTCTGGGCAAGGTTTAAGGAATTTGGTGTCATGGTAAAGAGGTTTAACCAAAAAACTGACTTTCTACTAAGTTCAACGTGTTGCCTAAAGTCATATTGCTAGTAAGAGGGTAGGAGACCTAAGACTTCTGATTTGGAATCCCACGTGCCAAGTGGGATTTACGTGCCTCTGTTTTTTGTGGGTGTGGAATTCCCCAAACTGCCAATATTTTCATCAGTGCTGGAGTTCTGGAAAGGGGCCAGAGCAGGGACGAGGAGCAGGGAAGGGCTTTTGCAGCCAGGTGTTTCTCCCGGTGAACTTTCTTTTTTAGAACAAAGATCACAGCTGTCTTAGTCAGGGGTTCTATTCCTGCACAAACATCATGACCAAGATGAAGGTTGGGGAGGAAAGGGTTTATTGAGCCTCCATGCTGCTGTTCATCATCAAAGGAAGTCAGGACTGGAACTCAAGCAGGTCAGGAAGCAGGAGCTGATGCAGAGGCCATGGAGGGATGTAACTTACTGGCTTGCTTGCTCAGTTGGCTTTCTTATAGAGCCCAAGATTACCAGTCCACAGATGGTACCACTCACAAGGGGCCCTCCCCCCTTGATCACTAATTGAGAAAATGCCTTACCGCTGGATCTCATGGAGGCATTTTCTCAACTGAAGCTCCTTTCTCTGTGATAACTCCAGCTTGTGTCAAGCTGACACAAACCCAGCCAGTACAACAGCCCATCATACCCTCACCTCTGTGCATAAGAACACATCCAGGAGATGCAGTGATCCAGGTCAGGTCAGGCCAGGCCAACCTGGAGAGGCGATGGCAGAGTCCTGAATCCATGTGTCCTGGGGCTGTTTGTGACCTCTGTGCCTACAATCCCTTTTGAGCAAAGCTTTGAAGGCAACTATCTCTAAAGCCTCCTTATTCCTGTCCTGATCCACACTGGCTGCTTTTATAGGATTGGATACTGGCCCAAAGGCAATCTTATCACAGACTGACAAAACTGTGATTCAGCTTGGTAGTCATGGATGTGACCAGACTGGAGAGTAGCAGTGATCTGGGCCTCTTGGTAAAGGGCAGAAGAAAGAAAACAGAAAAAGGAGCAAAAAGGCAACCATCTCCAAGGAGTTCTGGGAACCTGTGTATGAAGCCTACTATTTGGCAGTTCCCAGAGTCAACCCCTACCCCCCAGGTCTTTATTTTGTAATTCCCCTGAGAAAAGTCCCCTCTTGATGTAGCTCAGGGATGGAACACTTGTCTGGCATTCGTGAGTCCCTAGGTTCAATTATCAGCAACACATATATTCGCACAAAAGTATCTGCTCACTTTAGACCTTAGTTGAGGGGTGTCTTAAGTAGTCTGTTGCTTGTAGCATCAAGCATTAGCATACATATTTACTCTTTTTTCTTTCTCTAATGCTGAGGACAGAACCCAGGGCGAGCTAGGCAAGTGCCCACCACTGAGCTGTGTGCCCAGTACCCATGTTTACTTCTTCAATTGTTTACAAAAGGCCCAGAAGGGAACATGCTGGAATGTTTCCTGCCTTCCCTTCTGGCAGACTCTCTCCACAATGGCAACCATCTTTACAGATTTTGGGGGCATCCTTCCATCCAGGCAAACATAATCCCATTTGCATTCTATTCCGTTCTTTCCATTTTGCACACAAATCTTAGTACACTCTTATTGTTCTGTGGCTTTTCCTCCCCTTTGTAGTTGTGAAGGCTTAATTAACTTTTGCTCTCAGTGAGAGCAGAGACTTGTGATGCTCTGTGTAGCAAGATTGCTTTCCTCATTCACATTCTGGGAGGGGGTGGGGGCAGCAGCCGAGGCCTGGACCCTTTGGGAGGGTGAGCATTTGTATTCATGCCTGCATGCATCCAGGAGGGGCTGCCAGAGAGCTCTACAGTGGATGCCTTTGTTAGTCAGCTTTCTGTCACTGTGGAACAACACCTGCAATAATCATCGTAAGGGAACATTTATGCTGGCTCATGTTTTTGTAAGTTTCTTCTGTGGTTCTTTTTTTTTGTTTGTTTTTTGAAACAGGGTTTCTCTGTACAGCCCTGGCTGTCCTGTGTAGACCAGGCTGGCCTCGAACTCAGAAATCCACCTGCCTCTGCCTCCCAAGTGCTGGGATTAAAGGCGTGCGCCACCACTGCCTGACCTCTTCTATGGTTCTTGTCCTGATGTTTGGGGTCTGTATCGGTACATTACAGTGGGGGCGTTCACCTTGTGATAGTAAAAAAAGCCGAGAGGAAGAAGAGGATATTGGTTGGGCTCCCAGTAACTTCCTCAAGGATCTGTCTCCAAAGACCTAACTTCCTCCCATTGGGTGTTACCTCCTAAAGACTCCATTCTAGCTCCAGGTGTTAGAGACCAAGCCTTCAGTCCATATGCCCTTGAGGGGCATCTCAGCTTTGTCAGGCTCACTTGAAAGGCCAGTTCTAGAGCTGAGGTCTTACTAACAAGCCTCAGGCCTGACATGTGTTTTAGTTTCTGCCTCATGATGAGGAATAATACTCTTTTCTGGAGGCGTTGAGAGGGTAGGTGAGGATGCGTTGAAGACCTGTTTTGTGAGTTCTCAGGCCCTAGGTGCTTACAACCTAAAGGATGTGTCTGCCCTCTGCTTCCAGCATTCTCCCAGCTTCCTATAACTCAGGAGGCCGAGGCAGGAGAATTGCCTTGAGTTTGAGAACAGCATAGCTCCACAGTGAGTTCTAGACCAACCTGAGTTACAGTTTGAGACCTGAAACAACAACAGTAGCAACACAGTGGTGCATGACGTGAGATTTTAATGGTGAGATCTGTCTGAGGAGATAGGAGGAAAAGGCTGGGAAGGTGATGGTTTGGCTAGAAAGAAGCCAAAGGAAGACGTGAACAAACTCATACATAGAGATGGAGAAACATGGTGGGCATGTGTCTGTGTCCTCCAGTACTTTGGATGGGCAGGAGAGTCTGGGTTTCCCAGTGTGGTGGACCTGGTTCCTACCCTGGCCATCGGTGGCCTCTGTCATTTTCAAAGTGAGCTATCTCTCAGGGCATCTCTGCGTTTTAATCACTTCTGTCTGTTAGACTTGTCTTATAATTTGATAATTTGCCATCTGAAGCATGAGGACATGACAGGAACATATTTCCCTTAGTATAAATGTAGGCGTGCCCACGAGTCAGTGTGCCTGGCCATTGGAAGGGCGATGATGTGTCCCTTGTGTTCCTACTGGAAAAGCCCTGACCACCACGTCACCTCCAAAGCTGCTCGAGGGCTGAGATGTGACTCAGTGATAGTGAACTTGCCTGGTGTGGGTGAAGCCATGGGGTTTCACCAAAGAAAGCTGCTTGAGAGCCACACTGAAGCTGGAAGTGACAAGACTTGGCAAGGTGTTGTGTACGGCATATGGCTGACTTCATCCAGAAGCATTCTAGATATAACAGCTAGTGTGTGCTGCTTATAGGGACTGTATTAGTCAGGGTAGGATAAATGATAGAAGATGTGTGGGTGGGCATGTCTGAGAGAGAGGGAGAAAGAGAGAGATGCATGGGGGGGAGCTTTTAAGAATTCTTTCTAATTATATCTCAGTGTGAGTATGTGTTCATGAGTGCTGTGGTCGAGGGGGGCGGAGGTGTCAGGGTCCCTGGAGCTGGAGTTAAGTTATCTAGTGTGGGTAGTGGGAACTGAACTTGGGCTTCTGGGAAGAGCAGCATGTCCTCTTAAACCGCTGAGCCAGGGAGGTTGATGCTTAAGGAACTGAATCTTGTAATTACCAGTTTTAATGAGTCCAAAAGGCAGGGGACTGTCAGGACAGAGACCTAGGGAGGGGCCCATGCTGCAATTCAAGTGTGTCTAGGCTCTAGTCAGTCCTTCAACAGACTGGATGATGCCCACCCATACAACCTACTTTCTGCCGTGTATGCCAATCTCATCCAAACACCACCACAAAAGCATCTAATCCGATGTTTGGCCAATTGAGTGCTATTGTCCAGCACAGATGATGTGTGAAACAACCACCTCCCTCCTGTAATCCAGCACTCGGGAGGCAGAGGTAAGAGGTTGGAGCGTTTGAACCAAGCTAGGATTACACAGTGAAACTGTCTTTTAAAAAAATGTGGCACGAGCTGGGCAGTGGTGGCGCACGCCCTTAATCCCAGCACTTGGGAGGCAGAGGCAGGTGGATTTCTGAGTTTGAGGCCAGCCTGGTCTACAGAGTGAGTTCCAGGACAGCCAGGGCTACACAGAGAAACCCTGTCTCGAAAAAAACAAACAAACAACAACAACAACAACAACCCAACAAAGCAGACAACTCTAAACTAACCAAAGTCTGGGAATGTATTCCAGTGGCAGAGCATTTGCCTAGCATGTGCAAGGTTCTGGGTTTGATCACCAGTATGTCATTTGTTTTTTTAAAGATTTATTTATTTTATGTATGTGAGTACACTGTCACTGTCTTCAGACACACCAGAAGAGGGCATAGGATCCCATTACAGATGGTTGAGAGCCACCATGTGGTTGCTGGGAATTGATCTCAGGACCTCTGGAAGGGTGGTCGGTGCCCTTAACCACTGAGCCATCTTTCCAACCGAAGCATGCCAATTAAAAACAGAACAAAATGACCCTCCAAGCAGGCACCAGCCTCAGTTTCCCACTGTTCAGTATCTGGGTAAGACTGGCTCATATCATTGAGTCCCACTTCATGGGAAGTCTGGAAACTTCCCAGGTTTCAGAGAGCATGTGAACGGGTGTTGGGCTGCGTTCTCTCGGTCAGTCTGCTTCTTGATTTCTGCTTCTATCTGGGCAAGCATCTTTACCCTTTCGTCATTCCTGTTTGTCGACCCAGTCACCCTCTTCCTTTGTTTCAAAATCACCCCCTCATGACCTCACCCAGACGCATGCATGGTGTGTGGTGTGGTGTGTGTGTGTGTGTGTGTGTGTGTGTGTAGTGTGGTATGTGGTATGGTGTGTGTGTGTGTTTGAAACTTTCCAAGGCGCTGCAGTGACCATAACTTGAAAGAGGGTGTGGATCACATGGCTTATGAAACTACGAGGTATACCCACAGCTCTGGCTCCTGGTGCTCGGTGTCCGTCTCTCCTGTTCCTCTTCCTTCTTTCTCAGGGTTCTCTCAGATGATGAGCACATTCCTCCATATTCTTTGGCAGTGATGTCCCACACTCTCTTGCCCTGAGTCTCAGCCCTGGTCCCCAGCCTTCTTTTGGTGCTCGAAGCAGATGGCTGCTCTACTATAGATGGTCTCTTCCCTGGATGCCTATAGGAAGGTGCGACCAGAGCCCCTTCCCCCACAGGAGCAGGGAGTGGGTAGCATTTAAGGCCATCTTGAATACTGGCCTTCCCAATGCTGGCCAGGTGAGAGGTCACCTTCACGTATTTAGCTTGTGGCAAGTGACTCTATTTTGTGAGGACAGATGTCTGGTTACTTGGGCTGCAGACACCAGGATTGACTTCAAACAACTTAATGATATACCTACCTAGCTATACCACCTCCCTCTGTGGTTCACCTACAGGGAGAGGACAACCTGGCCACGGGGCAGGAGAGCCTTCTCTGGAGGTTATACTTCATGTCTTTGATGCCCATTAGGAAGTCACCGTCTTTTCTCTGCTGGGATAGATGGACCCTTGTATTCTGGTCTTCTGCATCACTGAGATATCTGCTTCTTGTTAGTGGCACTGAAGGCCAGACACATGTCCAGGAGTTCAGATTCCCAAGCTCTTGAACCTCTGTGTTCCTGAGAGGTGTGAGTGTGATGCTGGGGCTAGCTGGGGCTAACTAGGTACACAGCCGTGCCTGAAATCCTGGCTCTATCCCACAGATTGAGCTCCTGGCATAAGCCCCAGTGCACCAGATTACATGTAAAACCGGAATTCCTTACAATAAAGCTGCACAGTGACCTGTTGAGACTCAGTTGTAATCTGACCTTCCAAGAATCCAGGCTGGTAAGAGCCACTGTATTCAGTGGCTATGGTAATGAAGTCCTTCTACTTCCGCCTTTACAAAAACCTCACCCAAAGCAACCTGACTGTAACCAGTTATTTCCTGTCACTCTATCTCCCTGAAAAGTCACTTTGAAATGGCCTTTTCCTCATCCCTTCCCGATACTCAAGATGAGTGTTGTTTGACTCTAAAATCTAAAATAAAACCACTTTAAGATCTGTATATTTATTGTCACTTGAGAAACTGCATTCATTCATTCATTTATTTATTTGTTTGTTTGTTTGTTTGTTTTTACACCCAAATGTTTCTCCTCTCCTGATCCCCCCCTCAGAGTTCTTCATCCAATCCCCCTCCCCCTCCCCTCTGAGAGGGCGCCCCTCCCCCATCCCCCTTCTCTGGGGCATCAAGTCTCTACAGGATTAGGCACATCCTCTCTCACTGGGGCCAGACAAGGCAGTCAGTCCTCTGCTACATATGTGCCAGGCAGGGGTCTTGGACCAGCCCAGGTATGCTCTTTGGTTGGTGGCTTAGTCTCTGGGAGCTCCCTAGGGTCCAGATTAGTTGACATTGTTGGTCTTCCTATGGGGTTGCCTATTATTTATTTATTTATTTATTTTTTGTTTTGTTTCGTTTTGTTGAGACAGGAATTCTCTGTGTAGACCAGGCTAGCCTGGAACTCACTTTGTAAACCAGGGTGGCCTGAAACACATAAATCCACCTCCCTCTGCCTTGAGAGTGCTAGGATTAAAGGCATGAGCCACTACCTCTGGCTCATTCCTTTATTTTAAATTATTATTGTGTGTATATAGTGTGTGTGTATGTGTGTGTGGGGGGGTGTTTTGCTGTGTGTGTGGGGGTGTTAAAGTAATTTTTATTCACCTGAAGTCATTGTCATCTTGGAGGCTTACTGTCTCTGCTAATTTAGGCCTAATCCTGGAAGCTTCTAGTCTTCATACAATCTAGGTCTAGAATGTTTTCAGCCTTTGAGACTTGCAACCGAATAAGCGCACCCTTTCTTGTTCTTTCTGAACTCTGACTGGCTGATTCAACTCACCTGTTCTGGCTCAAACTCCTTTCTACTGACTAATTCAATCTGGTTTCTCTCTTGGCCTCTGACTTTTTGCTCTGATTGGCCTCAAACTATCTCTGGAAATCTGTTCTAATCTTCTGGCTTCCTCTCATTCTTTGGCTTGTTCTGTCTTCACTTTTGTCTAGTTTGTCTTCAATTGTCTCTGTACAACTGTCCCGGTAAAACTGCTTCCTCTCCCTCTCAGCATCACCCCGCACCACCCCTCAAGTAGCTTCCCTGCCCTCTCTCTTCTCATAGGAGTTGGGCATAGTCTCTTCTGTCAGATCGTTCTCTGATTCTTCACTTTGTCTGCCACTCAGTTAGACATCACTTTCAAATGCGGTGCTTCCTTCTACAAACTAACTTTACCTTCACTGTTTGGGAGTAAAGGTGTGGACTAAAGGCACGTCTGTATTCCAGGTAGAGGGATTAAAGGTGTGTGCTAAAACTGAACCACACTACAACTAGAAGCAGGTTTTTCCAGTAAACAACACAATCTCGGTGTTCACAGTGTGATCAAATATCCTACAACGGGGGTGAATTTCAGCAGCATGTATGTGGAGGTCAGAGAACAACACTGTGGGGTCAGGTTCTCTCTACCTTTCTATGGATTGGGGGCTTGAGCTCAGGGTAACAAGCTCGCATGGCCAATGCCTTAGTTTATTTTTGCTTGGTTTTCAGGACAGAGTCTTGCTATGGAGTCCAGGCTGCCCTCCAACTCAGGATCCTCTTGCCTCAGCCTCTCTAGTGCTGGTGTTACAGATGTACACCACATGTCTGGATTTTCTGTGTTAGGCAAGGTAGTCCTGCCGCATCACTGATGGCGGTGAACCCAAGCTCAAGCGTGAATAAAGACCCCAGTGCGATTGCATCGGAAGCGGCTCCTTGGTGATCTTTTGAGGTTTGAGAATGCTTCCTGAATGGGCACAACAGGAGCTGTATCCTCCCTCCCTCCTTCTCTTCCTCTCTCCTTTCCTCTCTTCTCCTCTCCTCTCCTTCCTTTCTTCCTTCTTTTCTGGCTTTCTCAGTGCAAGAGATGTAGCCTAAGGTCTTGTGCATGCTAGACAGACACACTCTACCTCTTAGCCAGAACTTCAGCTCCCTGAGCCTCATTTTGAGGTAGGGTCTTACTGTGAGGAGGCAAGTGGCAGGCAGAAGGCAGTGAGGCCAGTGGACAGAAGGTTTTGGGTGTAGCGGGGACAGGATGGTGAGGGACTGAGTTTAAATGATAAAAAAGAGATTAGAGACCGATCTTTTTTTTTTTTTTTTTGGTTTTTCGAGACAGGGTTTCTCTGTGTAGCCCTGGCTGTCCTGGAACTCACTTTGTAGACCAGGCTGGCCTCGAACTCAGAAATCCGCCTGTCTCTGCCTCCCAAGTGCTGGGATTAAAGGCATGTACTACCACTGCCCGGCTAGAGACTGATTCTTAGAGTTCTGTCCTTCTGCCTTTCTGGATATTTTATTTCACTCTCAATTGCCAGTTTCACCTCAACTTCTTGATATCTAACTCCAGAGTGAAATAATGAGAGGTTAGGACAAGGGTTTGCAAACTGAGAGACAAAGACCATTAGTGACTCATTCAGTCAACGTCTGTAAATGGAAAATGGAGTGTAATCCAGGACGCAGGGGTAAATATTATCATAGCTGTTTCAGGTCATTCACGTGTATATAGACGGGTTGTTTATATGTGGCATGTTTGTGTGTTCAGAGCCGCATGTATTCTTGGGTCATAAGATGTTTGAATGGCTATGACGAGAGCAGGTGGGGAGGTCATGGACGGAAAGTTCAGATCACTGGAAACATGTTTTTTTGGGCGAAGGGTTAGGTCTGGTGGTTTTCCTGGGGCTTTGCATGTGCTAAACCCATGCTCCACTGTAGACTACATCTCCCACAACCCACTGGAAGGATTTTATTATGAACCCTGAACTCACCAAGACTAGATAAGGTATAGTGCTGGAGAGAAAAATACTTTTTCAGGATCAAAACTCCCTAAGAGTGGGCATGATGGAACACGTCTATAGTCTTAGTACTCTGGAGGCAGAGGTGGGAGGATCACCACAAATCTACTGTGTCTCAAAAAAACATAAAGAGCATGGGATAGGGGAGGAGGCTCTGTCAATAAAGTTCTTGCTGTGCAAGCACAAATTCAGGTCCCCAGCACCACATGGAAAGCAAGGTGTGGTAACGTGTCTAATCCCAGAACCAGGAAATTAAAAACAGTAGTCATGAAGCTCATGGCCAGTCAGTCTAGACGTTTCTGGTGAGCTCCAGATTTAGTAAGAGAACTAAATAAGAAAAAATAACTTAGGAAGACATCTACTATTGGCCTTTGGAGTCCTCACTCATGAGCACACATCTATAACACCATGTACATAAGCACAAACATAATACACACAGAAAGAAACAAAAGAAGACAAAATAATCCATAATAAATGTCACAGGAGCTGGGCAGTGGTGGCACATGCCTTTAATCCCAGCACTTGGGAGGCAGAGGCAGGTGGATTTCTGAGTTCGAGACCAGCCTGGTCTACAGAGTGAGTTTGAGGACAGCCAGGGCTACACAGAGAAACCCTGTCTCGAAAAACAAAAACAAACAAACAAACAAAAATGTCACAGGAGCTGGGAGATAATTCTTCAAGGTGGCCCTGGGTACTTGTTCTGAGGCTGACATTGCACCTGAGCCTGCTGCTGGCTCTCAGATCATCAACCCATTGTAATCTGCTTTTGTAGTCGTGGCTCTGCTTTACAATCCACCCCCAACCTGTTGAGCCCAGCCTCATGCTGAGGTTCCCTCTCTCCTCCCCTCTCCTCCTTTCCCCTCTCCTCCTCTCCCCTCCTCACCTCCCCTCTCTTCCTTCTCCTCCTCCTTCCTCTTCTTCCTCTTTTGAGACAAGGTCTCAAGGAGCCCAGGCTGGCCTAGAACTTGCAATGTAGACAAGGATGGCCTTGATCTTTAGAGCCTACTGCTTCCACCTTCCAAATTCTAGGATTTTAGGTAAGTACCATCATGACATGTAAAATCAGATTTTAAATTACATGTACATGTGAAGGTGTATGCACACAAGAGTAGGTGTCCTCAGAAGCCAGAGGAGGGAGTTGGGTGCCCTGGAGCCAGAGTGCACTGACTGGCTTTGTGTCAACTCGACACAAGCTGGAGTTATCACAGAGAAAGGAGCTTCAGTTGAGAAAATGGCTCCATGAGATCCAGCGGTAAGGCATTTTCTCAATTAGTGATCAAGGAGGGAGGGCCCCTTGTAGGTGGTACCATCTGTGGACCGGTAGTCTTGGGCTCTATAAGAAAGCCAGCTGAGCAAGCCAGGAGAAGCAAGCAAGCCAGTAAGAAACATCCCTCCATGGCCTCTGCATCAGCTCCTGCTTCCTGACCTGCTTGAGTTCCAGTCCTGACTTCCTTTAGTGATGAACGGCAGTTGGAAGTGTAAGCCAAATAAACCCTTTTCTCCTCAACTTGCTTCTTGGTCATGATGTTTGTGCAGGAATAGAAACCCTGATTAAGACACAGACCTTCAGATGACTGTGAGCTGCCTCACATGGATGCTGAGTCAGAACTCAGGTCCTCTACCAGAGCAGTATTTGCTTTTAACCACTGGGCCATCTATCTCTCCACTGCTGCTAAAGTGGTTTGAATAAGAATGGCCTTGCAGACTCATACAATTGAATGCTTAGTCACTAGGGAATGGCACTGTTTGAAAGGATTAGAAGGATTAAGAAGTGTGGCCTTGTTGGAGGAAGTATGTCACTGGGGGAAGTGAAGTCTCAAAAGTCCATGCCAACCCCAGAGATTCTGCCTGTGGACCAGTGTTAGAGACAAAGGCTTTGGCCTTGGCATATTCTGCTAGATGAAGGATCCCAGGTTTGACTTATTTTGCTAGCCACAGTGTCTCAGACCTCACAGCAGGCATTCCCTTGATATCTTTCTGCCAGATATCAGATTATCTTGCTTTGTATCTAGGGCCCTGACTCTTAGGCTTGGCTTGATTAGCAACACAAAGGGTTCCGGCCTCACAGCAGGCATTCCTTTTACCCCTTCCCAGCCTACTGCCCCAGCTAGGGATTAGACGTCCAGCCTTCAGCTCTGGGACAACTATGGCATGTAATTATGTATATGATGTCTGGTTGCATTGTGGATTCTCCCTTCCCCTGCCATTTCCTGCCCTAATGTGCTTAAATCATTGTAACAATAAAGATTGTCTCAGAGCTTGAACGGAATCTCGTCTTGCTCCAATGCATCTTTCTGTCTCCTGCTTCTTTCCTTTACCGACGGTTTCTCTCTACAGCACGGAGCACCCGCTGGCGGGAACTTCGAACCTAGTCACTAGCCTGTCCGGGAAGGGCCCTCCAGGACATGGCGGGTAGTGAGCTCTTTGCAGACCAGGATGTAGCTCTCAGCTTCTGCTCCAACACTTTATGTATTGCTATGTTTGTTCCCTGCCATGATGCAAACGGACTAAACCTCTGGAACTGTAAGCAAGCCTTAATTAAATGCTTTCTTGTATAAGGGTTGCTTTGGTCATGGTGTCTCTTCACAGCTATACAGCAGTGACTAAGACACCTGCCATGCCTTGTTTTTAATGAAGTCCTGGAGACTGAAGCCAGGTCTTTGTGCGTGTGCTCTGTAGACTGGGCTAGATCCCTAGTCCTTAGATTTCTCTTTATACCACCTCCTCCACTGTTTGTCAGAGAAAACAACGATAAAAACAGGTTGGCCACTTTGTGCTCAACCCTTCTCTGGGTTCTATTTAGACACTACCCTGCAACATAGAACTTTTTCCTATTCTACAGAGGAAAGCCAGGAGTTCAGAGGTTAAGTGACTTACCCAAGGCCACTTTGTGAATGGCCCAGGCAGGATTTGAACTTGAGTCTGTCTTTGCACTTACAGCTTCCCTCAGTAGTAGACTATCCTCTCAGTCTGCTGACCAATCCATGGCACTGTCACACTGCACTATGTGGGTTTTCTCCCTTGCTGGAGAATGAACACTTGGGAATGGCCACTGTCTTCACTGCTTGTCAACCCTATACCCAGAGCTTTATACAGAGAAAGGGCTGCTGGCTCAGGCGATCACAGCCAACAGCTACAGATCTCCAAGACTAGACTAATGATAAAACCTTGTCACAAGGCAGGGACAAGTTACCAGTCTGACAGAGAGCACCCAGGAGCTCCTCACCACGTCTTGAAGTTCTTAACTCTCTTTTTTTCTCAGTGGTGGATATGGATCCCAGAGCTATTGCTGAGTTTCCCATTGGCTCTACTTGAAGATTTTGGTACCTGGTAAAATATCTGTTTCTTCAACATGATTGTATAAACCCTTTCTCCTTATTATTTTTTGCATATATGCAGTATGTGTGCAAGCATCCATGCTCACATGCTGTGGGCACATGTGTGTGGGTGCTTGTGTGTTTTGTGGGGACATGTGTGTGTGGGTACATGTGTGTAAGCCAGATGATGTTAGATGTCTACCTCAGTTGATCTCTTTATTTTCTGAGGTATGGTCTGTTACTGAAGCTGGGGTTTGTGGATTCTGCTAGCTAGCTTGCTGTCAGAACAGGAGGGAGGATGGGAGATGAGAGGCTATGGAGTCACGTGACAAATTCCGGGGAAATCTTACTCTGGAGACCAGCATCAGGGTGTATATAAGCTTATATACAGTGTTTGAGCCAGTCCCAAGCCCTAAATCTTCAGCCAATCGTATATCACCATACTATTGTCACGGTGGCCCATGAACATTTTGTCACCTGTTAGGACTTCCATGAAGACGGGAGGAAGCAGCCACCACCCTGGCCTTGGTTCCCTTTTGCTGTCTCGCCGGTGTTGCGGGCGCCATTTTAGATCTAATGCTGCTTATGGAAGATCAGAACTCTTCAAGGAGTCCAGGAGCCTGTGGCGCCTCCCTCTCTATCCCACTTTTTTCTTCGCAAGGTTGACTTCCACACCCCCCACAGCTTGCCTCACAGATACACTCTCTACTTCCTAAAAGTTGGGATTAGACGTGGGTTGCCACGCCTGCCCGGCTTTCACTTGGGTTCTGGGAATCCAAACTCCAGTCCTCATGCTGGTGTGGCAGGCACTTCAGCCTCTGGGGCATCATCCCAACCCAATCGCTGCAAATTCTTGATGCCCGCAAATAAGGACATCTTGCTTTGCTCAACCTTTTCCAGGCGGAGGGTGTTAGAGGGAAACAGAGGGCTTGTGGATCTGGCTTACAGGCAAGGTCCTGCCCAGTTGCTATGTGATATCTGGCTCCGGGTGGCCACAGGCCATGGGCCTAGACTGAGGCCAGATCTTCTCCAGGCCTGGGCCCATTTAGTCTCTCAGTCCAGTTACTTTGATTCCACTCTACTCAGTTTGGCCATAAAAACAGCCACGTGGTCAGCTCTGACCAAGGAGATGTGACAGGATGGCTTCTGAGGGAATTCTGGGAGTAACTTAGATATTTTTAAAGAGCTACAAATGGTGAGCTAGACCTGTAATCTCTGCACTTGGGGAGGTCGAGGCAATAGAATTATGAGGTTGAAGTCAACTTGTGCTACATAGTGAGACCAGGTCTCAATAACAGCCCCCCAAAACCAAACCCACAAATCAAAAATCTCAAACAACACAGAGAGAGAGAGAGAGAGAGAGAGAGAGAGAGAGAGAGAGAGAGAGAAGAATCTAACAGTGAAGGGGTATTTTACTCTCTCAGTCTTTAAATACAGACATTGTGGGACAGATGAAGCCCGGAGTTGCTATAGCTACCATGTGATCACAACGGAACAAATTCAAGGGCAAAAACCAATCTACTAACACTCAGCCATGGACCACCCTGACTTTGAACTTCCTGACTGTGATACAATTCCCATATCATATGTGATACATATGAGAATATGAGGGTCTGATTTTGACCCAAGTGAGAAAGCTGGGCTTGGTGCTGTGGGCTTGTTTATCCCAGATCTGGCAAAGCAGGGACAAATGGCTCCCTGGGTCTTGCTTGCCAGTGTGGTCCACTCAGATGTCTTCTGAAGAAAAATACCCAAGGTTGATTCATGACTGCCACATATGTGAGGATATATTTACACACACCTGTATACTCACATGTACACATATGTGCCTGTATGTACGCGCTCTCACAGGCACTCATATCTCTGACTTTGAGCTTTTCAGCTAGTAGGTACTGGAGGGGAAGGTGGACAAAGCAAAGAGATAGAGCCGGAGGCACAGGTTGGCTGGTGGAATAGAGATGCTGAAAGCTTAGTATACAACCAATATGAAGTAAAATATTCTTTGACTCAACATTGTCTATACAGCATCGCCGAGATGGTGATTTGTGACATCATTCAAGGCCCAGGAATTCACTGGCCTATCTTCTGTAGCCATGAGCTGTCTCTGCTGAGCCCGTAGAGAAGGCATGGGGCTTCCTCAGTCCTCTGTGCTGCCAATTACTCATCATTTCCACTTTTAGTCCACTGGCCACCTCACACACGAAGCCACCTCCTGTACGATGGGTGCCCACCCAAGAGAGGGTAGGGACCTGGAACCATCAGTTGAGGGGAAGTGATTCTGTTATCAGCTCTGTGGTGGGTTATGGGGTCTAAGCTGGGCCTTTAAAGCAATGATAGCCTTGAGGGGAAGGAAGGAAGAATGTGTGTGTGTGTGTGTGTGTGTGTGTGTGTGTGTGTGTGTGTGTGTGTGTGTGTGTGCGTGGAGGTTGTATGTGTACACGCATGTGGGAAGCTGGAGGCTGACTTCTGTTGCCTTCCTTAATCTCTCTCCATCTTGCCTTCTGACACAAGGTCCCTTATTGAACCTGGAGCTCACTGATTGGCTAGGCCGGCGGCCAATGAGCTCTAGGGATCCTCCTGTCTTCACACGCCAGTACTGCCTGTACAGACGTGTGCTGCTCTGTTTGGCTTTTATGTGGGTGCTAAAGCGCTGAAGTCATGTTCTTATGCTTGAACAGCGGCAGTTTACTGACTGGGGCATCTCTCCAGCGCAGGAAAGGGGGCTCTGAGTGGGTGTCAGACACCTTCGGTGTTAAGGCTAGGTGTTGATCCAGAGGAGAACCTATTGAACTGGGTCTGGTCAGAGGTGTATAAACACAGTTAAAACGAATGAGAACATGAGAGAACCTGGAACTTGGGTTGACTTACCTCTGCCCTGAGCTCCTCATAGTTCAGAGCTCTGGTGTGAATATAGTTGAGGCGCTTGCTCATCCGTTAAGCATCTGAGACTCAGGAGGAATCCTCTGTTTCCCACACCCTAGGTAGATAAGGATTATCCCTTTGTGGGTAGAGATTAGAGGAAGGAAGATTCACAAACCCGATCAGCAAGACAATGTTGATTCATTGCAGGAAATATCAAAGATACCTTAGACTGCTTTCAGCCTCTGGGTTTGGGTGTGTTAGCTCAGGACAGCTGTGGGGAATGGCAAACATCTGCAGATCTCTGCTACTGCCAAGATGAGCCCAGAGTGGGGAATTCCAGGCCCTAACTGTGCTTTGCCAGTGTGACTCACAATGAGCTCCCAGTGAACTTTCAGACAACGTTGCTTTTACGTCCTAGAACCTGAGGACTTTGCAATCTTTCAGAGAAGTGAGGGTCTAACTTTTTTTTTTTTTTTTTCAGTCTGGGGACTGAATCTAGGGTCTCACACAAGCTGAGCAATCAATTACAGACAATCAGGCATTGCAGGAGGAGGGGTCACTAGAGGCAGGAGAATCTTTGCCAGCTTGGTCTTAACATATGGCATTCCAGACCAGCTAGGGCACCACAGCAAGAGCCGGAGAAACAAAATACAAAGGGTTGGAAAGATGGTTCAGCAGTTAAGAGCACCTCCTCTTCCTCCAGAGAACCTGAGTTTGGTTTCCAGCATCCACATTGGATGATTTACAACTGCCTGGAGCTCCAGCTCCAGGGGGATCTGCTGTCTTTGAACATCTGTACTCTGGTGTATATATATATATATAATCTCCACATGCACACACACACACACACACTTAAAAATAATCTTAGAAACCAAACATGCTCCCCCAAACCCAATAATGAACCAAAGAACCAGGGCTTCCTTTGAAGCCTCATTATTGTGGTTCTGTGCTGGACATGTCTCATTTGCACACAGTAGGCCAAATCAGCTGGGCCTATGGTTACCAAGATCCACATGTGATGGTTTCAGGTTTCTCCAGTCACTTCCCGGTGAAGTCCTGTGGCAATTTTGGGTTGCACAATATATTAAATCCAGAATTTCTTCGTTCCAAATTACCTTTGCCACAGTTGTCGTTGAAGCCTCCAATTATAGTTAAAGCAAGGCTACTGTCCCTGTGCAGGGCAGGGACTGCCTTGGGGGAGGGGAGTTGGGAACAGCCGTCCTTTTCTGGCTTGCTCATTTCCGCTCACCTAACTGGATTTATTGCTTTTTTTTTTTATTAACATATATTTACACATGTGTTAACTGAATATATTAACGTGGTTTAGTATGAGGTGCCTGTATGTGGACAAAGCGTGCACTGATCAAACCAGACTCCTCTCAATAAGCGGTTTCCAACTTTTCCCTGTCCCTTGTAATCACGGTTCTATCTTCAGGATAGCCTTTAGTCTCCTTACATGATACAGAACACGTGAGACTTGTTTTTCTGGATCTGCCTTATTTAACATCCTGTCCTCCATTTCTGTTGTGCGACGGATGGCAGGTCTCTTCTTTATGGCCAAATAATACTCCGGTGAGCATGCGCCCCGCAGTTTCTTTATCTCCTCCTCGTTGATGGACACCTAGGCTGACTGTTTGCTGATGGCTTTGAAGAGTGCTGTGGTACCCACAGATGTGCAAGTGTCTCTGCAGTAAGCAGACCACATCCCTTCAGGTACATATCCAGGAGTGGTACGGATGGATTATATGGTAGTTCTATTAGTTGTTTTGAGGAAGGGAACTGATGTCCACAGGGGCTGGATGGGCTTACATTCTAACTAGCAACGTATAAGGAGTCCCCTCAGCCTGGTCATTTTCATGGGAATGAGATGGCGCTTCATTGAAGGCTCGGTTTGTAGTTCCCCATGGCTGATGCTATCGAACATTTCCCCGTGTTTGTTGGTTATGTGAGCTGTCAGGGAAGGTCTAGAGATCACCAGCAGAGTTCAGAGGAGCGTGTGGTGTGATGGGTAATACCGCACGTGGAATCCGACAGTCTGAGACTTAGCCTCTCCTTGCCCCCCTAAAAGAACCCACAGCAGTGGAACAAGTCCTTCCTCCAGGCAACCCTGCTCTGCGGGGGCCCAGCCGCAGGGCTGGCAGCTGCGTTCTAGTACACATTACTGCCTTGTTCTCTGAGTGATCCCTCAGTCCTCCAGGACTGAGCCAATTTCCTAGATTAAATTTTCTCTGATGAATGACCTATTTGCATGTTGTTTTCCCCGGCTAGACCATGATTCTCCACTGGTCATTTAATAATTTCCAATCAACTACAATTGAAAGGAGATATAAATTATACTATGTACAGTGGCTGAACTGCTTAAGGAGAAAATGATTAATATTTGCTCTCATCAACCAGGGCTCCCAGGAGAGGTGACCTGAACTCAGCATTTTACCTTTGCCTTAAACCCAACAGGTGCCACGAATTATTCAAGATCTAACCTATTACTGCATGACTTTTGGTACTTGGGCATTGCCGGTGTGTGTGTGTGTGTGTGTGTGTGTGTGTGTGTGTGTGTGTGTGTGTGTGTGTGTGTGTGTGTTTTGCCGGTGGTGGGAATTCCAGGCTGGCCCAGAAGGAAACAGGAGGGAAGCCTGCAGAAGGGTGTGGTCACTGACTTTGGGCTGGATTTTCCCAGTCTAGATGGGCCTGAGCCTTTGTGGGGAAGAGCTAGAATTTTTCCTGCCTTAAAAACATTTAAAAAATTATTTCTATCCGTGTATGTGTATATACCCCATGTGAGGGAGTTACAGGTGGTTGGGAGTCTGGGAACTGAACGAGGGTCTCTGTAAGAAGAGCAGCAAGTGTTCTTAATCCGAGCCAGCTGTCCAGCCCCCTCCTGTCTCTTTTGATGCTAGGGAGATTATGCCTGTTTCCCAGTCAGGGGATTCCTAGTTTTCTGAATACGATGTGTATTTAATCTCCTTTTTCTTCATTCTCTTCGATACATGCTTAGAAGAGTGGCTTCACACGGTCTGCACCACTGTGTGCAGCTGCTCGCTTTCTCTATCTCCTTCCTTTGAAATGGCTTCAGTTTACTTCTTTATTTTGTTGTGTTTTTGGTTTTGGGTTTTTTTTGAGACAGGGTAACCTTGGTTGTCCTGGAACTCACTCTGTAGACAAGGCTGGCCCTCAAACACAGAGATCGTCCACCTATCTTTGCCTCTCAAATGCTGGGATTAAAAGCACGCACCACCGGACCGGCGTGTTTATTTTTGAAATTGGGCTGTAACCCTGGCTTACTTCAAACAATGTAGCTTGAGGCTAAATTCCTTGATGTTTCTGCCTCAGCAGAGGTGACAATAAACTTAATCAAAGCCATACCTCACCTAGCACTGTGATTCATCCCTGTGATATCAGCACAGGAAGCTGACACAGGACTGTGAATTCAAGGCCAGATGGCTACATAGAGATGTGCCATATCAAACAAACAAACATAACCAAAACAGGAGCTGGGCGGCGGCACACACCTTTAGTTCCTCCACAGCAGAGGCAGGCAGATCTTTGAGTTTGAGGCCAGGCTGCTCTACAGAGCAAGTTCCAAGACAGCCAATGCTACACAGAGAAGCCCTGTATTTAAACAAACAAACAACAACAACAACAACAACAACAAAAAATCCCTAAAAAACACCCCCACACCTCCCTGCCAAAAAAACCCAAACCAACCAACCAGGAACAAGCTTTGGAGTCACACAGGACTTCCACTTCATCCTAAATTTCACCCTTATGGGAAGTCAGGTTAACTAGTGCCTCCCATACTCCCAGGACACCTCAAGGGTGGTGTAACCTGGTCATCAAATGAGCCCTGGCCTATCCCACCCTTTGGGCCTTGATGTGCTGGGGCTGCCATGTTGCCACCTGGTCACACACAGTTCACACACTCAGCTACAGTATACACAGAGATGCTTTTGATTCTTTTCCTCTGTACCAAGGGCCAAATCCATGGCCTCACTCACGCTGAGCAAACGCTCTACCTGAGTCACACCTCAGCCCTGTAAATGCTTATTCTAATGACTGTCCCGAAGTCTCCTGGCAGGTGAGGTGTCAAGAGATAACGTAGTGATCAAGGACATGGACATGCCTGAGTGCCGTGGTCCTGTTTGCCATGGATCGACCCAACTCCACCTCAAGTCAGGCCGAGACCTCTGGGTGCTGGTGACTGTCCATGTCGGGGTGGTTGGGACAGCACACCCAGCCTCTGGATTGGAAGGAGTCCTTAAGGTCTTGCCTGACCAGAGAGACAGGTCTGGCTTAGGGGTTTGCAGAGTGGAGGTTTTATGTCAGAAGGTCTCACCCTGCCTGTATTTCCACAAGGGAAGCAGATGGTTTGGGAAAATCCAATTTAAAAGGACAGAAATTGAATTAGCTCTCCAGGGGTCTGGTGGCCAAGACTTGAGTGGGGACAATTGCATTATCTGCTCAGGACTCACCAAGCCAGCATGAGGGCTTAGAGTGGGTGGGGTGAACACCCCTGGGTCACTGTCTTAGTCAGGGTTTCTATTCCTGCACAAACATCATGACCAAGATGCAAGTTGGGGAGGAAAGGGTTTATTCGGCTTACACTTCCATGTTGCTTGTCATCACTAAAGGAAGTCAGGACTGGAACTCAAGCAGGTCAGGAAGCAGAAGCTGATGCAGAGGCCATGGAGGGATGTAACTTACTGGCTTGTTTGCTTCTCCTGGCTTGCTCAGCTGGCTTTCTTATAGAGCCCAAGACTATCAGCCCACAGATGGTACCACTCACAAGAGGCCCTCCGCCCTTGATCACTAATTGAGAAAATGCCTTACAGCTGGATCTCATGGAGGCATTTTCTCAACTGAAACTCCTTTCTCTGTGATAACTTCAGCTTGTGTCAAGTTGACACACAAAACTAGTCAGTACAGTCATTTAGGCCTGGATAGATTGAGGGAAAGAGAAATTCCTTGAGAAGTCATCACACGGGTATCCTGCCCCTCCCAGCCCTGCTGTGTAACTTATATAAAAGTAATGGCTGACTTATTCCACAACCAGAACCATAGTAGCTGTCTTCAAACACTTGGATGGAGAAGGGATTCTGGGCCCAGTGGAACAGTGGGACTAAGAAAGCTAACTTGGCTGGTCCTTTTTTGCTTATCTAGCATCATATACCCAACAAACAAGCCATTTGCACCATTTTAAACTGCCCAGCACAAGCCCTCTGTATGCCCAAATCTTCATTTATCCCAAACAGAATCTCTGGACTCTAATATTAAACAGTAGTGGCTCCTGGGCCAGCAAGATGGACAGCTCCATGGGTAAAGGCGCTTGCTAAGGGACCTGAGGATGTGAATTCAACCCCCAGAACCCACATGGTGGAAGAGAACAAACTTTAACAAGCTGTCCTTGGTGTCCACATATGAGCTGTGGCGAGAACCCCTCCTTAGTTAAACAGACATATGCAATAAAAAAGTAATTCAAACAAACAACTCTGGTAGTTGTCTGTTTCTGTTTCCCTATGAGTCTCCTCAGATCTACTTCGTCTCTGACTTTACCTTTTCCAGGCACTCTGTGCAATTATGGATACTGGCCCTCTTGTGTCTGTCTTATTTCACTTGCCACAGTGACATCAAAGCTCATCTGCCTCAAACTCACAAGCACTGGGACCCAAGGTGTGCGTCACCATTCTCTGCCTTTAAGGCCAGATAATATTCTCCTTTGGTCATCTGTTGCTATGAACATGTCATAGCATTCAGGAACATCTTGAGTCTCCTGTTTTGATTCAGGACCTTGTTCTGCGGCCAATGCTGGCCTGGGTCTGATTAACTGTGCCTCAGACTGCTCTTCCAGAGGTTCTGAGTTCAATTCCCAGCAACCACATGGTGGCTCACAACCACCTGCAATGGAATTCAATACTCTCTAATGGTGTGTCTGAAGACAGTAACAGCATCCTCACATACATAAATCAATAAATCTTAAAAAAAAAAGTGTTTGGCTGTTTTGTTTGACAGAATGTTTGTTCACCACATGTACACCTTGTGCCCAGAAGAGAGGCATCATATCCCCTGGAAAGATGGTTGTGAGGAGCTATGTGGAGGCTAGGACTTGAAGCTGGCTCCTCTTGAAGAGTGGCCAGTGCTCTTAACCACTGAGCCACCTCTCCAGCCACCACACTGTTTTCTCATGTCAAGCTGAATCAAGGATAAGGAATGAAGTTGTTTCCCACACCTGAGCTCTACCTCGGAGGGTCCAGCCCAGGCTAGACTCTGCCAGTGTCAGAGACAAGAACTGCCACAGGATTGCCTGCCACTGCCGGCTGGCTCTTGTTTTCCCCTACCCAGTCTACTCAACTAGATCTGTGTAGAGAAGATTCCTTCAGTGAAGCCCCTCATGCATTGTATCTTGGAGTGGTTCCATTTCTTTGATTAAATCCTGATGGATGCTTACTCAGCCATTCAACCAAGACCTCTTCATGGATAAGGACACCGAGCACTGGCTGGGCCCAGTTACCGAGGTCTTGGTACAAAAGGCAGAAGAGTGAGTACAGCAAAGACTCAGGAGACCCCAAGACACCACACACTGCTGAGCTGGGGACTCATCCGAACGTGGACTAAAATTGTGACCTCAGGTCAAAATCTCCCAATCTATCACGCCTTAGTTTCCTTACTAGTAGGCGAGGAGGCCTACCTTCCAATCTACTTCTCATTTACTGCCCTAAGAATACAAAGCAGCTAAGAGTTGGGTGGGCTGGTGCACAAGGGTGATGTCAGCACTTGGGAGATTTGAGGGCAAATGCCTGGGTAGCCTGGACAACAGGCTTAAAAACAAGCAAGCAAGCAAACAAGCAAGCAAACAAACTGATAAATCCGATCAGTTCCATCCAAGCTTCAACCCAAGCAATTCTAAAAACTAATAAAGCAAGCAATACCAGCAAGCAGTCCTAGACATTGTTATAATGTTTTATTATGTATCAAATTGTCTTCAATATAACTTACAACCTGATTTTATCTGATAGATACTTTTATCTATTTAAAGGCAAAACAATTCTCTTTATGTACAATATCTTATGTCTAGAGTCTGGCAAATATAGTACCTTTCATTGCAGGATTTTTGCTTAACATAACAAGCAAAATAAACAACCAAAAAAATAAAATCAAAATAAACTGAACCCCCAGATCCCTCAACTACAAATGTCAATAATGAATAAAGCATTAAAAAGACAAACACAGAATAACTGTTATTTAGAAATGCATAATGAATACTAATATTAGTGGCAAAAAACCAAATGACCCGGCAGTCTTCAGGGCCATTGTTCCTGCTCCGGGTTGGGGCAGACTCTAGACCATTTCTCGGCTTCTGCGGATGGCGCAGCACAGGATCATGCTGAAAATCATGCCGAAGATCTGCAAAGGCAGGAAGAGGGGGCATGGTTTGCCTGACTGGAAGGGAAGGAGCATCACCCAGTCCAAGACAAATGACCAAAGCAACAACAAGGCCCAGGAAGGATACTGATGTAGGAGAGGTGAAGGCCAGATACCAGGAAGGATGATGGGCCTCGGATTCTGACAGTCAGCTGCTGAGATACTTCCTTAGAGAACATTCAGGGTGAGACCCGAAGAATGCAGCTTTGCATTCGAGCCTCAGTGTTTCCAACACAGCATGCAGATTAGGACTCTCCCCATCCACCCAGGGCTTTGCCCATTCCAGCCAAGTGCCCTGCCTCTGAGCCACCGTCTCAGAGCTCCCACTCCCCAGTGGTAAGAAGGAACGACTGATGGTATCCACCTGGCCAGGACAGCCAGGACCGCGTCTGACCCTACAGCACTTCTAACAGTGCCTCGGCACAGCTTAACAGCAGTCTTCTTCCCTGGGCCAGCGGCCACTCACCATCACCACGGCGATGCCAATGCCCACTGCTCCAATGATGTGGAACTTGCTGTTGAAGACCTCATCGATGGCTTCCGGGCAGGGCTTAGGGAGGCAAGTAAGACAGTCAGAAACGGTTCTCACTTTGGGTGTGTACCTCTTCTTTGATGACTTGCTGACTCCTGTATCATTCTGGGAGGCCTCGTGGCCAGAGGGTCAAGTGGAATGGGTATATTTGGGTACAAGGGCTGTCTCGGCTGGTGACCAGAAGGGGGAACTAAGAGATATGGGGGTACCCCAAACTTGAGAACACTTCACAGAAGGGGGAGGTTTGAGGTCTTTTCTTTCTTTCTATTTACTTTTACACGTGTGAGTGTTGTCTGCATGTGTGTATGCGCATCACGTTTGTGCCTGGTGTCTGTGGAGCTCAGAAGAGGGCATCAGATCCCCTGGGACTGCAGTTACAGGTGATTCTGAGATGCAATGCTGGGTCCTCTGGAAGAGCGAGGGTTCTTACTGATGAGCCAACTCGCTATAGGACCCCTAACTCTTTCTTTCTCTTTTTGGCAGATCTGGGGCTGGAACTTGGAGCCTCGTCCACCAGGTAAAAGAGGCCACTAAAAGAGGCCCCTCTGGGTCCAGTTCCAGGTGGCTGTGGAGAGTCACTTTTATAATTCTGCTTCTGGACTAAGGGAAACTGACCACCTGGGAACTGTTTCTAAAGTCTTAGGAGAAGACATACCCTCCACAGGATCTGGCTGTTCTTTATTTGTTTTTTTGTTTGTTTGTTTGTTTTTGTTTGTTTGTTCTTTTTTTTTTTTTAAATCACAACCATTTATTTAAACATACTCCAGTGGGTCAGCCACAAAAGTCTGATTTCAGCTGAGCTCATTTATGCCTGTGGTTTACTGATGCTCCCTCCTTCCTTCCTTCCTTCCTTCCTTCCTTCCTTCCTTCCTTCCTTCCTTCCTTCCTTCCTTCCTTCTTTTCTTTCTTGGATAAAGTTTCTCTGTGTGGTGCTGGCTGTCCTGGAGCTCACTCTGTAGACCACGCTGGCCTCAAAGTTAGAGGTATTCGATTGCCTCTGCCTCTCAAGTGCTAGAATTAAAGGTATGTACCACCATCACCCAGTGATTATTCAATTCTTTTTTTTTTTTTTTTTAGATACTTTATTTACATTTCCAATGTTTCCCCTTTTCTGGGTCTCCTTTTTGGAAACCCCCTATCCCCTCCCCAACCCGCCTCTATGAGGGAATTCCACCTCCCACCCACCCGCCCACTGGCTGTTCTTTAAGGCTTGGGACTTGGGCAGTGTGTATGGTCCCAGGTGCCTGTGGGGAACTAGGGGATTTTGTTCCATCTCTGATCTGCCTTTTGTCTAGCTGCCACTTGAGGAAAGAGACCCCTGGGAAGAATGTTGCTAAATTCACCCAAGCCCTCGAAGGGATTTGTCTAAGCAGCAGGGCAGGGTGCCAGAGGATTGCTTCTAAGTTTACCTTAACCTGGAAGCTTTCCAGAATCTGCTTTTTGGGGCAGATGTCCGAGATAAACTGCTCCACACCACCAGCTATGCCACAGCAGTTCAACTGGGGAGAGAAGGCAGGGATGAGGGATGAGAAAAACAAAAAGATAGTTAAAAGAGGCATGTCAGCCTGGTATAGAAATCCACAAGTGTGGATACCCTGCAGGGATGGACCAGAAGGGTCAGTGGTTTCCGGTACAGAGGTGACCTACCGCCATATGGATGGCTTTGAGTGTCTCCCGCTGCGGTTCATCTTTGCTCCGTAACTTTTGGTAGGTGTCCTTGTAAAACTCCTGGACTTCTTTAATCACCTACGAGGGACAGACAAATCAGGAGCAGAGGTGGGTTTCTCAAAACTGCTTCACGGATACTCTTCAAGTACTTGGCTAACTGCCACCAGCATTGTCTTTCTCAGCACCTGTCCCACTTCAGTCTCCAAAGGGCCCAGGTTACAGGAGTCTGCCATCTTGCCTGGCTAAGTTTCTTTGGAGGTGGTGGTGTGGTCCTGGGATTCCCCAGCCTCTCTCCCTTAGTAAATTCTTTCATCAGTTGGATAGTTTTTGAAAAGAGAGATCCCACTCAATCCTTTTTCTTCTCTCACTGAAGAATCTAAGGTGCCCTGCCTTTAAACGCATTGGTGTGGTCCAGCCTGGCCTACAACTCCTTAGAGTTCACCAGAGAAATTCAAACTCAGATGCTCAGCCCCTTCCTTCACCCAGAAGTTCCCCACTCCTCCCGCTTCCCTCCTGAGATGCCCCATCTCATTCAAGGTCTAGATCCATACTCCTTCCTTTACAACCTGAAAGTGATACCCCAGTCCACCCTCACATTTTTAAGTCTCAAGTTATTTCTGGGTATAAAAGACTAGTGTGACATTTGTCAAACATCTTTCTCCTGTATTGTATTAGATGGCAAAGTTTCTCAAAGTGTGGGACCTGGAACCCGGATAGCTGGGGACCTTACATAACATCTGGCATGGTATTTGTAGTATGTATTTACAGATTAGAGAAAAGGAGTCTTTGCTGATTACAGAAATCCATGTTGTTCTGAGCAACCTTTCTAGGAAGAGCGGGGAAGGGCTAGTTAGCTGTGATTGACAGACACACAGATGGGCACAGACATAAATGGTTTCCAAAATGTTCTGAATGGTTACTATGGTGCCCGCCACAGAGGGCAGGCTAAACCCCACGTTCCCAGTCCCAAGGACTGTGTACCTTGCTCTTACATGGAAATATACTGGATAAAGAGGTGTGTTCAGTGGAAAACCAAGCAAGTGACTAGCCTGGACCCTTCGATCTTCGTCAACCCTCTTCCCAGCTCAGAAACTCAAATCACTGTAGGACCCAAGCGTTCTTATGAGAAACACCTACCTCATCCTTGTGGGTATAGCCCCAGACGGCTGCGGCTATCTCAATGGCGAATATCACCAAGAGGAATCCGAAGAACTAGAAGACACAGGGATGTGGTGAGAGGGACTCCAGCAAGCCAGTCAGCAACACCAAAGGCATGCAGAACAGTTAGCATGCGGGTGGCACAGATGAACAGGCAGGAAGAGGGTGACCAAAAAGCAGAGAGCCCATGGCATTCTGGGGGAAAATGTGAACTGCTGCCTCTAAACTGGTACTTGGGGGGCGGGGGTTAGTTTAGAGTTGGGCAGCAATAAAACACCACTGCCCACACATAGGTGCCACCGAGAATGGGGAAACAAAGGCAACACATTCACTCTGTGGTGTTTGGGCAAGACAGAAACAACTTTTGAAACAAGAGGCAGAAGGCAAAAGGACCGGTGGATTCAGAGGGCGGGGTTGGAGGAGGGGAAGCAAACACGGCCTTTGAGAAAGGTGGAAGTAAAGTCCTGGCATTTAGTTGCATAAAGGAAATGATAAGGCGTCCAGAGCCAAGGGCAAGATGGTGGTGGGAGCCAGGCACATGGGGTTGGGCCTGAAGTAAGGATAGTGAGAGGCTGAGCAGAGCCCAGCGGCCTAGACGCCTTCCTTACTCCACCAGTTCTACCTGTCCTGTGCACTGGGCCTGGTGACATTTTGGGAAGGGAATGGGATTAGGATAGGACTGGCTAGCCCCTGGGAGTACAGAAGGAATACTCACCAATCCCAGCATGCACTGGGACTCTTGTACAGCTCCACAGCAGCCCAGGAAACCAACCAGCATCATGAGGGCCCCGGCTCCAATCAGAATGTACACTCCTGAGGGAGGAAAAGGACACAAGGTGGCAAACAGCGTGGAGGCTCGGGCCTCTTCCCCTTGGGTCCAGGCCTCCATGCTGATTGTCTCCACTCCAGGGAAGGAGTGTTTCTTAACAAAACAGCATCCTCCACCTTGGCGCCTGGTTCCTCTCACCTCCCCTGCCCGGGAACTCTGCTCCACCACATCAACACTCTACCTTATCCTCGGGCTCTTCCCTAGAAGGGGCGCAAGGACAGAAACCCTCAGAGTTTAGGAGACAACCCCTGGCTCAGTCTGTTATGTTTCTTCCCAGAAGGACAATGCACTTGAGCTAATTTACTGAGTCCTCTCAAACTACAGTTTGGGACTTGAGAATCCGATCCCCCCAGAAATCCTCTCTGTATGCCGCCACGCACCTAACACCCCAGTGCCCACGCTGACAAGAGTTTCTTGTTCTAGTACAAAGAACACATAAGTGGGTATCAAATCAGAAGAGCCTTGTCTTAGCTCCAACACTGCTACTAACCGCTGTGTGTCTTTTAGTTAGACTGTGTTTCTGGGGCTGGAGAGATGGCTCAGTGGTTAAGAGTATTTGTTGCTACTTGTTGCTTAATCATGAGGACCAGAGACTGGATCCCAGTACCCATGCTGGTTAGGTAGCTCACAGATGCCTGAAACTTAAGCTCCCGGGATCTGATGCCCTCTCTTGGCCTTTGTAGGCACCTCACATTGTGTGTGCGCGCGCGTGCGCGCGCGCGCGCGCGCACACACACACACACACACACACACACACACACACACACACACACACACACACACACCCCCCCCACCA
>CM052700.1:21871472-22012715 GCA_028551405.1 Uromys caudimaculatus | reverse complement strand
TGGGGAGGAGGTAGGAGAGGGTAAAGACTCTAAGTCTTGTCTACACCTAGACAACGCAGATCTCTGGATGTGGAACCAGAGTGGATCAGCACGGCTATGCCCAGAGTCCATCCCACAGTACACTCTTGAGAAGCCATAGTTGCTGAGCAGGGACTACCTTTGTGAAGCCCCCTTCTGTCCTAAGAGAGGTTGTAGTGCCTCCCATGATAAAAACATATGTATTTTACTTAAGTTTTTAAATTAAAACTGTCTCTGTTCATGTATGTGCTTATACATGCAGTTGCCCTTGGAGACTAGAAGGGGGCGTTGCAGCCCCTGGAGCCAGAGTTACAGGCAGTTGTGAGCCACCCAACACAGGTGCTGGGAATTGAACTTGGGTCCTCTGCAAGAGCACTACACATTCCCACCCCTGGCCACTTCTTCAGCCCCAATACCTCCCATATTGCTACCATGCTCTAGCCAACTTTGAGAGGGACACAATGGCATATCAAGAGCCTCAGCTTTAAAGGCCAGAATGCCTGGGTGGATATATATTGAGACAAGAGTCTCTTCAAGTAAGTTCTGGCTGGCCTGAAACACAAGTAGAATGGCCTGGCCACAAGCTCATAGAGGTCCATCTGATTCTGCTTCCCAAGTGTTGGGTTTAAAGATACACATCTCAGCCGGGTGTGGTAGTATACCTTTTACTCTTTCTTGTTTCCTTCCTTCCTTCCTCCCTCCCTCCCTCCCTCCCTCCCTCCCTCCCTCCCTCCACTTCTTCCTTTTTTCTTCCAAGATAGGGTCTCACTATGTGGCTCTGAATGTCTTAGAACATGTAGACCAGGCTGGCCTTGAACTTACAGAGATCCACTTGCCACTGCCGATCTCCCAAGTGCTGAGATTAAATGTGTGAGTCACTCCCTATGCAGCTAACACAACTTTAATCCCAGTACAGAGGCAGAGGCATCTCTCTGTGAATTCCTGGTCAGCTTGTTTTACTTAGTGGGTTCCAAGACAGCCAGGGCTATGTACTGACCTTGTCTTAGAAAAAAGAAAAAGAAGAAATGGCAAGTTGTTTGTTTTTTAAATAAAATACAGGGTGACTGGGGTTGAGAAATGGCTCACTAAGAATGCTTGCTGTGCACCCATGACCTGAGTTTGAGACCTCAGATCCCACACCCAGCATAGAAAGCCAGGTTTTACGTGTGTGCCAGTGCTGGGAAGCAGAGCCAGTCAGATCCCAGGAGATACCTGGCTGGCCGGTCAGCTTAGCTGAAAAGAACTCCAGGTTCAGCGAGAGACTTATCTCAATGATCTGGAGAGCACAGGAGACACCCAGCATTCCTTTTGGCTCCCATGTGTGCACACATAAATTTAAGAGAAATGACTGGGCTTGGAGTGCACGTAGAGGCACCGGGTTCAATTTTTAGTACCACAAAACCAGGGATGGCAACAGAGCAGTCTCCTGGAACTGTTGCGATGTGTGTAATGAGGTAGTCCACACACACACACACACACACACACACACACACACACACACACACACACACGCCAAGTGCCAACTGTTATTAATCATATAAGGCCTAGGTAACCATTGGAAAAACATGATTTTTATGTACTTGACTGTCTCCTACTGGGATCAGAGACTTCTTCAAATGGGCTGAAAACAAGAGAGGGAGATATGCCTTCTCATGGTACACAGCACACTACATGACAAGGCGTTTTGGCAGGTGCCACAGTGACCTCACCGTCCCCATCTGCAACACCCAGTGTAGGGCAGGACTCTGCAGGCAGGAGACCTGGGACTGGCCTGCAGCTGATGCTCATAGGCAGCACAGAGCAGAGCACACAGTGAGCATTTGTGCCTCTCGCCTTCTTCTATCGCCGTTGTGACGTGAAGTCACGTGGGGTTACTGGCAAACCCCACAGTGCATGAATATGGGTATTGTTTCTGTGCATGCCTGGCCCAGACTGGGCAAGGGGACAAAAGCAGCTTGTCCTCAAAGTCATCTTCCTGGTTAGTCAAATGTAGTGGGGCCTGAACATGGGAGGCAGTGCAGTCCCATGCACGGCCCCTGGGGAGGAGCACCTGCTGCCAAGGGGACACCACCGAGTGTGGCAGCAGTACAGCCGTGATTTCTGACTGTCCTATCAGGGCAAGACAAGGAAAGATGAGGTCACTCCTTTGAGCTGCAGAGCAGGGGCTGAATAAATAGGGAATGGATTAAGAGATAAAAAGGATTTATAAACACATGAAATAGAATCAAGTGCAAACAAACATGCACGTTCTGAGTCCACACCGTGGTATGGGAGCTCGGACACCCCGGCAAGGCCAGGGCACCGGGGGAAGCAGCAGTTCTAACAGAGAGGGAATGCTCCCCTAACGGGCCTCTTGGTTCATATGACAGACCCACTCCAGAAAGATTATAAACGAAAGGTCTGTTGGCTTTAAATCTTGTTCAGACAGCTGCAGCTCTGGAGTGTCTCTGTTTAGCCTTCTCTAGTCAGGAGCAAGACAGCAATCCTGGCAGCTAAGCTATAGAATGGCTCATCTGGAAGCAGGTCTCCCAGCCCTAGTGAGTCAAGGACCTAAAGTGAGCCTTGTATTGTATCTGTTCCCCACTTTAGCCTTGAGGGGCTAGAGCTCAAACCCAGGGCTTCCTGAAGGCGAGGCTGGTTGGTGCTCACTTCTGACCTCCACCTCGGAGCTGCTCCGCCCCACCGCTTGGCTTGCTTTAGAAAGAACTGTCCCTTGCTTCCTTTTGGGAAAGCTGCTCACAGCTCCACACCCGGCCTTTGTTAGCAAGGGCTGGCAGTGGTAAATGACAAAGCGTTCCCTTTTATAAAAGGAGTGAATGTTAGCTTTCTGTCTGACTCATGGAAACATTTATTCATCAGAGGGCCTTCTTCAGGATCTCCATGCTAAATTGCTTAGGGGTTGTTTATTGTATGGTTTTTTTTCTCTTGGGCTGACATTATAGGTCTATTTAAATGGGGTGGAGGGAGGAAGGCCTGGCGTGGCAGTAGCATATGTCAGGGTGCCCTTTGCACAGAAAGCAGAGTGTTCTGTCCCACCTGTGTATTGGGCTCTGAGCTCAGGCTAGCAAGGACACAGAAGCCTCCGCTTAAGGCCCAACACTATCTAACTCATAAGTACTTCTCTTCAACCATTTGTGTGGAAAAAGAACCTGATCTAGGCTCATGTTCTCTTGCTTAGGTTCATTATCCCCAAATAATTGCCCCCCCCCCTCTCCCCCACCCCAGCTCATTCTTGCCTTCTCTCCCTCCCATGGCCAGTTGGTTACTCTCATTCATAAGAAATTCGCTGGCATTTCATATGCTGAGCATAGGAACCCTCAGAGAAGTGTGGGTATGTATGCCATGCTGGATTCAGGTGGGAAATGAACAAATGTACCCAGTGCAGGGAGGCCACCTTACTGGGGACACTTACACCCAGAAGGTCCCCAAGGAAGGATGGATGGACACTGATGGCCTGTGGCCCTACCTCCTAAATTCTTTCCCTCCGGCCATGGCTCTGGAAGGACACCATGTTAAGAAGAGCTATGGGCCTGGGACCAGGAAAAGGTAGTTCTGTGACATGTCTGACATGTTTGTAAGCCAGCCTGGAACTGCGTCCCGCTGACAGGATGAATCTACCAAAACTAAACTGGAGAGAAGGCCCTTCCACGGGTAAGGTATCAGTTGTTCTGAAGTCTTGCTTTTCTGCCTCACCACACACCCTTTCTTGACTGGGCAAGCTGTGGTCTCACCACAGGGAACCTGAACGAAAAAGTTCCCTGGAAAGTCGGCTGCATACTTTGGCTGGTCTGGGGGTAGCCATGTGCAAGGGTTGGCCACCCTATCATGCCAGAGAAATAGCTGGGTACTGGTCCTCCTAGCACATGTGCTGGGAGGACTGTGGTTCCGGCAAAGGGCTGGTCTCACAGTCCAATGGGAAAGAGGACCCAGAGAGGACAAAGCTTCCTTGGGCCTTTGCCCAGGGACAACAATTTCAGTTTCCCAAAATCTAAAGGTTGTCCAGGCAGGGCCTGAGTCCAATGCTGGGAAGAACTACCAGGTGATCAGGAGTCGTCAACAGGAAGGAGGCCTAGGGAGTCAGAACTCTTTGAGGATACAGGAGATCAGCCTGAAAAGTTACCGGCTCCTGGCCTGAAAGGATACCACCCATTCTTGCCCTTGGATCTGCTGTCCTTAGGGAGTGAGCTCTCAGCTCCTCTGTGTGCTGGGCATGGAGCGTGATGGTTCCCTTTGCTCTTGGGCCTCTAAGCACCCCTCCCCCTCTGCCCTCTCTCCCCTCCCCCTTTGCCCTCTGCCCCCCTCCCCCTCCCTGGCATTCTTGCTCAGAATCCAAGCTTTGTTGCTAAAACAAGTTGGGGCACTATGGAAACACGCTCCCAAAAAACTCTGCTGGTAGTTAAAAAAAACACAAAAGGCCCAACCATAAACCACCCACTTTTCATTCCCCCACTTTCTTTTTAACAATAGGGCAACACACCCAGGTCTAACTCCACTGCCACTGAACATAACAAAAGACAGGAAAACAGGAGAACTAGACAGAGAGCTCAGGTGCTCCTTCCCCCCCAGACTCCTCCCTGTCTACCTGGCCAAGTCTGGCCCCAGGGAGGAGGGGAAAGGGAAGGCTAACTGGAGTCATGGCCCTTGGTCCCTGCAGTCTGCGAGATGATAACCCTGTCAGAGTGCTTTCTTGTCTTTTGTAAAAATAACTTTGGTGGGTGGAAAGGAAGTGACAACTCACGCTGGGTCTGATGGCATGACAGGATCACCCTAAAAATAGGGGGCTTCCTGCTTCTAAACCAGGCAGACTGGAACCAAAGGCTGAGCTTATTACTCAGGCCGGCAGCTTTATGAGGTGAGATGGTCCTTGTGGCAGCTCCTCTCACAGAGGAAGAAAAGGGGGCTGAATGGAGCTAGGAAGGACCAGGGAACTTGTGTTGAGAAAGTTCCTGGTTGGCTGAAGCTTGGGTGACCCCCACCTTACTGAACGTGGAAATCCTTCCCTAAGGCAAATGCAGTTTTCCCCCAAAGGACAGGATGGTCTCTCGGATCCACTGACTGACATATTTTCTTTCATCTCTTCTTTTTGTTTACTTATTTTTATGTGCATTGGTGTTTTACCTGCACATGTGTCTGTGAGGGTGTCAGATCTCAGAGTCACAGACATTTATGAACTGCCATGTGGGTGCTGGGAATTGAACCCCGGTCCTCTGGAAGAATAGTCATTGCTCTTAACCACTGAGCCATCTCTCCAGCCCAGACTTTCTTTTCTTTCTTCTCTCTTCCCTGTCTTTCTGTCTCTTGGCTCTCTTGCTTAGCCTCTCTTTTGACATTCCTCCCAGGGCCCCCTACAAGCTCCTCCACTTCCATTCTCATTAATCTTAATTTTGATTGTCTATCCAAGAAGCCTGTCTGGAGAGAGACTGAGAGGGGAGCCCCTTCTCTTTCTGGCTCTGCAGATGCACGCAGGACAGTGGTTTCTGACTTATGAAGATTACAATTAGTTTGGAGACACAAACTCTCAGGAGTGGTAGCAGCCTTGCCAGACAACTTCACATCAGAGAATGGTCACGATGCCAAACTCAACCGGCAAGACAAGAAACCACAGAGTCAGATGCAAACGCGCAGACACAGCTATACACACTAAGCCACCTAGCTTGAAAGGGACAGGGCTGGCGCATGTGGCCAGCTTCTCTCCCCCAGTCCCTAGGCCCCAGGTCAGCATGGAGTTTCCAGAGACAAAGTGCCAAGCCCTCCCTCTCACCTGTGTAGAAACTGGAATGGTTAGATTCCTGCTCGAAGATGCTCTTGGTCTGGGAGTCGAAGCGGAGCCATAGTCCAATGGCAAGCACCGCGATGCCAGCGAGCTGCAAGACACACAGCATGTTGGCTGCCATTAGTTCTCACCGCCTGGGATAGCATACTTAACAAATGCTGAGGAGACCCCCAAAGAACTTCGGCATCACCTCTCTTTCTGCCCTCCAAGGGCATCTGGAGGCAGAGAGCAATCTGAAAGGTGTGATCAACCTGTGCAGTAAAATCACCAGAAAACTGGGATTAACAATTCCCTGCCAGAAGTATTGCGTGGGCGGGCACAGAATACTACACAGCAGTGAAGATGAATCCACAAGGACGACTGGCACTACAAGTGTGTCTTACAATGCTCAGCAAAAGCTCGGGCCACTGAGCTCACACCCCAGGACTCTGTGTAGTTAAATGCCAGGATGCAGTTTAAGCCGCATGTATATAAAATATATGTAATAACAGAAAACAAAACAAACAGCCAATGGTCATCAAGCGAGTGATGAGCTCCAGGCAGGGGGAGGAACGGATGAACAGGGTGGGTGAGCATCTAGGGTATTGAACAGGACACTAAATGACACTTTATTCCTCTATTGTCCAGGCAGGTCTTGAACTTCTGGGCTTCAGCTATCCTCCTGCCTCGGCCTCCTAAAAGACCAGGTATATACTACCAATTTTAATTTTTTTTTTTATAACTTGAGCAATGACAAATGCACTCATGGGGGTCGAGGCCAGCTGTGATCTGCCTAGCACGTGACATGACGTATCAGAAGAGCTCCTCACTTGCTGACATCAGCCTCTTATTCACCAGTCAACTCCTGCCCTGGCCCTGGCGATGCAGATGCTGTTGGGAGGCCTCTGCCAAGCCTTTCCACCCCCCACCCGCCCAGTGCCAGCTGACCTCCCATCACCAGGGCTCGCTGGAGGAGTGACTCACAGCCCTCCAGTGTAGTGGCTGGCTGGCTGTGGGAGACAGACCTGGTTTAGCTGGTCTGTCCACATTATCAGAAGCACCTAGGTCACCGTCTTGCTCTTTGGGGATCTTGATTCTCTGTCCTAGGAGTTATGGAAGAGTCTGGTGTGGACACATACCCCCTTTCCATTCTTTCTCCCCAACTTTATGCATGATGTGGCAACAGGACTGGGTGCAATGAGTGTCAGGTGTGCATGGTGACACCAACAAGGGCCACCCAGGATGTCAGCCTGTAGAAACCACCTCGCCTGTACCCACAGAAGGGTAGGCTGCTTTGATCCCATTGCATACGGAGTTCCCACAGTGTGGGCTGTGTTTCCTGGCTTAAGAGCCCTGCCGCTTCAGCCTTTCCATCTGTAAATGGGAATGGTGGATGTGGCCTGCCTGTGCCTTGCCAGTTTGGCCAGGGACTAAGGGGGCTTACATCAGAGCTACATTAGGAGGAGGAACCTAATGGGTTTCAGGAAGCAGCTTGACTGTCTCAGCACAAGATCACATGACCCCGCACTGCTCAGTCCACCTCTTAGATAAGACACTGCCAAGTGCCACTAAGACGGTCCCAGACCAAGTGTCCCTGGCTAGACACTGAAGAGTTCATGAATACCAGGCTTGATGGTGCAGGAATTATGGAGTTAACCTGAGAACTGGGTATCCAAAGACACGGTCAGATTTTTCCTTCTTAGCAAGACACTGAGGAGAGTCTCTTTAGGCCTAACCCAAACAGTGCAGAGCATGCCTTCATGAGATGGATGGGTGAGTCCTCTCATGCTAGGCCAGGCTGATCTCCTCCAACAGAATGCTCCTGACCACAGGGAACACCAGAATTGGGGCTGGGGGAACACCATTAGTGGCTAGGCCCTGGGCGAGACTCTGGTTTACCATCAAGAAGTGATTTGCATATATATTTGATATACCTATCTACCTTAGGACAGGAAATTTTTTTCTGTGGTGGAAAGAGGAACGTAAGAAGCCCTGGTTTAGACCTTTGGAAGCCCCTTCTAGTCTGTGAGCACAGGTGAGAGGAAGAAATCTGGGTTAAAAAATGGAAATTCGGCAGGAAAGGAAAATCTCTCAGGTCTCACCTGGGCCACACTGAGGGCAGAAGTCAGTCCTACCTGTGGATGTCACTGAAAACCTAGTGTCACAATTCTGGGCTGTCCACACCACAATGCTGCCTAACAGTGAAGAAGCAAATGCAGGTGACTGCAGAGGCTTGCAAAAGGCCACTAAACCCCGAGGTTTTTTGTTGTTGTTGTTGTCGTTGTTGTTGAAAAAGTCACCAGGGAGGACAGAGGCTCAAGAAAAGCAGACAACAGAAGGCTGAAGGAAGACAGGGCAGTCTGTGAACACTCGATCAGGTGTGAGCCAGCTGCCGTCTTTGATTAGTTTTATTGTTTTTGTTTTTTTGAGACAAGGTCTCACTATGTAGCTCTGGCTATTTTAGAACTCACTTTGTAGCCCAGGCTGGCCCCTGCCTCCCTGGCTGGGACTAAGAGTGTGCACTACCAGGCTCAGCTCTTGTTCCGTTGTGAGACATGTTCCACTTTGTAGCCTGGCTTGTGAGGAACTTGCTGTGTGGACCAGTCTGGTCTTTGGAACCTCCTCCTGCCTTCCAAGTGCTGGGGTTGCAGGCAGTTACTTAGTGCGGGGGGGTGGGGTGGGGGGGTGGGGGTATAGGGGTGGGGTTGTTTGTTTGTTTGTTTTGAAACAAAACTCTGGTGCTTAAGTGGCCGGAGGGGATGCTGTGTAAGTCATTAGGTGCCCTGTTCTGCAGAGTGGAAAGACATTGGCTAGGTCAGCTGGAGGTGGTGTGGCTGTGACAGCTGAATACTTGCACTGGTTCCTTAGGCAACATTATTTAAGGAGCTCTAATACTTCCCAGGGGAGCACACTTTTGGGAGCAGTGGTTGGGGGTACTTCAGTTGCCAGTGCAGATTCTTACTCCGTCTGCTTCAATCACAGGAGAAAGTAAGAGACCAGTAGCAAGAACCAGGCAGCTTTAGCCTTTAAAAAAGCTGCACAACAACCAGTTCCCAAGGGACTCCACAAGGTCAAGGGGCGGCTCCTGCAGGCTCCTGTGCAATGGGCAGTTAGGCCTCTCGTGTCTCCTGTGCTGAAGGTGGGTAGGCTTGAATTAGGGTATGTATGGGTTACATGTACATGTGATACTGTACTTAAGGCATCCTTGGGTTTTGGCATCTGCAGAGAGGTTGGGGTGGGGGCAAGGGCAGGACCAGGAGTTCCGGGAATGTCCACCTTAGAGACTGCAGGGAAGGACTGCATATGCGTCTGTGAGGCAAAGAGATTGGCACCTCCCTCCCCCACCCCCAAGCTCGTGCCAGAGGACTTCCCTTCCTTGATGCTTCGAATCCAGGATTTGGAGCAAGAATAAACCTTTGTCTCTTGATTGTTTTTGTCAGTAACTTATCACAAGAACAATAAGACGTTCCCTTCCAGGGCAACTACCTGACCTGCAGTAGCCACATCAGCCATCATCAGTCACGTCCATCACGACCTGGGCAGGTCTGGTGCAGATGCTCAGACCAGTCTGTCCTTACAAGGGGCCAGACCAAGGTGCAGACCACAGGCTGACAGGATGGAGATGGAGGTCCAGAGGCGGCTCTCCCAAGCGGAGGCCCTGCCTACAGTTGGCCTAGCTACCTTTTTTGTTTCCAACAAAAGCCAAATGGAAACAGTCTGGTTTTGCTGCGAAAAGCTCATTTGCCATCTGGCCCCAAATGGTTCCATCCATGTGACAGTGAAGGAAACAAGGAGTTTCTCTCATTGTTTCACTGGGGCTTGCTTTGTTTTGCAGCTCATATGAATTTTTTTTTAATTACTGTAAGATAGACCATAAGAATAACTGAGACAAACCTAAACTGCATGGAGTCCACAAAGAACTTGGCCTGGAACTTCTTTCTCTTCTCAGTGTGTGTGTGAGTGAGTGTTGTGTGTCTGTGTATATATTAGATATGTGTGTGTCTGTGTATGTTATACGTGTGTGTTATGTGTGTCTGTGTGTATATTAGATGTGTGTCTGTGTATGTTAAACGTGTGTGTTATGTGTGTATGTGAGTGGTGTGTGTTATGTGTGTGTGTCTGTGTATGTTATACGTGTGTGTCTGTATGTATGTGTGTACTTCCGTGTATGCTATGGCACACGTGTGGAGGTCAGAGGACAGCCTGCACTCACCTTCAGACAGGCAGGGTCTCTTATCTGCTGCTATGTAAGCAAGCACTTGATAACTTCTGGGCTGCCCTTCTCTACCTTCATCTCCCTACAAACTCTAGTGCTCTACATGAGTTCTGGGGACAGGAGCTCAGGTCCTCAGACTTATTGAGAAAGCACTTAACCCACTGAGCCACCTCCCCAAACCCCACTTTCTCTATTGGCTTTTGAGACAGTTTCGTGAAGGAGCCCAGACTACCCTTGAAGCCTCTCCCACCGTCTCCTGTCCTTCAGCTCTCCCAGGGCCAGGCAACCAGTACCTATAAAACTCTCAGGATCATGAGGAACAAGGAACGCCAGAGGCTGTCACAGACCAGAGATTTAGGACAACTGCTGTTATGTGGGATCTTGGGTGAGACCCAGGGACAGAATGAACGAATGGAAGTAAGCGTGGCAAGGTTAACAAGAGCGTGGCAGAGCTAGGGGTGGTGGGGAAAGCCTACTCCAGGCTGGAAGACAGCGACTTCCGGGATACCCTGGGTTCTATTGTGAAACCTTGTTTCACAAAACCTCCCCCAAACTCAAATAAACCCTAAACAAACATGACCTTAGAAGCCAGTGAAGGCTACATACACTATCTAGCTTGGCTTCTGCCTCTGTAGGTCTCAAAGGCAGCAGCTGGTGCCGCCTGCCTGTCTCTCCCCCACAAAGCTTCAGTCTCCTTCCAGGGCTGCTCAGTTAATTAGCTTCTTTACTGCTTCTGGGATTCTGTCTCTGCCAGCACCACACTGGCAGGTCTCTCAACCCTAAAAAAAAGAGCAAAACAGAAACCCGGACCCCTTTTTTTCCAACCTGCTCCCTACAGCGCTCCCTAGAGTCCTGATCCTCACAGAAGACTCATTCCCACCTGCAGCTGATGCCAAGGAACACCAGGCTCCTCCTCCTCTGATTGGAATCTTAGTTTTCAACCCTGGCATTCCTGCCTCTGCCCACCAAGTCCCCCATCCTGAAATGTCATCCTGGCCACCTAGACTGCCCTTGCTTCAGCACCACACAGAGCGAGCGCACACTCCTTAAGGTCAGATCAGCTTCTTCATTCCTTTTCTTATTCAGCCCACTCCTCATCCATCCCAGCGACAGCTCCGGAGCCCTTTCTGGTGTTTCACGATAGGCAAACTGCTCCTGCAGGCTTTAATCCCAGCACCCAGGGGGCAGAGGCAGGCAGATCTCTGAGTTTAAGGCCAGTCTGGCCAATATAGTGAATTCCGGGCTAGTCAGGGATACACAGTGAGATCCTGTTTCCTTCCCCCACACCTTCCAACACTCCCCCCCACCCCCCCAGTACAGTGGGACATCTGTAATCCTAGCACTTGGGAGACTGAGGCGGAGGATCTTTTTGAGGCCAGCATGGGTTACATCCTGGGCTCAAGGCCAGCCTGGGCTATGTAGTAAACCCTGACTTAAAACCAAAACAGAGTAGTTCAGTGGTAGGGCGTTTGCCTCCCAGGAGTAAGGCCCTGGATGAGATGTGGGCTAATCCTTAGGAAGTCTACTCCGTTCTAACAGGATCTCTCTGTGCATAGCTGGGGCTGGTCTCAAGTTCTCCATCCTCTCTTGTGTTTTTCAAGGACTGGGATTACAGGCGTGTATCACCATGCCCGACTCTTGGTTTTTGTTTTTTTTTTTCTTTTGGTTTTTTCAAGACAGGGTTTTTCTGTGTAGCCCTGGCTGTCCTGGAACTCACTCTGTAGACCAGGCTGGCCTCGAACTCAGAAATCCACCTGCCTCTGCCTCCCAAGTGCTGGGATTAAAGGCCTGCGCCACCACTGCCCGGCCACGCCCGACTCTTCTAAAGCCAAGTTTCTGCAAGTGCTGGCTGTGCGGTCCTCTCTGTAACTCTGAGAATCCAGCCATATACTTCGGTTTGGGGTGAACACACAGGTAACCTGGTCATGGAAGGCTTAAGCCAATTTCAGAGGCACAAAGCGTTCTTCTCCCTGCCTTCGTCTTCTGATGTTAACCCGGGAACCCAGGCCTTGAACTTGTGAGGCAAGCCCAGGGGCCCTCCACCACGCACCACATTCCAGCTCATGTGTGTTTTCCCCGATCCACAGAGAGTGCAGAGCAGGTTTTTAGTGAATCACACGGAAAATCTCACTAGCGGGACAGTCTCACCCTGAAACATGACCTGTAGCCAATGGAAATACCTCCGATTCCAAAGGCCGATTTAAAAAAAGAAAAAAGCTAAATAGTAATAATGGAGCTTAGGGGTATCTGGCTGCTTAGCTGCTCCCGGCCAAGCTTGCAAAACTGGATCTAGCCAGAACCTATGGGTCTACACCCACAGGGGAAGGGGAACAGAAACTCTAAGTCTGTGGGCAGACAGACTAGGAGGAGACTAGCAACTGAGCCACAACTGCATCGGGTCCCTCAGGTGGAAGGTGGCATGTGACCCCGTGAAGCAGATCCCAATCAGAACACGCTGGGACGCACTGGTGTTCTGGGTGGGGCCATCTCTTAGACTGCGCTTTGATTGGCCCTACTTTTTTCTTTTTCTAAAGGACAAAATGCTTATCCTGCTTTCTCTAGTTGGGGTTATGGAATCCAGAAAACAGAGAGCAGGTGAACTCAGCCTGTTGGGCTTTCTTTGTATTTGGCAGGGGTGGGGATGAGATGTGGGATGGGGGAGGGGGAGGACAGGTGGAGGTGGGGATTGAAGCAGGTTTTCACAAAGCTTAGAGATAAACTTTACAAGTGGCTAAGGATGACCTTGAACTTCAGATCTTCTAGTTTCCACCTCAAACAGTAACAGACTGGAACAGGGGTGTGCCACCAAGTCTGGTTTTTGGGGTACTGGGATTGAACTCATGGTTTTGAGCATGTTAGGAAAGTGTTCTACCAACTAACTCAGCAACCCTTCTAGCCCCCTCTGAGTGGACGTGAAGCAGCCTCATCTGCCATATTGAGAGGGACTGAGGTGGGTGGTGGAGAGGGGAGGAGGTCTAGGAAAAGGGGGAGGTCTTTCTTTCCTGCTTCCTGTTGTTCTTCTGGAAAAACAACAGCTATTTCAGGAAAGGATGGTGGCATAATAGAAATGTAGCAAGCAGGAAGCCCTAGAGCTGCCACCTGCCACCTGCCACCTACCTGCCTGTTCCTGGTTGCACATAGGGTGGTACCAGAATCACCTGGGGAATTCGAGGCATGTGTTTTCCCTGGCTTCGCCAAGGATGCCAGGTGATATGACCACACACCTCTGTTGAGTAGGATTCCACACAACTCTGGCACTGCCGTCAGGAGCTCAACACCAAGTACTTTCCTCCACCATTAAGAGTCTTTATTTCCTCAGCTTTGTTTCTCTCTGTGAGACAGGCTGACTGTAGCTGGCCTGAAACTTGTGGTGATCCTCCTGCCTCCTGAATGCTGCTGGGATTACAGGCATGCACCACACAACCAGTTTCATTTGTCATTTTGCACGTACCACGCATGTGTGTTGAAGGTCAAAGAAGTATACACAGAAAACTCTCAAAACTGTAGGTCACTACAGCCACCCAGTCTCTGTAGTGGGGAAAAATAGTAGTAACAACAACAATAACAACAAGCCTTGAGAAAGACAAGGGGTGAGTGAGCGGATTAGCAGGCACTCCCTGGATGTTATATATCCCCCTGTGACCTGAGAAGGTGGCTGGCAGAAGCTGCAAAATTTGGGACATTGGGTGTCTGTTTTCTGAGGCTGTGTGTCTTGGGTGGTGGAGGCAGATGGGTAAATTTACCTTTTCTACAACCACAAAATGCTTGTCTGATCCCAGGGCTGGACAGAATGGCCAAAATGAGGTGGGAGGCGGGGCTGGAGAGGTGTGCTCAGACCCAGGCTATGGCCTCTCCTGGGGTTCCAGAATGGGCAGGGAGGAGGGAGGGAGACACTGTCCTAGGCTGGCACAGGACAGGACCCCAGCCTCGCTCTGCTGAATGCTTCCCTTGGAACACAGTGCATCTGGGCACCTGTAGGCACTGTTGCTCACTCTGCCCAGGAAGATCAAATAGCCAGGATGCCAAGTTCGCCATCAGCTGTTTCCCAGGCCCTAACGATCAGTCAAGCTTGAAGAAAGCCACCGAGGCGAAGATAAGGCCCTCTGTGTCCATGGGCTTCAACATTCAAAGGCAAGTCAGGCCACCCAGACCCATGGGCTCTGGGCCTCACCCATCCCCATGGCAACCTCCTCTCACCAGCAAATGCCAAGCCTGAGATGGGCCGAGCTGCCGGCGGTTAGGAGGCTGGGCCACGAGATGCCAGCAAGAACACACAGGATCTCAAGTGGCAGCCTCCTCTCCTGTCTCCCCTCCCCCTCCTGAGACTGTTGGCTGTGGGAAGGCAAGGGCGTAGGCAGTGCTGGAGGAAGGGGGCCTCCTACACCCAGGTTACTCTTCTCAGTTATGAACAATGTCAGGTCCACTCCAACAGAAGAGAGTTCACACCTGCCTTTCCTTGAGGATCACAAGGGGATGGACTTGAGATTAACAGAAGGGCTGGCCGGCAGGCCCAGGGCAAGCCTCAGACTCTACCTTTCAGCTTCTATCAAGTGGGCAGCATTCACATCTACAGCGAACCCCTTCACCGGCCAGCAGTTCACAAACAGTAGTCCCTAGAACCTGTTAGATGCTGGACATTGAATGCTCCCTCCTAGATCTGCTGCAAACCTGGCCGGTGGGGGTTACCCAGGAGCCTGTGTTTGATCACATGCCCTGGGTTATTCTGACACTTCACGATTACGATCACTACCCTGGACTTAAATACTGCTTAAGAAGGTTGCCAGGAAACAGCTTTTCCTGGACTTGTGAGCCGGAAGGAGAGCTCCCACCCACCTGCCCCTTTTCTGAAAATCACCAAGGGAGAGAGGGAGAGAGAGGGGTGGGACTTCATGGGCTGCCTTTCCGTGTTTATGGGAGATGAGCTTGTGGCTGAAGCTGAAAGGAGCAAGGCTGTTTCCCCCACTGGTCACACACTAGAGGAGACTCTAACCAACCCAACCACAAAGCCACGGGAAGTCCTCCTGGACTGCTGGCTAGAGCCAGTGAAGGCCAGGGTGGGGGCAGGGAGACTGAGAGGCAGGCCCACCGGCTGGGCAGCTCCACACAGAATGATTAAGGGTAGGAGGTGGGAGCAAAGGGCTCAAGCTGGAACCTGCATCTGGCTCCCAAAGGTGGTTTACCTCTTTAGCGTAGTTCTCCAATGACTCAGGGGAGTTGTAAGCGGCTCCCATGGCCAGCCAGGGCTGATGTTTCTTGAAAACTACACCCCTATTTTCCAAGTCCAGGCTGCTATTATGCATGAGTGCAGACTCTGGCTTCACACTACCCCAGACTCTTTAAGAGAGTTTCCTTACTACTTTTAAACAAGAAAGTACAGAGACTGCAATCAGGCTGTAGGTTGTCTAGCTTTAGCAGGGATTTAACTTCTGGCAGGTTTTCCTGCCAGAGGCAGGTGAGGGAAATGGATAATGTTTACAACAGAGGCCGCCAATAACAGCAGCAGCTATTAGCTGTGGGGACCCAGAGCGCCTCCCAGGGTGGGATGTAGTTTGTCACGTAGAATCCTTCTTTGACTTGTTACTAGGGATCCTCAGAGATGTTAAGCAACTCACCCAGAGTGACACAGCCAGAACAGGAAGGGCTCAAATTGAACCAAGGTCACAGAGATGGAAACTTCAGAGAACTGCCCATGTAGAACTGGGAATCCCCAGGTCAGGGACTGGTGGCCCGGACATGCTGGACTTGGAAAAATACTCTTAGCTTCAACTTTGAGCAGCAAGGATTTCCTGTCGTTTAGGCTTGAGGATGAAGTGTCAGCCGCCTGGGGAGGGAGGGCAGAAGCCAGCTCCTCCCTTGGGTTCATCCTTCTTTCTCTCTGCCGAGGCGGGACAGGATGTGGTCCCTGGAAAATGTGCTTCAGGGAGCTCCACCCAAGTGCCCTTCGTTTTCTTCTATCCCAATGTCTGTACAGAAGCAATGATGACTTTGGCTTGACACCCTCTGGTTTCCTGGGGGGTGGGGTGTCCTTGTTGTCCAGAAGGTTCTAGATAAAAAATTCAGCCCTCTTTTGGGAAGTAGATTGGGGGGGGATTGGTGGTGGTGGGGGGCAGTTAAGGTCTTATTCTTGGTTTAGGACAAAGTAAGAGTGTTTCTTTTGCTTTCTCCCTGCCCCTCCCCCCCATTTCCTTTCATTCTTTGTTGTTGTTTAGAGTCAAGGCCTCACAGGAGTCCAGGGTGGTCTCTAACTTGCTACATAGCTGAGGATGACTGGAGTGGATCCTTCTGCCTCTGCACCTCAAGCGCTGGGATTGCTTCCACATGAGTTCCTGCCGTACTGGGAATTAACACCGAAATTAAGCTTCATGAGGTGAGCCTTGACCAAGGGCTAACTTCGCCACCCTTCCCAAACTGGGGAGACAGCCAAGCATTCTGTGGCTGGAGAGATAAAGCCTGTGACCCAGGTGCTGGAGGCCAATTTCAGCTCTGAGCCACCCTGTGTTGTGATTCCACAGAGCTGGAGGAGAGAGATCAGGGTGAAGAGAAATGTTGGGACCAGCTCTACGCTCCAAACATTTATAGAAGGCTAGCGGTGCTGTGACTCCAGCAATGGCTGTAGACACTCAAACTGGCTAACCTAACCTTTGGGCTCTTACTGTGAGCCAGGGAAAGGACAACAGCTTTGCATTCAATGCTGAATTACTCCCTCCATTATACAGATAAGGAGAATGAGGTCCCAACCACCCATAAGAAGCCAGGCCCTTAAAGAAAGGCAACTTCTTCTATTTTATGTCTTAAATTTTGAGAAAAATTTGATACTCATATATAATTCAACATTTAAAAAAATCCAGTTGTAAAATACCCAAGTTAAAGAAGGGGTCCGTTCTCTTTCCAGGCTTTTCTGTGTGGCTGGCAGCCTGAGAATACGACTGGCCTGCATGGTGACCTGACCAGAGAGCTCTGTCTTAGATGGCTTCCCTAGTCATGATCAATCAAAGAAGAAACAGGTGAGGTAACCTGCCCATGTCACAGCATGCTCAGGGTGACTCAGCTGGGGGCTGTCACCTGAATGACACAGCATGAGAGAGAAGTCTATTTCTCAAATCTAGACTCATTCTTGGTAGGAATGGTTTGCAGTAGATTTACTTCTCCAGGGTGTGGGAGAAGATTCAGGGTAGCAGTTGGAACCGTTTTTGGGGTGGACCGACCCTTTAACAGGGGTTACGTATCAGTTATCTAATCTGATATTTGTATTATGATTCATAACAGTAGCAACATTACAGTTATGAAGTAGCCACGACAATAATTTTATGGTTGAGGGTCACCATAACAGGAGGAACTGTATTCAAGGGTTGCGGCATTAGGAAGGCTGAGAACCGCTGATGTACACATCAACTTGTTCTCAGGGTATCATCCTAGTAATGAGGTAGCAACCTGGCCTGGACAAGTTCAGGAGTTGAGAAGTCCTCTCTTCTGTAGACAGAATCAGCATCATGCCTGGGGGCGGTTGTTGCTCAGTTGCAGAGTGGGCCTGGCCTGCCTGAGGCTCTGGCTAACCTCTTTCAAAAAGGAGACATCCAGCTGCAGTCTCCACTGCAGGCTTGCCAGACACAGCATCCCTCCCTCCGCCCCTCCTGGCCAACTAGAAAGCAGGGGTTCTGATCATGTGACAACGACGACGGCCCCACTCCGCTCCACACATTGCTTTTTCTCACACAGTGCACACCTCGCTAAGGTATCCAGGGATTAGATGTGCACACTCTTGCGGGCCCAATTTCCTGTGTGGGCCAACAGCTCTCATCCTACCCACAGAAGTGAAGATGTGCTGGCGTGGATGGTCCCAGAGGTGGGAGGTGCTGTGCTTGGCAGTGTTGGCCAATGGCACTCACAGCGCTACTTGGCTGAATCTCCTCACCCATCATGACATGTTTCGAGTGCTATACAGCAGACACGGTTTCCAAATTGCTGTGTCTTACCTATCACGTGTCTCTACCCTTTGCACAATCTCTTCCTTCATATTTTAGGTCTCTTAGTTTTAGATGACAAGCGTTCACACATCTCTCCTCTGACCTACATCCTACCTTAAGCAATTAGTTCACTTGAGCTATTTTCACAATGGGCCTTCCAGTAGGTAACACCAACTTCCTTTTTATATGTGTGTGAGAAGCGGGGTCTCACATAGCCCAAGCTGGCCTCACTAACTATCCGAGGGAGACTTTGAACTATTGATCCTCCTGCCTCCACCACCTAAGTGCTGAGATCACAGGCTAGTGCCACCATGATTTGTTTATGTGGGCTTGGGGATTGAACCCTGGGTTATAGAGCTAGCCAAGTGTTTTATCAAATGAGCTGTACCCCTAGACCTCAGACTTCATCTCCCATCTTTTTATATGGAAAACTGGGCATAGAAGTATTGCTCCTCTGAGGTAATACCACAAATAAAGTATTGAACTTGATCCTGATGGCAAAGTGTAAATTCAAAATCATTTTGTCGAGCCGTGTCTCTCCCACCCCCATGCTGGGAAATGGACACAGGGTAACAGAAGATACATCCCAGTCCCAGAACTGTTAAGTTTGGATGCTGTTGAACCTGGCTTTTCTCACATGAGCAGCCAACAGACAGCCTGAGCAGGGTCTAGGCTTCCTTCCTCTGAGCTTGGCCCACATCCTTGTTCCACTTCGTGCAAGCTCTGCTTCCCAGAGCCCTGAGTGACTTCATGACTCTTCTCGGCTTAGCTTTCCCACCACCACCCAGGGCTGCCAGGATTCTTATCTCTTGGAAAACTGGGTTCTGAAATACAACCTGGAGCCTCTGCTCCTGCCCTGCAGCAATGCTCCATGGGGTCCTAGAGGTGACTGCGGCACGAGCGTGATGTCAGCTTCCTGTTACAAAGAACTGAGGGCTCTCCAAGCCCAGCATTGGACGATAATCTAATTTCTACTTGGCAACGAGTTTTCTGGGTCGCTTAAAGGTTATGTGCCTTAGACCCAGGGTAAGGATTTGATTAAGGGAAAGCAGTGTGTGAAAACTGTCCCAGGCTGGTAAAAGGAGGTTTAACATTTGAGTGTGGACAGGTGACGAGGCAACCATAATCCCAACTTTTGGGAGGCAGGGGGATTACTGAGAGTTTGAGGCCAGTAGGGTCTACCTACACAGAGCATTCTGGGTCAGCCTGGGCCACACAGTTCAATTCAACCTTGTCTCAAACCCAACCCAACACCACACATTTGAGGGCATTAACAGTCAGACAGACACCTGTCAGAGAGACACGGCTCTACAAAATGATTTTGAATTTACACTTTGCCACCAGGATCAAGTTCAATACTTTATTTGTGGAGCAATTTGACTTCTATGCCCAGTTTTCCCATATAAAAAGATGGGAGATGAAGTCTGAGGTCTAGGGATACAGCTCATTTGATAAAACACTTGGCTAGCCTCGATAACCCAGGGTTCAATCCGCAAGCCCACATAAACAAATCATGGTGGCACTAGCCTGTGATCCCAGGTGGTGGAGGCAGGAGGATCAATAGTTCAAAGTCTTCCTCGGATAGTTAGTGAGGCCAGCTTGGGCTATGTATCAGAAAGGTGATGATATTCATACTTCAAAGGGGCAGCCGGAAGTGGCCTTAGTGGGGAGTAGCCATTTTTGGGGCACACATTTCTCTTTAGGATTAGGCAGTGGAGGTTTCCCAGCCTGAAAACACCCATCAGAGCTGGGGTGTGAACATGTGGTGTATGTGCAAACTGGCACTCCGCCAATGCTCACCCTTGTGACACACACCCGGATACCTAAATTTCCACCCACTGGGAAAGCCATGGTAAGCGCACAACCATTCATGGCTTTGCCCATTTTTTCATTCGGTTTTAATATATCCACTGCAAAGATATATTATACACACTATAGACTCACTGTAGGTGGGAAAGGAATACTTCAGAGATCCGTCTGACTTTAAGAGAATGGGTCGATTGACTTTCTGGTATTTTTAGCTGAAGCCTAGGATAGCTCCAGTGAGCCACAAGGGCTGTGTTGTCTCTGATCCCGACATACTGGCAGCTCAAACCGAGTGAGGCAGGTGTGAGTGAACAGGGACTGCCTTCTGATGCTAAGGGGATGTGAGAAGTCAGTGGGAGCCAGCCACTGACCTGCCGTGTGAGTTGCATTCACAGGACCCCTGATGGGCATCGGGTCAGCTGTGAAGGCCACCTCTGTCCCTCTACACAGTGCCCCATGTACTCACTGAGCAAGGACTTAACAGCAGTGCTGGTGACACTTCTAGTGAACAGTTCCCAAACCCATGGAGCCTTCTTTGGAATGTAATTAACATGGGCCATTTCTAAGCTAGACTCTTCTGGCTGTTTCTTAACCAGGTGGTTCTTTTACCTCTCTGGAAACCCAATCCATACCCCTGCCCCTTCTCAAAAGTTCCCAAAGGAGAGCAGAGATAAGGCTGAGCTGGGTCTTCTATGCTCCATGGGGTGAAAAGAGGAATCACCAATGAGTAAAACCTGCCTGGAAGCTCATGAAGCTGGATTCCTTGTGTGGTCTAGAAATACAGAGCACCACTTAAATTAAGAGAGTGTCCAGTCACTCTTTCAGCCATGATTGACTGCAGAGTCAGTGAGGGTGGATGGGGAGGAGGCTCTGCAGTGTGGGCTGCCCCAGGTCATCATGGGAGCTCAGGGTTCCGCTCCTTCTCTCTTCTTTCTGATTTTGGGGACTGGAGCCAGGGCCTCCTGCATCTACACCCCCAGTCTTTAAAAGACTGAAAAAAAAAAAAAAAATGAGCCGGGCAGTGGTGGCACACGCCTTTAATCCCAGCACTTGGGAGGCAGAGGCAGGCGGATTTCTGAGTTTGAGGCCAGCCTGGTCTACAGAGTGAGTTCCGGGACAGCCAGGGCTACACAGAGAAACCCTGTCTCGAAAAACCAAAAAAAAGAAGAAGAAGAAGAAGAAGAAGAGGAGGAGGAGGAGGAGGAGGAGGAGGAGGAGGAGGAGGAGGAGGAGGAGGAGGAAAATGATTTATTTTATGTGTAAGACTGTTTTGCCTGCATACCTGCATGTATGTATGTGCAGCGTGGTGTCCTGGCGATCAGAAGGAGGTATGGGATTCCCTAGGAACTTGAGTCACAAGTGGTTGTAAGACACTGTGTGGTTGCTGGGAACTTGAGTCCCCTGTAAGAGCAGCAAGTGATATTAGCCACAGAGCCATCTCTCCAGTGACCACAGCACCAGTCTTGAACCTAGGGTTTCTGCTGTGTTGTTTTATTTTTATAATGATCTACGAGACACTGACTAATGTCAATGCTGATTAAGCTAATTAAAAGTTTTTAGTCTTTTTTATTGATGGCCAGACTGAGAGTGGGCTTGGGCCTCTGAAGAGTCCCTTGGTGCCCAAGCTCAGGGGTACAATGTTTTTAAAGGTAAAACCCACAGAGATAATAGAGAATGGTCAAAGTAACCTTGAAATGTTCATTCATGGTAGAGCACAATAGTTATTGTAGACATAACTTGCCAATTATTTTGGTTAATACATATGGACGATTGTCAAGGTCATGGAAATCTCAAATGTGTTGCCGAGGTAGATAGATGTGACTGGAGTGTGTGTGTGTGTGTGTGTGTGTGTGTGTGTGTGTGTGTGTGTGTAGAACAAGATGGTGTTACCTTGGTCATTTCAGTATATTTCTTTCTTAAATCATCCATCTGTCCATCTGTCTGTCTGCCTGTCTATCTATCTGTTTTTGAGACAGGGTCTCACTAAGTAGCCTTGGCTGTCCTTGAAACTCACTCTATAGACTATGCTAGCCACAGAGATCCACCTGCCTCTGCCTCCCGAATGCTAGGACTAATTAAAGTCACGTGCCACTATACCCAGCTAAACTTAGGGTTCTTAACAGCACTTTAAAAAACTTTCTATCATTCCCCCATTCGATTCCAGGAAATTGTTCACGTCAGAAACATGGGATTCAGGGCATACCAGAGGTTACCTAGAAACCAAGGAAAACAAATTAATATGGGGCTACCCCTGACCTGAAGTTCATGGGCCTCCAGAACAACCACCACCAAAATCATGGATAACATTTTTCCCCCTTAAAGAAAGTCCTACTAATTTCATGGGATTCCCTAAAAAAGTAACAATATACACATAATACTTAAACTTTAGCTGGGCGTGGTGTTGGTCCAGGCCTTTAATCCCCGCATTTGGGAGGCAGAGGCAGAGAGAAGCAGGAGGACCTATCTCTGATTGAGGCCAGACTGGCCTAAACATAAAGACCCTGTCTCAACAAACAAACTAAACAAGCAAGCTAACAAAGAAACTCCACAAAACCCAAAACAACAACAAAAACCCCAAATAGACAAACACCCCTCCCCACGCAAACCCATGACTAAGTATTTTCTTGGGTGGATGGGGTAGAAAATTACCCAGATGGATATAATTTTTATAAAATTGTCTCATCTGAGGACAGGATGTTGCTTTCCACAGCTGCATGCCACCACTTAATGGGAAATAAAAATGTCTCTGGACTGGCCTGACTTTTTCCACAGAATGGAGTAGCCAGGTGTCATGCAGTCAGACTTCCAAACACAACAGCATACAAAAACAAACAAACAAAAAACAACCCCCCCCCCCCCCCAACCTAAGACTAGCCTTTTTCTCAATCCAGAATTTCCTTAGTTGAAATACACTTCTGGTAGTTCAGGGTCAGGGAGATTTGCAGCCTTTGAAATGAAGAGGTTTGTGCTCCTCTGTGTGTTAAGAAGCAAAACCCAACACTTTGAGGGCTGGGGAGTCCAGCTCAAGGGCAGAATGCTTGCCTTCCATGCACAAGGATTTGGCTTCAATCCCCAGCACCAAAACCCAAAAGAATAAAAAAGTTGACAGGTCCTATTAAAGTCTCTCTGACCCAACCAGAACAGGGAGGACTCAGAAATCACAGTGTGACTTCTTTTCTCAACGCCACAAGAGTTTACCCAGAACACACAAGGCAGCAACAGCACTGCAAAGCCACCAGAACCCTGAGATTTGAGGCCCCGCTCCTGTCCCTGCCCGTCCCAAGCCAGAAATAAGAAATTCAGGCAAAACCATCCACCTCTGTGTGTGCTACCAAAGAAAACATGTTTCTTGTAAATCCCCGGTATTTTTAGGTCCCAAACTGTGTGATCCATTTCAGAGGCCACAGCTCCTTATAAAAACTGAACTGAACCCAAAATCAGGCGGAACCAACCCAGGACACACAGGCCTATGTGTTAAAGGTTCACGCCCAACACACCTCCTGAAGAAGCTCAGAAGCCAGGAGAGGCTCCCTTAGGAGAGTGAGCACTGACCGGCCAGCCCAGATCCACTCCTCTAAGGCTGCTTATCAAAGCCGGTCCAAATTTGGGAAGTAACCAGTGATCAGCAGCCAGCAGCAGAGGCTTCTCCAGAGCCATAGCAAGGTCTGGAATGTAGCCAGCAGCAATTTGAAAACGGCAGTGTCTGTGAAGGGTGTGTGAGGGAGTATGAGGGTTCGCACATGAATCCAGTTCTCACCGCCACCCAGAGATCAGGATTCCTGATCTTGGTTATTGGTAACTATGGCTGGGGTGGGGGAGAAACCAAAGCTCTAGGCAGGGGCCAGTTCCTATTTTCCATAGCTGTGCAGACACTTGGCCTCAGCTCGCCCTGTCCCCAACCTGCCAGCTCCAGTACAAGCAGGGCAGTGTCGCTCCAGCCCAGGCGCTCTGTGGGAAGCCATTTTATGCCACAGTTCAACCCAACATCCAAGTCAAACAACTTCTGGGGAGTAGCAATCTGCATGGGGAGTAACTCCTGTTACAGCCACCTACTCCTCCATAGCCTGCCCTGACTCAAACCTTGATGTCTTGAAACTCTTTAGAGGCTTCATCTTCACAAGTGGGCGTACCTTCCTCCCCGAGTCAGATGTGTACAAAATGGAGTCAGTTGTTTTGCTTTGAAGAGTGAGGCTGGCTCGTAAGTCGGCCCGTATGGCAGGGAGATGTGGAAAAGCCACAAGGCCACACCATAGGGCCACACCGAGCAGGAGTGGGGCCTAATCTGTGGTTGAAACATCCACACTTACCTGGGAATTGCTCCCACCCTCTCCATGGCCTCAAATCACTTTCTACGATTGTAGCTCAATAGCTACAGGAGAAGCTGACCTGCATCTACTGCCAGGCCTCTGAGAAATACACTGTGTAAGCCCAGGAGCTGAGGGCGCTGAGTCCAGGGCTGTGCACTGACCATTACAGTCTAGGACCATAAAAGGCTAAGGCAATGGAGCACTTACCACAGAACCTGAAGATAAGGAAACCCCCACCCCCCAAGAGTGAGGGAAGGTGAAAGGAGCCGGGAAGATCCAAGAAACAGGTTTGTATTCGCAGGTAAAAGCCAGTAAATAACAATTCTCATTCTTATTAACCAGAACGAAGGTGGTGGTGGCCAGGACTTGCTCTATAGGCTGACCTTGAATGGACGGACCTTTGAGACCGTTTGTGTCAATTCACGGATTTTGTGATAAGGAAACTTCAGTGTGGATGAGAAAAGTGAGCTGCCTGTAGTTCCCAAGGAATCTGCCCTCAGCCAGGCTCTGAACCCTGGGTCCAGCTCTCTGCCTACACTTCCAAGCAGCTTCTGAAGGTGATGCCATCATCTCTGGAGGGGAGAGCCCCTCTGCTACTTCCATCCTTCCGGATGGGGAAGAGGCAGAAATAGTGTCTAGAAGGGCAGAGTTCGAGGAAGCAGTGTCTGCCTCTCTCAATAGAGACCATCTGTCCTTTCTTTTGCCTAGGTTGAGGACCACAGAAAGTCCTCACTATGTAGGATCTGAGGAATGGGTAGGATGGGGTAAGGCCAGACAGAAGAGGCCGCAGGATTAAGGCCAGTCTGGCTGTATAGCAAGGCCCCAAACAAACAAAAACAAATGGAAAAAGGCACATTCCTGGCCTGGCTCAAGGCTGGTCACCACACTACAGCCTGAAACACTTCTGTCACCTGCCATTCAGACATTAGGTATCAGAAAGATGTTTTCTTCCTCAGTTCTTTTCTTTCTTCATTGGAGGGCGTGGAGGGATAGACATGGCCATCTGAGGGAAATTTGGGAACAACCAAAACAGGCTTGCGAGGTCTGGCTCTGAGGATGCTGGCAAAACAGACTGATTGCTGGCTTGGTTGTGGGCATGAGACACCCAACTTCCGAAAGGCAGGCTGGGTAGGCTCAGCTGTCACAGAGCAGCCCACAGGGGACATGCTCAGGCCTAGGAGAGAGGCAGATTCCCCCTTTCCGGTCCTCCCTCTCTTCCACTGTCCCACTGCAACTAAGAAAGGCTGGCTTCTCTTTGGATTCCTGCCACCCAGCCCCTCAGCATCCTCTGCAGACAAAGGTGGTCCCTGCTTTCCAAAGCCCATACCAGGTACCAAATGTCACTGGTCTCAAGAGATTGAAGAGGTGACATCATAATAGTCCCAAGGGTCCCCCCCCCCCCCCCGAGATCACCGCCTGTCGTAAAAGACATTTTGATTCGCCTCAGCCTTCCTTTACTCCCACCAACAGCCAAACCCAGCTTACCTCACTGATAATACTCTCTCACTTGACCCTGCCTATACTTAAACTATCATGGGCAAGATTTCTGGTCATCAATAGTCAACATGGGGAGAATGCGTCTTTCTCTGGCTATATCATGGAGCTGGGGGCGGAGGCCCTTGAGACTGTAAAATACTTAACACAGAGATTGTAATATGACTGTCTCTATTAGAGTCCATGGTAGGACAGGTAACAATAGTTAACTTGGTAAACTGCCCACCTCCCTAATGGTAAGAGAAACAGAAGAGTAAAGGAAGAAAACAAGGGGCCCAGAGGTTAGAGTACTAACTTGGCTTGCAATCTTAGGCACTGCTTCCTCACTGTGGACATGAAAGCTAGCACCTACAGTTGGTACATAATCTCTAAAGCAGTTCCCAACCGCCAATCAAACCCCTCTAGAGTGAGATTGTTCTGCCTCAGGAGACAGAATCAACCAACAGTGACTTGTCAGGGCAGGGGGCTCTGGATAGGAGCGGAGTGGCAGCAGGAGACAAGATGGACAGATTGTAGGCCAGCAGGCAACAGACTGAAGACACAGGGTGGCCATGGGCACCTCCCCTCAGCCCCTTGCATATGCCATGGGGGCAGATGGGGGATGCAGGCAGGCTGTGGTACTGTGTGTTTTCCCCCTAGCACCAAACTTTCACGCCATCTATGCAGGCGTCTGGGGACTGGTCAACAGACTAGCAGGGGAGAGACTACTCGGGAGAGCAAGGAAAACTTCCCAAAGGACAGGGCGGGGTTGGGTGGGGTCAGCTGCCTTCAGATTTTGTTTTGTGGTGCTCAAGCTGATGAGTGGGACAAGCCAAGCTGGGAGCTGGGGAAACACCAGGAGGGAATGCCCTCTGACATCCTATTAAGTTGCATGGGTGTGGTAGCTCCTAGAAACTCAGGGCAGTCTCTGCGGGTTTTGCAACACTTTCAGGCAACCCCGGGGAGTAGTAAACCTTACAGTTGCTGGAAGATGGTAAGTATCCCAGTGGCCAGCTCCAAGGGAATAGTGTACTTTTTTTTTTTTTTATTGTTGTTGTTGAAAGCCTCTGGTGGCACAGGAGTTGCCCAGGAGCAAATGCTGTCCATTTTTGTGTAAGGGTTGTGCCCTCTCAAAACTAAGACAAAAGGATCTTCCGTGTATTTCCTTGTTTTTTTGTCCCTTAGTTTTAGGAGAGTGGACAGTCTCTGTTTCCTTTCCCAGAGGTCCTTCTGTAGAGTGGTAGGGAGTCTACTAGCACCTGCCTCTGGGCCCTCTGCAGGTGAACGGCCATTCCCCGTTGCCCCCCTGGACATTTTTAGGGCGAGGTGTCAAGCCCGCAGTGCCTGATTACCTGGGAAATGCAGAAACACCAGACTTACTCCATCTAGAGGCGCCAATAGACACCCTCCCCGCCTTCCTTTCTCTAACGCTCCCAGAGTTCTCTCTCTCCAGCCAAGATAGTTATCGCTCTTGAAAAAGAATCAAGACAATCTAGTCTTTCAGGTAGCTTAGAGGGAGGCATGGACGTTTTCAGTTGAGAATTGAGATCCTAAACAAGGAAAGTCCGTCCTCCAGGTGCAGGGAAGACTCCCCACATCCACTTCCTCTCCCTCGTGGCGCCCCTTGCCGCTTGTGGGACTACCTAAGTGGGAGACACTCAACTGCCCTGCTGGCCAGGAGCCTCGCGGGCCAGAGTTACTCGAAAAACGGTGCTCCGTTCCTCCCTCACTCCTCTCTCACACTTGGGGGAGCTCCGGGTGGGAGCAGGCGCAGACCCCATCTCCAATACACGGCGGCAGAGGGACCCGGGAGCGAGGTGCACAGCCGAGGCCGCCAGGACCCTCGGCTCTCCCGCCCACCTGCCCCTCCCGCCCACCTGCCCGTCCCGCCCGGCCAGCTGGCAGCCGCTGCGCCTTTCTCTTCTGGCCCGGAGTCGGCCTGGCGCGCACAAGACTAGCAGCTCCCCGCGCTCTCGGCCGCCGGGACACTCACCGCCCCGGACGCCGTCCCGGGCCCGGGAACAGGTGTCCTCGGAAGGAAGCGCGCGACAGTCGCCTCTCACTCACCCAGAAAATGAAGTTAAATCCGAAGAGCAGGTATTTGATGCACTTGCTACCTCCTTTGACCGGCATGGTACAGGCTGGACTTGCGTGGGACAAGAGGCACGCACGACTGGGACAGAAGGAACTCGACAACCGACTGAGACACGCTGCGGCTAGGGGCTGGCCCGAGGCTCCACTTTTAAAAAGTGCCACTCCTTACGGCGCTCGGCCAGCTGCGATGCGCATGTGCCGAGGGATGCCGACCCCGCCCCCCGGCCCACCTGCCCCGCCCATACTTTAATCCCCTCCTCAGACCCAGGTTCTGGGACTGCGGCTCCACCCTCAGTGCGGAGCTCTTTCTGCACCCTCAGAGCTCTCTCTGCACCCTGCTTTCCTAGTCCGGTTCCTGACATCCTCTTTCCCTCCATCTTCCTTCTTTCCACCGGCTCGGGGTCTTTCCGGACTCCCATACCCGACTTTTTCTCGGGAAGTTAAGTGCCGGCCTTGCTCACCGGTTCACGCTGGTTCATCCTGGGCTAAGAGTTTACGTTGGAAGACCCCCAGGGTCATCTAATTTAAAGAACCTTTTCAGATTCCTGCTTCAAGTCTGCCGACCCCTATTTGCCTGGCTTACGTTCTCTCTTTGACACGTTGTAAACCTTTCCGGACTGAATGCACTTATTTGAGCACGGTGGCCGCTAGAATGTTCCAGGTGCCAATCTGAGCAGTTCTCCTTTGCTCAAAAACTTTTAACGTTCAGAGACTTAAGCTGAAATCTTTCATGCTGTATTTACTCGGTTCATTCTCTGCCCCACCTGGTGCCACACCGGTACTCTGCCGCGCCTCCATGCCTGCAGGGGTGTGTGGAATTGTGAAAATTCTAGTGTGCTTTATTTTTTATTTAAATTTATTATTATTTGGAGACAGAGTCTTACTATGCTGTCCTGTCTGGCTTGGAACGCCTTATGTAAACCAGTCTGGCCTCGAACCCATAAAGATCTGCCTGCCTCTGCTGGGATTATAGGCATGGGCCAATATCACCTGGAATTTGCTCCTATAGCTCAGGCTATCCTCAACTCCTGTTTTCCTGCCAGAGGGTTTCAGGCCACCACTTTCTGCTCTGTGGCTCTTAAATTCTTTCTTGATTCTTCCATCTGGGTGAGGAGGTCCTTCTCAATATCCTTTACAGTTTTCACTCCCTCACCCCTGCAAGAAGTTTCCTTAGCATTCTTTATTGCAAAAGTAAACCATACTTATTACAGAAACATCAGAAAATAGAAGCAAAAAGAATGTGAGTTAAAATTTTACCTGGGTTACAGTATGTTGGAGGCCAACACTACAGGAGATCCTGTCTCCAAAAACGAAAAATAAAAACAAGACATTTTTTTCACGTAGCAAAACCAGCCTCTGTTAGCATAGCACAGCTCTTGCTTTACTATTTATCAGGAAGTCGACTGATTCACTAATTGATCCACTTAAAAACTTTTTTTTTTCCCCACAGTCTACTTTAGAAAGGTTCTTCACTGGGGGCAACAGATTCTATCCGGATTTCTTCCCTGAAGCAGCTTAGGAGCTAGGGGAAGGAGACAGCCAGGAGACTTGGAGGATGTGTGTGGTCAACTTAGGAGTCTCTGAGAGCTCTCACAAGTAAGAGTTACAATCAGAGAAGCCTGGCAGAGCCGGGGCTGGGGCTCCCATGCTCTTATGGAGAAAACTGGTGAGGCCCTTGTCCCCTGAGAGTGAAGGTGAACCCCAAGGGTTTCAGGTGGACTCCTGACTGTGTGTGGGCAGGGCAGGAGGGCAGCCTGCAAGTGCTGTGAGGTTAGGGACCCTTGTTTTTATCTCCAGTCCCTGGTTTAAAACCTTGGGGCATTGGACAGAAATCTGAGTGCATTTGAAGAAGGGCAGTTGGTAAAATGAAGGGGGCGGAGCAAGCAGATGAAGGGTGGAGCTGTGTTAGGAGGTGTGAACAGTCAGGACTAATGGGAAGGAAGGAGTGGCAATGGGACCTCCAAGTCTGCTGAGGGGACGAGATGGGAGCCAGAGGGAGAGTCTGAGCAGAAGCCGAATCTCTAAGAGCTTCCTTCATTCCTTCTAAATTTTCTTGGGTCTCACCATGTTATTCTTGCTGAGTATAGTGCCATGAAGCCACCTTTACCCACGGACAGGGGTTCGAGAGACCCTAACAGGCAATTCTAAGGGTGTCCCTGAGTTAATCTGAGCTAGGCCCTACACAGGTGTTATCTGTGACCAGAGCTGACTTTGGAAGTCTGGGGGCATCAGCAGTTAGGCAGAGCTGGGAATGCCATCCAGGGGGAGCTGTGCATAAGGGCACAGAAACACAAAGACACACATCTGTCTGTGAGGGAAGCTGCTGGCTGTGGGGAGCTGCGTGGAGGATAGAGAATGAGGAAGGAGGCAGAGCCCAACCTGAGTCTCTTGCCAGGGGGAATGGATGTCCACGGTGCTTTGCTTCAGTAAGTCATTGAGAAGACCATCTAGATTTGAGCACTGTCAGGGCCTGGGGTAGGGTAGAAAATAGGGTCTTCTTGTAGTGTTCTGGTGGGAGCCCATCCATCTTGGGAGAACAGTTCTGAAGAAAAGGTTTTATCTCCTTGTACCGCCCCTCCCCCCACCATGGGAAAGTGGGGTTCAGTAAATATTTCCATCCACATCAGAAATTGCTCTGGATAGTGGTAAGTGCTGACTAAGGGTCTCTCCCTGACCTCATTGCTATCACTATTATGAAAAGGAACAGCTTAAGACGTCATTACATATAATCATAGATTCCTTCTTTTAAAAAGTATTTTTTACTTGTTCATTTATTTTAAAAGAGTCTCAGTATGGCCTTAAACTGGAAATCCTCCTGCCGGAGATCCCAGGCCCACACAATGATGTTGCCTTATGCCATGACGAGAGCACTGGACCCGGAGAGAGGGGACTAGCGAGCGTTTGGTCCCTACTCTGTGGTTTATTTAGACTGGTTACCTCCTGACTTGGGACTCTGGTCTTCTATGGTGCAGTGATGTTCTGGGCCAAAGTGTGTTTGTTACACAAGCTCCATGCTGCAGGCAACCAGGAAAAGGGAGGGATGGAAAAAATGTGGTTTGCTTTAACTGGAAGAGGAAAATGTGGGTAAGCCCTTGAGTCAGAGATCACATGGCAGCAGCCAGGCCTTCCAGGCTTTTATAGAGTTGGGACTGGGAAAACTTATTTTGCCTTCCCTGGGGGTGGGGTGAGGGGTGGGATCCTGTTTCTGGAAAAACCCCTGCTCAACTCAGGGGTCCCGGTTGGCCCTTGTGCGCCCCCTGGTGGTAAGATTGAAACGCATCTGGCCAAGCCGGCTTTAGTATAGTCACTTGTCTCAGAGACTGCTCATCCCCATGTGGGCACCAGCTATGCAGCCACAGGCAGGATCCTTTCCCCAACAGGAGCCTCCTGGCTGCTGTACCAGTGACCACTTGGGTTTGTTACTTTCACTACAAGAAGGTTCCACTACTTCCTTTACGCTAGAGCAGTGGTTCTCAACCTTCCTAATGCGACTCTTTAACACAGTTCCTCATGTTGTGGTGAATCCTCTCCTGCCATAAAATTATTTTGTTGCTACCAAATAACTGTAATTTTGTTACTGTTGTGAATCATAATGTAGCTGTCTGATATATGACTCCCAAGGGGGTCACGACTCACAGGTTGAGAATGACATGCTTCTCTAAAGCCAGCGGTGTGAGCATTTGCTAAACGCTCTAGTCTCGTCCATGTGGCTTGCCTGGTGTGACTCTGAGCATCAGCATATTCCTGTATTGGCACACACATTGGTGGTGAGCACCTTCAAATGACTCTCAATTTGGGATGGGGGCTGGAGAAATAGCTTCTTTTCCAGAGGACCTGGGTTTGATTCCCAGCACATCACCTGTAAGTTCAGTTCCAGGGGATCTGACACCTTCTTCTGGCCTCTGTGGGCACCAGACATGGAGGTAGTGCCCAGACATACATGCTAATAAAACATCCACACATATAATACATATAAATTAAGGGGACTGGATAGATGGCTCAGCGGTTAAGAGCATTGACTGCTCTTCCGAAGGTCCTGAGTTCAAATCCCAGCAACCACATGGTGGCTCACAACCATCCATAATGAGATCTGATGCTCTCTTCTGAGGTGTCTGAAGACAGCTACAGTGAGCAGGGCCAGAGGGAGCTGGGCCGGGGAGAGAGAAGAAAAAGTGTCTGAAGACAGCTACAGTATACTTACATATAATAAATAAATAAATCTTAAAAAAATAAATTAATTAAGATAAAAAATTTAGAAGATCATTTGCCTGGATCAATTTCCATCCCTTGCTGACTTTCTGTAAATATCTCTGGCGTAAGTTCAGGGAGCTATGCCTCACTCCAGGGTTGGTCCTCAGGCGTCTGCTTTCCTCTTGGCTCTTAGGTTCCCACCATTCCCCTTGTCTAGCTTACCTCTCTGTCAATTCAAACATCATATTTGTTCAGCAGCCATCCAAACATGTCCCATCTTAGCCCCCTGAAACTTGTGGACGTACCACGACGCTTGGGAGTTAGGGACACGTAGATGGGTTAAGTTAAAGGATCTTGAAATGGAGAGGAGTTTTTTTTTGTGTGTGTACTACTTTGTAATCAAAAGAGATTTCTGTTGTTTGCTTTCTTTTTTTGACAGATCTTACTAAGGAGCCCAGAGCCTTTGAGTCTTTGACTCTAGATTTTTGCCTCATCCTTTTGAGTATTGGAATATCTCTCTCTCTCTCTCTCTCTCTCTCTCTCTCTCTCTCTCTCTCTCTCTCTCCTCCTCCTCCTTCTTCCTCCCCCTCCCCCCAGGACTCTCTGTGTAGTCCTGGCTGTCCTAGAACTCCCTGTATGGACCAACCTAGCCCAGGACTTACACAGAACCCTTTATCCCCGACTCCTGAGTGCTGGGATCAAAGGCTTGCACCACTGCAGCTGATATGATACTGGAATTTCAGTTGTGCACCACCACCCACGAGTTTGCAAAGAGTTCTCTTTTTAAACATGTTTTATTTCATGTTATGTGTATGAGTGATGAGTGATTTGGCAGGTGTGCCTTCTACGTACCGTTTGCATGCCTGGTGCCCATAGGGGACAGAAGAGGGTGTTGGATTCCTCGGAATTGGAGTTGCAGACAGTTGTAAGCCATGATGTGGTGCTGGGAATTGAACTTGGTCCTCTCGAACTCAGTTAAGAGCCAGTGCTCTGAACTGCTGAGCTATCTCTCCATTCCTCCAAAGAGTTCTTATAAAAGAGAGGTTTCCTAGCCAGAGGATGAGATGTGAGGACAGAAGCCCAGGTTGGGGTGATGTGTGGCCTTGTGCCAAGGCACACAGGCGCCTCTGGAAGCTGGACCAGGTGAAGAAATGAATTCTCCCTCCAACCGTCAGCAGGAACAAATACACACTGCCCATTTACTGACCTCTGACCTCTGGATCAATAAAATAATTGTGTTATTTTAAGCCACTACATTTGTCATAATTTATTACAGTAGCACAAGGAGATGAACACAGTTATTAAAATAAACATTGGGACCAGGGAGCAAAATCTCTGCAAAATGAACTTTGTCTTTTTCAGTCCTTCTATCTTTTTTTTTTTTTTTTTTGGTTTTTTGAGACAGAGTTTCTCTGTGTAGCCGTGGCTGTCCTGGAACTCACTCTGTAGACCAGGCTGGCCTCGAACTCAGAAATCCGCCTGCCTCTGCCTCCCAAGTGCTGGGATTAAAGGCGTGCGCCACCACTGCCTGGCAGTCCTTCTATTTTTCTTCCATTTGGCATTCAAACCTGCCTTGCCCGGGGCTCTCCTCCTTCTTCCTCCTATCTGTTGAGCGAATGGGGCCCCATTTCCTAATATCTCTCATGTGACAGAGCACACCTCCAATCCCAGCACTTGGGAGGCAGAGGTCTGTGAGTGCAAGGCCACCCTGTTTACAAAGTGAATTCCTGGGTAGTCAAGCCACACAGTGAGACCTCCTCTCAACCAACCAGACAACCTCCCAAAATTTCAAAACCAGAACCAACCAAACAAAGAATATATGGAGGCAGAGGCGAGTGATTCCCAGAATAGGTTGGCTGACTACACTAATCACTTTCCTGAGCTCTGGGTTCAAACATGAAACCCTACTTCAACATAACAGGTAGAGGATGATTGAGAAAGAAGACAAGAGACACCAACCTCTGGCCTCTGTATGCGTGGTCACACTTCATGTGCACCTCCATACATGCATACCCATTCCAGACATGTGTGGCCATATGTAAACACACACGCGCATATGCACAGTCACAAAAATCCCTTTTGAATATCTTTGTTTAAAATCCCATTTCAGGGCAGATGAGTTTGTCTCTTGTCCCTATACCCAGCCTCTGTCAACTCCCCGATCCTCCTTACCTGTGAATGTCCTCTGTACATGTTTATGCAGAGTAGTTTAGCTCTAGCTGGGCAGTCCAGTTTCTCTCTCCATCCTTCCTCTTGTCTATCTTTCTCAAGTCAGCAGGTCATCCTCTTCAGAAGGTGTGTGTGTGTGTGTGTGTGTGTGTGTGTGTGTGAGAGAGAGAGAGAGAGAGAGAGAGAGAGAGAAAGAGAGAGAGAGAGAGGGTGAGATGGTGTGTGGAAGAAACCAATGTTTAACTGCCTATTCGTTATACTCCTTAACCTTTCTTACTCATTTTTCCTCTTTGAAGACATCCCAGTTTCCTTCTTCAGTATACTTCGACTCTTCTGAAACTCTCCAACTTTCTCATACAATGGAGAGATGTCTTATATGTGTATTATTATTTACCCAACTACTGTAGCTAAAAGGCAAACTCCACAAATGTGGGAAGACTTGACCATTCTTGGTGTATTTACATGCTTTGAATGGGTTAGACACAAAGTAGTCGTATGTATAGTAAATATTGAATGTACAAGAACCTGACGTCCTGGATCTGAGATTGGCTGAGAGGCTCCTTGCTCTCCTTGGCTGCTCTTTCAGGGTGTCACATGCATCCTCATGTCTGGGTTCCTCACTTCCTCCCCCAGCCCCAGTTCCTGGTCCTTCTGCCTTTCACCTAGCTGACTCTGAGTCTAGCTCAGCATTGGCAGCCACCCAAGGCTGCTCATGCCTGTTCTCACCACATACCCCTGTAGTGATTTCTGTTTTGTTTCTTTGTTATGTATTTATTTTAACTATTATTTTAAAGACAGGGTCTTAGTACATAATCTTGACTAGCCTGAAACCCACTATGTAGACCAGGCTGGCCTCAAATTCAATGGAGTTCTTCTTGCCTCTGCTTCTCCAGTGCTGAGATTAACGGGGTGTGTTACCACAACCAGCCCTTGATTGATTTTTTTAGGACCGATCATACTCTTTAACTCACATTGACCTGGAATTTAGTATGTAGCCCAGGCTAGTCCGGAACCCACAGGCTGTCCCCCTGCCTTGGTCCTACATGTATTCGATTTACATGGGTGAACCTTCATGCCCAGTTGCTTGTTTCTTTTTAATTATCTACTAGACTCTTAAAAAATTCAGCCTGGCCTGTGATGTCATGCCTTGTGCACTTTTAAAACAAACAATCGATGGTAACCTTGATTCCCAGCTCCTGTTTGTAGGTAGTTTCTAAATACTGAAAGCAAGCCTCCAGGACTAACCTGTGGGTTATTATTATCCTCCAGGCATGATTCTCACTGAGGTTGAGAATCCTATTTAATATGTAAATACTCTCAGAGGTTAAGGTCTTGTCATCACTTAAAAGCAAAGAAAACAAGTCCCAGAGATTTATTAACTATTGAGGAAGCAGCCAGCTCGGATTTGAATAAACTCAGACGGCCCAACCCAGAGCCTCTGGCTAAAAGGCTGACTCCCAGGCGTGAGTGTATGTGGGTGAGTGTATATGTTACTATTGGCACGGGTGAGTGGATATGTTACTATTAACACTACTTGGTGCCTTTTTTCTTTTGATTGATTGAAACAAGGTTTCCCTATGTTGCTCATGCCGGTCCAGTATTCCGAGCTCAAGTGATTTGCTAGTTCAGCCTCTGGAATATTGGGTTTACCATGACTAGCTGGCTCTCTTCTCTGCTTTGTTCCTTTGATTGTACAGGTGGTGACCAGAGATTATGCTATCCTGAGGTCACCTGCAAACAAGCTGATTCTCCTGTGAATTTGCATATTGGTTTTGCCTTTTGTCTGTCCTAAGCCTCTCCTTCCACAGCAGCAGAGAGATTACTGCTCTTTCTGTACTATGCTCTTTCTGTACTATGGGTAGGTGGCTGGGAACCCTGGTGGAACCTGCCCTTGGCTCAGTGGTGGGCACTGGCACCCACAGGTATCATCATTAGCTTCTCTTCAGTCCATAGCAGCTTCTCTGCTCTGGGCAGTACTTCTGGATTCAGCAGACGCTCCCCCCCCCCCCCCCCCGTGTGTGTGTGTGTGTGTGTGTGTGTGTGTGTGTGTGTGTGTGTGTGTGAGAGAGAGAGAGAGAGAAAGAGAGAGAGAGATCTGTCTTTTACAGGAAGGCAGAAAAGGAAAACATTAGCAGTCACAGGTCCAAACTCCAGGTCATTTACCTGGTTGCTATGACAACCTAGGCAAATTGTGTTCCTTTCCGGAGACTCTGGTTCCTTATCCGTTAAGCGGGCTCATATTCCTGTGTAATCACTGAGAACCAAATGAGCCCTTGGATGTGGGAATGCTCTGTAAACTGGAAACATGCTCACAAAAGACCCTTTAAACTTTTTCATTTTATTTTATTTATTCATAATTGTATTGTCTGCCGTGTGTGAGCGCTCACAGGGACCAGAATACAGCATTGGATTCTCTGGAGCTAGAGATACGGGTGCCTGAGAGCCACCTAGCATAGGTGCTGGGATCTGGACTCATCCTAGAAGAGCCGAAACTATTGAGCCATCTCTCCAGGCCCGAACTTAACAGTGATTCTGAATCTCGGGCTTAGGTGTGGTGGCTGGGTGTTACAACACGATAGATGGCCTTGAGCCTCCGTGCCCTGGACTTTTGGCAAGAGGAACTTTCTCACTCTTTGAAGAGCTAGTTCTGTCTCCTGAGCATCTCTAACCAGCGTGTTGACTCCTGTTCACCAAGATCTACCTCACACATATGTGAGTGCCAGACCCTGTGGGGTTGCAGGCACAGGCAGGGTCCATATCCTGCTTAAAAGGAGTTACCACCCAACTGGAATGCAAAATAGTGAGTGAAGGATTAGTGGAGTAAAGGGCAGCAGAGATGTAGGGACACACAGTGGACTGACCTTGAGTAGTGTGAAGCGACAACCACTAGACATAAGGCATGCTGGGAACATCATGGGGGGGCACCACCCATTTCCACCCAGCTCAGCAAAGCCTGCCTGGAGAAGGTTCTACCAAAGGGCAAGTCAAACCACCATGTTGCTAACAATGATTTTGTGCTTTAGGGGCCATAGGATGGGCACTCTGACACCCTAAGTTCCTTAGAGTGGTATTTTGTATTCCCCAACTGTGTCTGGGGTGGTGTGTGTGTGTGTGTGTGTGTGTGTGTGTGTCTGTCTGTCTGTCTTGTATGTATATGACAGCATGGACCTTTGAGTGTAGGCAGATCTAGGAAGAAATGCATACAGGATGAACGGAAAGGAAAGGAGCTGTCCACCTGGGACCTGTATATGACTGTCATGAAGCCATTGCTTGAAGACACTCAAGTTTGAACTCTGTCTTATAACATGGGGACCCCTGACCTGGCTTCTTCAAGTTGCCCACTTCTGGCATCTTACAGAATCTCATGGTTCCTTCCCCTCCCTCCCTCGCTCCCACTAAACTTTTGTTTTGCAATAATTTCAGGCTCACAGACACGCTGCAGTGATTACAAAGTGTCTTCCTAATGTTAACATCGTACTCAGCTGCGGTGTGGTGGTGGCGCACGCCTTTAAACCCAGCACTCAGGAGGCAGAGGCAGGTGGATTTCTGAGTTCGAGGGCAGCCTGGTCTACAGAGTGAATTCCAGAACAGCCAGGGCTACACAGAGAAACCCTGTCTCGAAAAACCGAAAAAAAACAAAACAACAACAACAACAAAACAAAACCAAAACCAAACAACAACAGCAACAAAGATTACCCCCCCAAACCACAAAACCCAACACCCCCCCTCAAACACTCCCCCCTAAACAACAACAAACCAAACCACTAACATAACATTGTTACAGTGCTGTTACATTGTTACAGGCTGTAGATTTTGATCAGATTTCACTGGTTTTTTTTCCCACTAATGTCGTAGTGTTCCAGAATTCAATTCAGTCCAAGCTCTGCAGGGAGCTCAGAGTTCTGCCTTCCTTAGACTCTTCTGGACTGACTGAGCTCTTTTCCTGTCTCACCACCTTTTTGACCTTGTGACTCTCTGGTCCTGTTTCCAGCAAATCCCAGTTCTTGCAGCAGCCTGTCTCTCTGAGGGCAGGGACCACGCTGGGAGGTTGGGTAGCAGGGTGTCTGGGGAGTTGGCTGCTATCTCAGGTAGCACCGCCCCATGCCTTTTTAATCAGCATGACAAAGTACTTGTTTGTCTTACTTACTTTCTTTTTCTGTTTTTATTTTATTTAATTGTATTTGTGTTTTGCCTCAGAGGGTTGTTAGTCACCATGTTGGTGCTGAGACCTAAACACAGGTTTTGGAAGAACAGCTGAAGCTCTCAAGCACTGAACCATTTCTCCAAGGCCTTTATTTTTATTTAGTTTTGTTTGTTTAGTTAGGTGTCTTTTACTGTGATAAAACACCATGACCAAAAGCAACTTGGGGAGGAGAGGTTATTTCAGCTTGTAGCTTATAGTCCATCCTGAAGGGAGGGCAGGGCAGGAACTGAAGCAGAGGCCACAGAGAGGTGCGGCCGACTGGCTTGTTCCCCATGGCTTGCTCAGTTGGCTTTGTTAAGTCACTCAGGACCACCTGCCCAGGAGTGCACTGCCCACACCCATCATTAATCAATAACATGCTTTACAGACTTGCAATGTAGTGAAGGCTTTTTTCTTTTACTTTGTGTGTGTGTGTGTGTGTGTGTGTGTGTGTGTGTGTGTGTGATTATAATATAAGTAAACAACCTTTTCCCCTTCCTTTTTCTCCCTCTGGGGGGCATTTTTTTCAATTGAGGGTCTCCTTCCATGTCTTCTTCTAGCTTGTGTCAAATTGACAAGACCCCAGCCAGGACATTGCTCATGAAGAAACCATTTTTCCTTAGCGCACACTTTGGGATCCTGTTGTGTGACTGGTCCAGGCACTGGCAACAGACCAGAGAAACATTCTACCCAAGTCGTACTTGGTGACCCAGTGAGAGTTCATTGGGGTTCCTTACAGAAGCAGGTGTGACTGAGTAGGCTGCACAGTATGGGTGCCGATTCTCCAGAAGCTACTTGAGTTGCCTGCAAAGAAGTTTCTTCCCTCCAGCCAGAGCCCGTGCAACTGTGGGGTGAAGTCTTGTAAAATGTGTAATGTTCTGAACTCTGTAAGTTTCCGCTGTGTTCGGGGTCTTAGGGGCTTCCCTGTTCCACTTAGCGGGACATGGTCCCTCAGCAGGTACTGGTGGTCGGATTCTGGTGCTGACTCTGCAGTGGACGATTTCATGGTGGGAGCAGATGCACAACTGGCAGAAAGCTGAGAGAAGCCAGATAAGGCCAGGCTCAGCTGAGATAATTATCTCTTGTTACCAACTAAGGTCCTTCAAGAGACTCATTCAACCTTTTCCTTCCTTCTTTCCTCCTTCTCCTCCTCTTTTTTTTTTTTTGGTTTTTGAGACGTGGTTTCTCTGTGTAGCCCTGGCTATCCTGGAATTTGCTCTGTAGCCCAGGCTGGCCTGGAACTCACAGAGATCTGCCTGCTTCTGCTGGGATTAAAGGTATCCACCAGCAACAACCAGGCTTCATTCAGCCTTTTTAAGGGCACACTCCCCATTAAGCCAAGGGCCTCTCGGTAGGCCCCGCCTATGAAACCTCCATCCCTGGAGACCAAGCTCTCCACACATGGACCTGCAGAACATCCTAACTAGAGCAAACACTAATATAGTATCACTTCTCTGTTTCTCTCCAGCCATGTGACCCAAGGGACCTTGTTACCAGTGGCTTTCACGAGGTCAGCGTCGAGCTGAGGGCGGGGCTATAAACTAGCCCCAGTCTGCTCTGATGTCTTGTGCTATGTCCATCTGCGGCACCCTCTGTTCTCTATCCCTGGTGTTTTGCTTCAGCTCTTGTGTCCTGGAGGGTTTTACAGCTCTGTTTGGCAGTGGGTGAGTCCCGTGGTTTCTTCCTCTCCTGCCCAGTTAGCAGGATCTCAGCATCCTTTGCTTTGTGAGATCTCCTCCAGCTACTTGGGGCTGGATGTGTCATTGCTGGCACCTCACCCACGTTTCCATCCACCTTTGCCAAGCAAGCCAGGAAAACAGAATGCCAGACCCCTGGGTGCCCTGACCCGCCTTCCACCTGAGGTTTTGATGCGTGTCTCTGATTCCCGGTTCCACATTGTCTGCACCCTGGAATTTCTACTGCTGGAGGCTATCCCTCACCTACTACCCTTGGGGGCCCACTGAGAAGCTAACTGTTTAGCCTTAGCATTGTGTCTGTTTCTATTTTAATTTTAAAATAACTTATTTATTCAAAATGAGGATGCAGAGGAGTAAAAAGAAAAATGGATTCTGGAAACTTGATGTGTAAGACAGACTTAGGAATCAAGTAGGCAGTGTGTGGTTCTCATTAGACACCCAGTTCAGATGGAACACTTGTTAACTTTTTTTCAGGCATGTAGGGATAAATTAATTAATTAAGATTTGGGGTGTGTGTCTCCCTGTGTAGCTTAGGCTGATCTTGAAGTTGCAAATCTACTGTCTTGGTCTCTTGAGTATTGTGACTACAGGCCTAGCCAGGGAACCCTAAATAAAGACTAATCATTGGCTGATATTAGTAAACTTTTTTTTTGGAAGCAGCATCTCACTGGCTCTACACAGAACTTGCTATGTAGAGCAGGCTGGCCTGAAACTCACGTAGATCCACCTGCCTCTGATGGGTACTGCCGCTCCAGCCTTAAGGAACCTTTTGGTTTTGCCATGCGTGAGGACGACACTGTCATTTTCAAGAAAGTCTCGAGTCTTGGAGACACACACTGAGATGTCTGTGGGTTCAGTGACAAGATGAGGTTGGGGGTGGTTTGCTTTTTCATCTCACTTCCTAAAAAGTGAAGAGACGGTGTGGAATCAGAAGAACAACACTGTTAGACCTGCTCACTGGGCATATGGGGTTTACCTCATGAGACCTTCAGCTTCTGTGTTCTTGAACTCTCTCAAAAGGAGAAAAGACACCCACACATCCAATTCTGTCCCTCCTCAATCTAGCCTTCCACCAATAACCAACAGTGGTTTTGATGTATTCCTCTTCATACAAAACAAGCAAATATAGTCATGTGTGTGTTTACTTACCCCCTCCTTATTTTAAATGCCAAAGCACATTGCTATGGTTCGTACTTTGCTTCTTTTCCTTTTTTATTATATGTGGTAGGCAGAATAATACCCCTCTCCTGGGGTAGGTTGGGGAGATGGATTATAGGTAATGTACCTGCTGTACAAGCCTCAGAACCTGAGTTTGGCTCTTCAACACCCATATGAAAGCCAGGCATGGTTAGGTAGATCTTTAACTCCAATTCTGCAAGGGTGGAGACAAGCAGACTCCTGGAGCTCACTGGCCAGGGAACCTAGCCAATTAATGAGCACTAGATTCAGTAAAACCAGTGATTTGTGGCAGTTTCTTCCAAATGAAGATAATCCACACTAAAAGGAGGCTTAAGACATAAGAAGTAAATAAAACGCAAAAGATCCAGGAAATAGACAACTCACAAGTCTCAGGAAGTTCCTGAAACAAGATTTATAAAGCCCCTTCCAAAGGCTGTATAAGCACCAAGTTCCAGGAGGAGGATACTCTTCAATGAAATGTTGGGATGCAGCTTGTGTGAGCCATCAATTGCTGGGGACAGCATATCATGACATAGATGGTGTCTAGGACCCTGAGAAGCAGGAGACACATCCCTCCAGGGGACCCACCAACAGAAATAAGGAACTACCCTCAGCAGGCCTAGATGGAGACATCTCAGAAGCTCACAGTTGGCTCTTTGTAAAAAAAAAAAAAAGTTGTTTCCATTTCTCCTAACCTTAGCCAAAGACAATGGTTGTATAGATCTTATTTGTGTGTGACTGCTTTTTAGTTGTCCTTAGTGTGTATAATTATTTTATTATATCTGACTTCCTATTTCTTTTTCCTTCTGGTGAATTCTATGAAACTAGATGCTTCTTGATGTAATGATTCTTTTTTTTTTTCCAGAATAAACCAATTTATTATTATTTTTAACTCACAATCACAATACAGTTAATTCAAGGAGGCCAAACACTTGCCCAGTAACCAACACTACAAGCCTCAGTAAACTATAAGCCTTAGATCTCTTTCATGGCCATTCTGAAGCAATGGAGCTGTTAGACATAAGGGTCCACACTTGCATTATTAATTATACAGAATCAATTTTACATTTCTTCAGCTTGAATGTCTTGATTAGATTAAACAGTTTGCAATTCTGCACTGCCACAACATCTCGGTGAAGCCCTCATAGAGCTTGACATCACTCTGGTTCTGAGCACACTCCAGAAACTGCTTGATCTCTAGAGAGCAAGGTCCAGAAGACTGCTGGTTCTGCAGCTGGGCTCCCTGAGGCTCCGGGTAAATGATGTCAGGCTTCGCAGGCTCAGCATTACCTCCCCCGCTGAAGCTCCCAGTGATGGCGTGGCCCAGGGTGTGCCCACGGCAGAGCCCACAGCTACACTGGCTGCAGTGGAAGCCATCTGGGCCATGAGGCCTGGCTGCTGGGGTGAGCAGCAGGTGAGCCAACTGTAGATGGTGCAGCTACAGCTGGAGGCTGAACTGCAGGTGCTCTTCTGGGAGCAGCCCTCATCTGAGGGGGTGTGTGAGGTGTGTGTGATGTGTGTGTGTGTGTGTGTGTGTGTGTGTGTGTGTGTGAGTGTGAGTGTGAGGTGCGTGTGTGAGGTGTGTATGTGTGAGGTGTGTGTGTGTGTGAGGTGTGTGTGAGGTGTGTGTGACGTGTTGTGAGGTGTGTGTGAGAGGTATGTAGGTATGTGAGAATGTGCAGAGAGCACAACGTCCAGCCTGAGGAGGGAGCGAAAGTGCGTGCAGCCTCAAGCTGTGGAGCAAGTGAAGGAGAGAGAGAGAGAGAGAGAGAGAGAGAGAGAGAGAGAGAGAGAGAAGTTGCCTATGTGTATTTATTATGCGCCTTCCAGTTGAAAAACCCAGATCTTGTGTCGAGGCTGGACCCGGACAATCACTCATACTTGTGTGGGCTTTTTGGTGCTATCACTGCCTTTGAGTCTTCCTCACTTAAAGTCCTGTAATCAATAATAATAAACTCTCTGGTTCACTAAGCTATCCCAGGGTAGGCAAAATAGTTTCTTTGGTTTGTCGTCAGTGCCTTATGTGGGCTGATCAGACATTTTTTCACATGTCCCCAGAAAAAGTCACAAAACAACTTGGTGTTGACTTCTGGCTTCTACACGCACAGGTATATACCTGTATGCATTCTCTCACTCACTTGTGACATATAAACATGAAAACACATATCTACACACATGCATACACATGCATGTGCCTATGTGTGCAAGCATGCAAACACATGCACACATATACATGTGCTCTCTGACATGTACACACCTTATGTACCTGAGAAGTGTTATCTAGCGTGGCAAGAGGGACTTTGATGAATCAATTTAGATTAAACCCTTGTGATGGAGCAATCACTTCCAGTTATTCAGATGGTCTCCGACTAGCTCCATAGGTTAGAGAATGTTCTCCAGAGAGAACTCTGACAGTGAGTCGGAGAAACACAGCTATGATGGCTTCCCAGTTAAAAAGAGAGAGGCTACAAGTCAAGGAATTCGACAGCTTGCGGAAACAGGAAATGCACGGTAATGAACCCTTTCCTGCAGACACTAAGAAGAAGGTAGCCCTAGCCACTCATATGAGTCTCACTCAGACCCATGTATCAGATATGACCTCAAGCGCAGTACATATAAATACGTGGGCTTAGATGGTGGGGATCCGTCATGGCAACAATGAAACCTACACACTCGATGTCGGAGATCTAGCCCTATCTCTAGGGAGATTGCAGAAGTATTAGTTCCTCATAGTTATGTGTGGGATCTAGAGTCCGGGGGTCCGGGCTGGAATCCAGACCTAGTCACATACCACTTGTGCAATTTTGGACAACTTATGTCACCCACGAGTGTCTGTTCTAGATGCAAAGGGGAAGTAAGAGGAATACTTGACTCATAAAGGTGCTCTGAAGGTTAAATCAGGTAACATATACCAAGCATCTAGACGAGGGTAGAAGTGCATGAGAAAGGCCCAAGGATGGCCACTGACACTTTTAAATGTACAGCTACAATGACAGCCACACAGTGTCCTGACTTCTACGGCTCTCACTGTCCTCTCCTCTGACTCCTTAGGGGTCTAGGAAGCTACCAGTGAACCAGCTCTTGGGTTTTACACAACCCTCCTCCTTGTCTGGTGTGCTTGAGTCTCTTTGTGAGGGGCACTCTGGCTGGCAATGTAAGAGCCGGACTCTGTCCTGTGTCTTGGGGGTGATGTTTACAATGACTGCCCAGTATAGTGACTGCTCTGTCAGTAGGCAGTGTCTACAAGGGGCTGGTGTCCACTCCTTACCAGAGGGCATTTAAAGGGCACAGTAAGACCCTGGCAGGCCTGTGCTCCTCCCTGGAAGTGTAGACTCCCAGAGCATTAGAGACCTTCAAGGTCCCTCTGAAGTCTGCACAAGGCAGCATTTGTGAGCTCCCTGCTCTTGGAGTTAGGAGGTTTTTACTGCTGGGTACATCTGCTGAGCAGAAACTTTTCCCTCCCAGCCTGGAAGCCCACCATGCCTTGCCCTCTGGGGACCCACCCAGTAAGCCTGCTTCTGGGAGGCAGAGGCAGGGGCCCTGTTCTAGCCCTGCCACTTCCTTGCTGGGTGGCCCCAGGACTGTGAAGTTTTTTTTTTTTTTTTTTTTTTTGAACTCTGTTTTTATGAAAACTGGTTTTTGTTTGAAAAGAAATGAAACACCTATGAGGGTCAGTGTGCAAACATCCTAGCTTCAGGCCTAGCCAATGCCTTGTGACTAACACATACCTCCCTCCCATTCCTCCAGCCATGCCTTCTAGGTTCCTTACCTGTTCCTTGGTGAGAGGCTGCTGCACCCTCCCTGCTGCTCCCTGTGCAGGACACAGACCTGGGCCGACTTCTGGGGTGGGCCTGCCTTAATTGTCTGGAACCTTCTGCTGCAGGCCAGCCTTCACTTTCAGCCCCACCCCCACCCCCCAGGGCTGCTCTCCATTCCTCCCTTCTCAAACCCACTTCTTCCCACCACCCAAACCCCACAGATGCTAATACTCTTGCTGGGCACAGAAATATCATTGTATTTTTAGCTCTGGCCCAGTTCCATCCCACGAACACCCCTCTTGGCATAAACTTGGCCAGATCTTCAAGCTGTTGTCCCCAGTCCTTGAGCCACAGGAATGTGCTCACCCCACAATATTTATATGGCTCTGCCCACATCTCTCCTGTCACCATTTTTGCCTCTGTGACTTGCATGACTAGCTTATACATATCTCTTCCCTGCTTCTCTCTCTCTCTCTCTCTCTCTCTCTCTCTCTCTCTCTCTCTCTCTCTCTCTCTCACACACACACACACACACACACACACACACTCACAGAGTGAAACTCTAAAGTGTTCTCTGTCTCCTGTCCCTATCCATTGATCTTCCTTTGGCAGAGGAACTGCCCCAGAAATACCCAAAGGTAGAAAGAGGGAGACAGGTTTGCTTCTTGGTCTTTGAGTCCAGTTACTTGGAGATGTGAGCTCAAACTCCCCTCTCGCCCCACATACATACAACATGCCTTCTGTCTTGTCTATGGCATGGAGTTAGCCTGTGTTCTGAGGCAAAGGGGTTCACCCAAAGATAACTGCAGTTTCCTTTTCAACTTAAATTTAAAGAGGAACAGTCAAACAACGAACCTTGCCTCCCTTTGGATAGAAAATGTTAAATCTAATCCTGGCAGAGAAAATGGTTCTTAGAGCTGAGAGCTATGCATTTCTCCACACTTAACCTTTCTCTAAGCCAACTCTGTTCTAAGTCTCTCTCTTTTTTAAGTGAGAGAGCGAGAACGAGAGAGTAAGCTCATACCATGGTAGACATGTAGACATCAGAGAATGACCACATAGGTCCTTCCATCCACCTTGCTTGAGACGGGTCTTCTGTTATCTGGTGCCTTGTAAGCCAGGCTGGCTCTCCTGCAAACCTTCAGAGCATTGCCTTTTCTATGTCCCGCTCACTGTAGGAGCTCCGGAATCAGAGATGCTTGCTACCATCCTTGACTTTATGTGAGTTCTTGAGACCAGAACTCAGATCCTCACTCTTGGGCAGCAAAGCACTTTCTTTACCCAGGTATGGTTAGTGTGGATTTCAGGGTCAGCCGACTGCTTCCCCGGTACTGGTCCTGGAATAAGCTTCCTCGAGGCAGGAGGCTTTCGATTCTCATTCTTCTGCGCCCAGGGCCTGAAGCATGCTAGGCAGGCTCCTCATTCTTCCTTTGGGTCTCCATTTCTCAGGGTGACACCAAGTATCCTTGGGGTCTATGGTGCTATCATTTATTTGCTTGGTCCACCCTCTCCCTTCTCCCACACACTCTGGATTCACAGCGAGTCCTGTGGTGCCAGTCAGCGGTATATACATGGCTAGTTCCTTCCCTTTTATGGTCCTCTGTTCAGCCCAGAGCCTCCAATGCATTTCCTTCTGCTTTAATTCCCACAATTGCCCTTACTACTATGGCCACATAGATTTCATTTTTATTTTATTTTTCCTTTTACTTCCATAAAAACTTTCCAGGGCAAAGGCCAGTCCTTTTCTCCAGGGCCTAGAACCAGGCCTATACCACAGTGTTAATTCTTATTTGTGGGACATAGGAAATGGTACTCAGTGGGTAGAGGGAACCTCCTAGTCCAGGCAGCTTAGACCCTGGTAGGTGGGTGGTAGGTACTTGACATCCTCCAGAGGACGGAGTGGCTGCCTGTTAGTCAGGCAGGACACACTGAAGCCTCAGGGCTGGAGCTCAGAGCTCACTTAGAAACTGCGCTGGGACATCTGCTAGCAATTCCTGTTTTTTCCTTCCTGAGCGATGAGTTAGCTGGGCTGGCTAGAAAAATAATGTCAGGGAAATGACCTTGCTAGTGAGGTCTTTGGAGATAGTAGTGTTAATGGTCCACTATACTCATAGTTGGGGTTAAGACCCCAACTCGGTTGGAAATCGTGCTGTTGCATATGCAGACTGTTGTTAAGACATGGTCACACTGGGGTGGATTGGGCTTCAGTCTCATACGATTGCTGCTCTTATACAAACATTGAACTTGCCGAGAAAAGAGAGCCAGCCAGCCACAGAAGACGACGTACTGGACAATTCCAGTTAAGTGGGACCTAGAAGAGTCAAATGATAGGAAATGACAGTGGTTATTAGAGACTGGAGATTACATGGGAGAACAAGGAGCCAAGGTTCATGGACAGACGTGGAGTTTCAGAGTGGGACAGACTAAAAATTCTGGAGCCCGGTGGTAAAACTTAATGTTGCTGTGCTGTATAGTTAAAAATGGTTAGAATGGTTTTTAGCAGTTACTTTTACTTTACTTCTCTCTCTCTTTTAAGGTTGCAGTCCCTGGGGAGGGGGGTCTATGGGGGGAGGTACTAGTGGCAGAGGCGTTGGGCTGTTACAGTGTATCTACACACCAGAAGCAGAGTGATGGATGCTGATGCTCAGATCTCTGCTCCCCTGTATTTTATTTTACTTTGTTTTTGAGATGGTATCAAAATGTAGCCCTAGCTAGGCCTGAACACAGGATCTTCTTGCCTTAGTTTCCACCACACCCTGAGCTGCTATGTGTGTTTGACAATGCTAATAAACCTATTAAAGTGGAAATAAACAGTTGGGGAGATGGTACACAAGCTTGGAGAATTTTCATTGACTAGACCACTGAGATTGCCAGCAAAGAATCAGCTAGGAAGGAAGAGCCTGCCCCATCCCCCGTCACAGCCCACAGGAGGGTTCAACTCTGCCCACACCACTCTGCCCATACTTACCTGCCCACACTTTGATCTCTGACTTTGGCTCCAGAATCCGGAGACAGTACAATTCTCTCTAAACAACCCAGTCTGTGGTGCTTTGTTACCATAGCCCCAGAAAGACACAATGCCTCTCAGTGACTGGCTGGCATCCCTCTCCAGCCCCCTGGTTTCTGGAGAATTGAGGACAAGCTGACTTCTAAGGACTCTCTGAGGCTGGCATTCCATCCGTCCACTGGTTCTTGGCCAGTCTGGCCTCCTTTGCCTTCTTCTCCTTTGCCTGCTGTGCTGTCAGAGTGGAGATGACTTGGTCAACAGGAAGCCAGGGATCTTCAAAGCTTGTTCAATGTCCTATCCTCAGGCCTGGGTGCTCCCCAGCCCCACCTTGATATGAATTTGTAAATGAATGCATATGTGCAGGAGGAAGGAAGGAATGAGGCACTCTCTGATCTCTATCAGAGTTGCTTTGACAGAATGCCTGTGTAAATAGAATAAGTAGGGTTAGTCATGGTGACATCTAGTCAGTGCAGAGCCCTGTGGCCTCTCTAGACTGAGGTGAAAACAGAAAGTCTGGGTTGGGGCTGAACACAAACATGGCCCTGGTTCTAGTAATAGACAAAGGAAAAAGACTCCGTGTCATCTGAGGCAGAACCTGGAAGAGGACAGAGTAGACGCTGGGATCAATAGACTCATTCCTGGACCCAGGAGCTCACAGTCTGCACAGGGAGGCAGAGGGGAGAACAAGGCCTGGGCTTCTCTCATGGGGCCCGTGGAGGCAGCTGTGGGAGCAGAGGAGATAGTTTGATAGCAGGGCTTGGAAAAGGCTGCATGGAGGAGGTGCCAGCTGAGGAAAACCTTGACAGAGGGAGGGAGGGGTGGAGAATGGGAGGGTACAGTAGAAGCAGAAGGAGTAACAGGGCGGTGGGTTGTGAAAAGGTCACGTGAGTCTGGGGTGCAGAGAAGATGATGAATGAGGGTCCCTGGGGTTGGCTAATGAGGGCGGCACTTGGTACAGTTCCCCTATCCCAGCTGTTGGGTTACCTTCCTGAGGGAGATTTGAACAAACATCTGTTTACCTCAAATAGGGCACCAACAATGACCAAAGAAACCATTCCACATTCATCTATCTCTCTGGGGCGGGGGGGGGGGGGGCGGGCGGGGGGAGACCAGTGAGTTTTCTGAGCTTGTGAATCACAAATTTCTGTGCTTTCTGATTTTTATAATTTTTTTTTAAAAAAAGACCTGGGATCCTAAGCCTTTGACTCCAGGAAGGAATATTTCAATGAAGTGCAGGAAGCAGTAGCCACACAACACCAGACATCAGCTTGCACTCTCATTAGGGTTGATTCTAAAATTGTCCCTCCAAAGCTTGGCTGCCAGCTTTTGAGAGGTGGCCGAGTCATGAGCACCCAAACTTTATCAGAGGATCGATGGCTGTACTGGCTGGTTTTTCGTGTCATCTGGACACCAGCTAGAGTCATCAGAGAGAAAGAGCCTGCATTGAGGAAATGCCTCCATGAGATCCAGCTGTAAGGCATTTTCTCAGTTAGTGATCAAAGGAGGGAGAGCTCAGCTCATTGTGGGTGATTCCACCCCTGGGATGGTGGTCCTGGGTTCTTTAAGAAAGCAGGCTGAGCAAGCCATGGGAAGCAAGCCAGTAAGCAGCATTCCTCCATGGCCTCTGCATCAGCTCCTGCTCCAGGTTCAATCCCTCGAGTTCCTGTCCTGATTTCTTCCAGTTATGTACGACGATTCGGAAGTGTAAGCCAAATAAACTCTTTCCTTCTCAACTTGCTTTTTGGTCATGGTGTTTTCGTCACAGTAATAGAAACCCTAACTAAGACAGTGGGTTAATAGCTGACTGGACTATTAGGAAGTAGGACCTGGTTAGAGGAAGTAGGTCACTAGGATGTGCTCTGTGTGTGTGTGTGTGTGTGTGTGTGTGTGTGTGCGCGCGTGCCTTTGTAGGGTATATCTTGTCCTCTGCTCTTTCCTCTTTGCTTCCTGGCCACCATGAGGTGAGCAGTTCTGATCCAGCATGCCACATTTGTCAACAATACTCTGCCCCAGAGAGCAGAGGCTCAGAAACAACAGAATCACTGCGCCATAGATGGAAGACTCTGAAATATAAGTGGAAATAAATTCTTTCTTTTCTTGATTTTCTTTTTGGCACTGAGAGTTGAACCTAGTGTTATAGGTGAGGGTTCGACTCTGTGGCCACCCACTCAAGTTTCCAAATCTTTGTGTCTGAGGGCAAAGCATTGGGCCAGCAAGGGGTACATGGTTAGAAATAGAAATAGAGACAGTTTATTAAGAAAAAAAAGCTCTTCTGAGAATGGGGCTGGGCCTGTCAGCTGAGGGAAAAGCTTGTTCTTAGAAGCACTGGGTCATGAAATCGGTGATCATTTTTAGGTCATCTACATAGTTCTTACCTGTCCCAATTCATATAAGGCAGGCTTTCTCAGGGATGCTGTTTGTTGTGTGTAGCCCAGTGGGGAAGGACTTCCAGTGTTTGTCTGACAACTGACTTCTTTCATATGTCAATCTTTATGTAATTTTCATCAGTCTCCATGCCTCAGAGAGCCCTGGTGCTAAAAATGGGGTGGAGGTGGACACAGAGGGTGATGGTAAATTAATCTTCTATCATGTTGATGGGGTGTAGTCGTTGCTTAAGAGGTCACGAGATCATCTATCTACTGCTAAAGAGAAGTGTTGGCTTTCAGTGGTAGGACTTCATTGGAATCCCTGCATTGTAGGGAGTTTAGTTTCAAGTTGTTACATAGCTGAGAAGACACAAATGTTACAAAATTGGAATACAAGATGGAAGCCATATGGGTGAGTGCAGAAGGCCTGAGAACCAGGATGTCATACTTGTGCTTGCTTTAGAAGAGCGAGTCTCTGTGGCTGTTCTGGGTGTGAACCTTTACATTGTGTGATGGTTTGTATATGCTCAGCCTAGGAAGTGGCATTATTAGAAGGTGTGGCCTTGTTGGAGTAGGTGTGTCACTGTGGGTATTGGCTATAAGACTCTCATCCTAGTTGCCGGGAAGCAAGTATTCTGCTAGCAGCCTTCAGATGAAGATGTAGAACTCTCAGCTCTGCCTGCACTATGCCTGCCTGGACACTGCCATGCTCCCACCTTGATGCTAATGGACTGAACCTCTGAACCTGTAAGCCAGCCCCAGTTAAATGTTGTCCTTATAAGAGTTGCCTTGGTCACAGTGTCTGTTCACAGCAGTAAAACCCTAACTAAGACAGATTGTTAAACATAAAGTCAGTGGAGAGATGGCTCAGTCACTAAGAATGCATACTGTTCTTGCAAAGGACCTGAGTTCGGTTCTTAGCACTCAGGATACACAGCTCGAAAGTGCCCGTAACTCAAATTCCCAACTCCCTCTCCTGACTCTCATGGGCATTTGCATTCACAATTGCAGAGGACCTCCCAACACACATATATACACACAGTATGGTGGTACACACCTTTAATCCCAGTACATGGGAGGCAGAGGCAGGTCTCTGAGTTCGAGGCCAGCCTGGTCCAAACTAGTCTACCTTTGTCTTGAGCTCCTCCAAACCCAAGAGGGCTCCTTAGCTTTCTTTTCTAGAATAGTGTTTTACCTCTGTCCTGCCAGCTGCTTCTCTGTGGCTCTTGAAAGCCCAGAGAGAAAATCCTTCTCTCATACCCAGAGTTCCTTCCCTGAAGGTTCTTCCAAACCAAGAGGAGAGAGCTATCAAAGGTCTAGTTGCTATTTAAAAAGAAGTTTCTAGCTTCTCCCCTATACCCCTAGCAAGCTGAAGCATGTTACATGAGTCATGGCGCGCGTGTGTGTGTGTGTGTGTGTGTGTGTGTGTGTGTGTGTGTGTGTTTCTAGGCCAAGTCAGTAGGGGCCAAACTCTTTCACCTTTAAGGTGCGGCAGCTCAAGGCCATCCAGCTGGCTTTGCCTCAGGTCACAGAGCGAGGACCACAAGACCTCTCCCTGGCAACCTGCCTTAAAATAGGCAGGGACTTTATATTCTTTAGCATCTTATCTAAGGAGGCTTTTAGAGACACACCCAAACTGTAGTCTCTTCGGGACACACCTGACTGCATCTGACATCTATTTAAGCTTTTATATTTTGCTAACCATTAGGCTTTCTATGTACAATAATCAGATATCCTCTAACAATGAGCAATGGTAGACTGGTGGTCAGCCCTGGGATCATTCTCCACCCAAAGGTGTGACTCCCTGAAAGCTGCTTGGATCTGGTTAGTGAAGGTCCAGGAATGAAGCAGTCAGTAACGTCAGAATTCCGTCAGTGTGCAGGAAGAGCTGGCTCTGGCGTCAGCTGGAGTCTCGATAACAACAATGGCTTGCGCTGCCCACAGCAGTGTCTCTCAGGCTCTCTTAGGATTTATGATGCAGATGACATCACTTTGCCTTTGGTAGAGACTCTATCTGGAAATTAAGTTGGTGCTGCCTCTGTAGGTCCCTGCTGCAAGGAATCTGAGAACATTCTTTTCCTTCATCTTTAGGCCATCAAAGACTCCAGACATTGTGACTTTCATTTCAGTCATGACAGACATCAACAATATTGCTAAACAATGTGGTGTGGACCCCACCCTGGGCAGTGGAAAGCTGCCTTTTCTTTTTCTTTCTGTCTGTTTTGCTGGGAATGTTCAGTCCTGCGGTGAAGCAATGCCAGCGATTGGTCCTTACTTCAAGTCCCTGTTACTTGCCGTGTAGAAGGCAATGTTCCAGCAGCTGACTCTTTGAGGCCCAGCTTTCCTGTATTATTCAGAGTTTTTGGGTTAACATAATTATTTGTGTCATTGAGGTTAGGAATACCCGTTGGTCAGTAAAAAGCAAACGCAGGACTATCTTGGCAAGTTGAAAGTTGTTCTCCTTGGGAAGGTGGCAGGAAGGTTAGAGCACATTGTGATGTGGGGGCTGAGTGACATGGAAGTTGAGGGTTTTGGGAGTTCTCATAAGAGAAAATCAAGACAGGACAGATTTGGATATGAGCAGTGTGCTAGCTGCCCAGCAATGCTCTGGGGTTTTTAGAGGAGTTTCTTAGTGTTTACTTGTATTGTCGAGACTCTAGGATTAAAAAAGAAAGGTGGGTGCTAATTGTCCCCCAGGGCATAGGCATTTCCCTTAGGGGGAGTGCTGAGGTGTAGGAAGGAATGGGTGACTGGAGACTGGAACCCTTGAGTGTCTGTCTTAGTTAGGGTTTTACTGCTGTGAACAGACACCATGACCAAGGCAACTCTAATAAGGACAACATTTAATTGGGGCTGGCTTACAGGTTCAGAGGTTCAGTCCATTAGCAACAAGGTGGGATCATGGCAGCATCCAGGCAGGCATGGTGCAGGAGGAGCTGGGAGTTCTACATCTTCATCTGAAGGCTGCTAGCAGAATAATGACTTTCAGGCAGCTAGGATGAGGGTCTCAAAGCTCACACTCACAGTGACACTCTCCTCCAAAGCTACACCTCCTAATAGTGCCACTCCCTGGGCCAAGCATATCCAAACCATCACAGTGTCCCACAAGATTTCATTCCCTCCTTTTGTTATTTTCTTTATATGGCCCACTATCCATGTATAAAGGTAGCCATTCTGATTTCTTTCATGATAGTCTTGTGGTAGCTTTCTTCAGTTCTTGCTCTGAGAGCTATGGCTGTAGAAATCTTTTGGAGGAGCAGAAAGGCAATTATCAATCAGTTTTCTTTAACTGCTTTCATGTTGATGAGGGTATAGTCTCTGCTTAAGAGGGGACCACAAGATTCTCTACCTGCTGGACGGAGAAGGGAGGCCTTGGCTTTTCTATAGGAGGAGTTGGTTGGAATCCTTGAATTATAAGGAGTTTAATTTGAAATTGTTACATATCCTAGAAGACATAAATGTTGCCAGAATAGAAATACAAGGTTTAAGCAAGAATAACACGATTATGCTGATGGGCGATCCCAGAAGGGGTGGGACCCAGGAAGCCACACTTACGTTGCTCTAGGAGAGCCATCTTGTCCTTCAGTAGCCTTTCATAGCGACCATTCTCTTGTCTCTTACAAACAGATTCAGCCATAGGACAGTACTGTTTGCGCATTTATTCTTTGGCCAAAGTTTCCCCACCCAGTTTGTACTGAGGTCAGGCAGTATTACCATCTCATATTAACCTCATTGTTTGGGAATTCTTGGGTTATACCTTAATTCTTGAGGATGTATTATAGTGTGTGTTCCAAGGGGGGGTAAATGAAGAGACAAGCATCAGGGTCACTGCAGTGGGCAGAACATATGCTTCGTCCTTTCTTAGGGTCCTTAAGACTTGGAGAGACCCTTCACACCCTACTGGAGCATCCCTTGGTGAGTCTGAGCATAGTCACAGGAGAGTCAGAGACCTTGGCTTGACTTCCCAACTCTTCTGCCCTCACCTTTCTCCTGTTGGGGTTTAAATCAATTGCTTATTTGCCTTCATTCCAGGATTGTTAGCAAAATACCCGAATTTTATTCTATTATGAACATTTCTGAGTGTTTTCAATCTCAGCATGGCGAGGTCATGTCCTCCTAAGAATCTCTTTAAAAATAAATGAAAGTAACTCCTGAGCTATCAGACTGCGTGGCTCAGAGAGCCAGCATGTTTGCACAAATGGCTTTGGCTTAAAAAACTTCCATTTAGGTTAAAAGTGTCAGGGGTTAAACTAAAGCTCATGGGGGTGTCCCTTTATCTAGGGAATTGCTTCCATATCCTTGGGGATGGAGCTGTCTACCTCGAATGAACAGGGAGGAGAGGGCAGTTAGAGTGTAGTGAAGCAGAAGCAGAGGCTCATGAATTGTGGTAGTAAAGTATGTGTGTGGGAGGTGGAGTTAGCTTGTTAGCTAGTTACGTGGCTTCACAGTGCTGGTGAGTCTGCCCCACCGTCCAGGCAGGCGGAATGAAGATCTGGGAGTATGACCAACTGCTGACAGGTCAGGAATGTCTGAGTATGATGATGCCCTAGCAGTGTTGAGGACTGTAAATAACCATGTGTATGGGGGGGGGGGGTTCCCATCTTGTCTCTGCCTGTGGTTGGTGGTTAGTGAGAATTTACTACCAGGGAAGCCCACACATGTAGACTAAATGTAGTCCGTTACTGGCATTGCCTTCTAATCTTAAGTCTGGGCTTGGAGATGCTGTTAATTTGTGTACTTTTCTACAACAACATAAATTCAGCTAAGGCTGGTAGAATGGGGAGAGAGGCCCTGCACATCCCTCAGCCCTCATTGTGAGATGCCATAATCCCTGAGATGGAAGGGAAAAGACAAGGAAGAGAGAGATTGAATCTGATCCTCTGCCCCGTGCCCCCCCCTCCCCCCATGATCAGATCTCCTGCAGGAATTTGCCTACCCTGTCTAGATGCTCCAGGGAGGCAGGGTTTGTGAATGCTGGCCTGTGGGAGGCAAGTCTGAAGGTGTGAGCAGGCCAGCTGCTGGCCAGGGTCACACTTTATCCTCTGTGCACTTCCCAGCGTACAGGAGAAAAGTTTGAGGCTCACACCAGGTTGGAACACTTAAGCTGTGGCAGAAAGCAAGGACAGAAAGAAGGGATGAGGAGAACCAGAGAGGTGCCCCTGCACTAACACAGTCTCCAGTGCTCTGCAGAAGTGAGGGAGATGGTACAGATGAGGAATGAGAAAGAAATAGTATAGAGGTCAGGGGAAGGCTCCGTGGGTAAGAGTACTAGCTGAGTTTCCAGAGGACCTGGATTTGTTCTCATCACCCACATGGCAGTTTCTAGCCATCCGTAAGTCCAGTCTCCGGTGACCTGACACCCTCTTCTGGCCTGTGTAGTTAGGTACTGTCATAAACACGGTACACAGACATATATGCAGGCAAACACTCAACCAACACAAATAGCGTCGGCCATGCCTCTTAGCTGCCTCTTCATCAGGTGTTATAGGTGTGCATCTGAGTCTCAGGACACCTGCTCAAGTTTCCAGGTCTTTTTCCAGTCCCCAAAGATAGGGGCCATGATTAGAAACAGAAACAGAGATGGTTCACTAAGAAAGGGAAACCCTCCTGAGAGTTGGTGTAGGTTTGTGAACAGAGGGAAAGCACCAGGTCAAGAGACTGAAGACTCTATAGGTCATCTGCAGGGTATCCCCGTCTCCCACATCTATACAGAGTGGCTTTCCCCAGGCATGCTGCCTTTGCAGTCAGTTACAGACAGGGAGGGTTTCCAGTGTTTCTCCCATGGCTGGCTGCTTTCATGTTAACCTTGATGTAGCTTCTGCATTCACACTCTCCTGAAGCGTTTGGGCTTTGTCCCTGCTAGGCAAGAACTCTATCTTTGAAGTTTATATACTGTAAATAGTATGTATACTTTAAATCGTTTTACTCAAGTGTTTTATTACAGAGATGGAAGCTAATACCTTCTCTGCAGACTGCTTCAGCCAGGCCCCCTTGCCCAGTGGATGGGGTGGGAGGAAGGAAGTTAAGATACAGTTTTCCTTATTGGTTTTCTTTCCAACTTTATGACAGCAGCTGGATCCCTCCATGGCCATGGCTCTTGCTAGGCAACCCTCTGACTCTCCCTCACACTTGTCCAAACTCCGTGGCCTCTAGTAAGTCTTCAGGCTGTGCCTCATTCCTGGTACTTTGCCACCAGCTGGGTTTTGTCCCTGTGTCACTCTCTCCAGCCACCTCCTGAGTTCCTGACCCTCTGTTTCTTTCTAGAACACTGCTAGGTGCTGTAAGGTTGTGGTTTAGCAAATAGTGGGTAGATGACTCTGGTGACAGGGAGTGGTGACGCAGGGGATACCAGTGAAACCTGCTAAAAGTCCAGGTGACAAAGGGCTGACAGAGAAGGGGCCAGAGCTGAGAGGCTTATCTGACATAGAGTTGTTCAACTTGTGATTTGTGGGTGGGTGGGTAGAGAGAAGACATCTCCCCTACCCCCGCCACACCAGGCTCCAGCTGCTAACAGAATATGATGTCTTATATTTTTAATTTAAATTTGGAGCCTCAGCATACAGCGAGTTTGCAGCAAGCCTGAGCTACAGAAGGAAATTCGGTCTCAAAAAAGGAAAAGAACAAGGCAGGATGATAGAATTACATACGCACAGTCTGTCTCTGAAGTCTGAGGGCTTGCCAGGACTTTTCAACTGTGAGGGTGTGTGACCACGGTTGAAACTACGTTTGGAAGTTTCAGTTTTGTTTCTTTCCTGGACCACAGGCATGTGGTACAACTCTCTCTCTATGTAGGGTGGGCAGAGAGGGTGAGTATGAACCCTGAGACCATGCGGCAGAGTATGGCTACATAAATTAAATGCAGTTTCAGCTTATGCCAGGTTTACCAGGAGGTAGCAGCATCGTTAGTCTCAAGGAGCATCTGTCCGCATTTGCTTTGTCCCACATTGTACACACGCAGCCCCAGAGTGACAGTGCAGCATTATCCCCAAGGATGTGAAACACTTTATGTTATTTCTTTTCTTTTAAACATGCATGTAAGTGCACTCATGTGTATAAGTCAGAGGACAATTTTGGGAGTTGGATCTCTCCTTCCACAAGTCCCCCAGGATTAAACTCCAGTCAATAAACTTGCACAGTGACTGATTTTACCTACCGAGCCATTTTTCTGTCTCTCCTTCCTTTTCTAATGGTCCTGGACCAAGGATGGGCAGTCAGATTATACTTTACAGGGGCCTGGGAGAGAACACTGTGAAACCGTGGGGCCTTAAGTTCCCAGCACCCATGTAAAAATGCTGGGTGCTGCAGAGCATGCATTCCTTCACTGAGGAGATGACAGGGACAAGGGGACCTCTGGGGCTTACTGGCCAGCTGGTGTAGCCATGTTCTTGAGCTCCTGGTTCAGAGATCCTGCCTCAAAAAACAAAGGTGGAGGAAACTCCATGATACAGATTCCAGGAGATTGTTCTCTACAGTAGGCAAGGCTTAGAGGTGACACAGCTATTCTGATGTCACCGGTGCGCCTAGTACTGCTGCTGTCTGCCTTGGCTGTGGAAAACTTCTTACAGTGGATGGTGATTGCTGTTGAACAGACTCATAACTGGTTAAACCACCGAGAACAAGTGACCGTCGAGGTGGCATGGCTCCCCGATGCTCTGCAAAGGATCATGGGTATATTACTCCTTCTGAGGTGTAGGGAGCAGGGTGGTGGTGGTGGAAAGAATGTAAGAGCCAAGGGGAAGGGGTGGAGTGTTGCCAGGTCCTTCCCCTTCTGTGCCTAACACAATGCCATCTTAGAACAGCATGGATTTGGTAACTAGAGCAGATCCACAGTGGTCACCAGGCTGTGATAACAGTGGAGCTGTGGACCTTCCAGAAGGAGGGAGGAGGAGTTGCAAGATCTCCACTTGGGATCCCGGCTGTCTACACTAGCCCCAGCTGCGAATGATCTCCGGAGATGCTAGACTGCATAGGATGCAGAAGGCCAGCAGAAAGTGGTACTCCATGACGGAGCTTCTGTGGGCTTGCCATGATGATGGGTGGGACCTTCTGGTATTGCAGCTGTTTTGGGATCGCCTCCATTTCCTGTAAGTGATTGCTCACCTTACTGTGTAAACAAATACAATAAACTCATTGGTCGCAGCAAGCTGGGCGTTGATAAAAACATAAAGTGAAGGGTGATTGAGGAGGACACTGGTTTAAGCCTTTGGCCTACACATGCCTACACATGCCTACACATGCCTACACATGCCTACGCAAGCACCCTTGCACACACAATCACTCTGAGACATTTCATGTCACAGGTAGTTTGGGGTTCTTCTCCAGGCAAATGAGTTACCAGTTGCATGCCTAGGTAGGCCCTTTCCACTTTTGTAGCTTGCCCCTTTTGTACAGACTTAGCAGGTTATGGCTGTAGCTCAGCAGCAGACAGCTGGTCGAAGACACACCAGGTCCTGAGTGTCTGCAGGACTGAAAAAAGCTGCAACTAAAGGCAGCAAGTGGTTCCAAAGTCAAACCTATAGAATAAAGTATTAGCAAGTTTGTCAATAAATTAGCTTCTGTCTAGGCTCTCTTCTGCCTCAGTTCTTTTATCCTGTTACGTCTTAAACCCTGGAACAAATGGCTGAGGTGCCTATTAAACATATCAAAGCAGATCTGAATAAAAAAAAAAAAAAATGGAGGCTGTCTTGGAACCCCTGGGGAAGGACGGTCCAAGTAAGCTGGGATGCTCTTGCAGGTCAGGATGCTCCAGGTGAAAGCAAAGAGACCATGTGAATCTTCGTGGAAAGAGATGGTGAGGAAGGCATTCTTAAGGTCTAGGACAGTAGTAGAATGGGAGGTTCAGGCGGGGATCTGAGGGAGTAGAGTATAGGGGTTAGGGGCTTCCGTGTGTGTGTGTGTGTGTGTGTGTGTGTGTGTGTGTGTGTATAGGATCGACAGCTGCATTACTAATCCTGAGGTCCCCGCCCAGGCAGTAAGAGCCATCGGGATTTATTACAGTCAGGGTAGAGGGAGAGTGAGAGCGCTTGAGAATGCCTGTTCCAAGAAAGTGCCCTGTGATAGGCTTAAGCCCCGTCTGTGTTTTGGAGGAAGATGGTACTGAGAGCAACAGAGGCAGGAGGTAGGCTATTAATAGGAGGGGGACAGGAGGCCATGGAGGGAGAGGAAGTGTTCCGTACTTTTGGGCTGGTAGGGGGTAGGATGAAGCTTTAATGTTAGGACGAGGCTCTCCAGAGGCTAGGAGAAGAGGGAAAATTCCAGAGGGAGTGGTTGAAAAGAAAAGGAAGAATGTATCTTTACTTTGATATCTCTGCCCGGCAATGGGCTTGGACAACTAGGTATAACGAGGAAGGAGTGAGTTATTGGGTGGTCCCAGAGGGCAGAGGGGGCCTCTAGCCCTTGGCCTGTGGGACTGGCCATCAACACTTAACGCAGAGATCTGAGATGGATAAATTTCACTGGGGTAAGCAGGAAACATAGACCAAGAAGCTCCTGAATCTATTAAAGAAAACAAAAACAAAAACAAAACGACAGTGTTTGCTGGCTACCTGGACAGTCACTCTAAGTTCCTCTGTGGTAATCTTGATTTTGTTGGGGGTAGAGGTCCCATGGCAGGGTCAGTCTTTGGTCGCCAGGCCCAGAAGATCTGACAGACTTTCTTGTGGAGGAGAAACTTGGGGGCCCAGCCTACGTTGTCTAGGCAATGCAGGGTAGTCAGCTCCCCAGTGTCCTGCTTGCCCACAGTTTGGATAAGGTCCTGGTGGTGGGTGAGGGGAGGGGCAGTTTTTCCACCAGTGTTTGACTTTGTCACATTTAAAGCAAGCTCCAGGTGGTGTTCTGCACACCATCATTTGGAGGAGATTAGGGGTGCTACCAGGAGCTGACATTTTTTTCTATCAAGAGAATTTTTTTTTTCCATATACTTTCCAGCTATGCTGGTCCATTGAACACCTTAAATGACATATTTAACAGATCACTCTGGGGAGTTTGAGGGCTGTCATCAGCATTTTAAGTTTCTTTCGAATATCAGGAGCTGACTGGGAGAGGAAGAGAGAGTTGAGGACAGACATGCCCCCTTGAGTATTAGGATCTGGCTTTGTGTACTGAAGGAGGGCTTCTCTAAGTCATTCGAGGAACTCAGGAGGATTTTTATCCAGCCTCTGGGTAACCTCCCTCAATTTTATTAAAATGAATTACCTTATGAGAGGCTTTTAAGAGGCCAGCCAGGAGGCAAGTCACCATTTTGACTCAGGCTACCCTGCCCGGGGACTAATTCTCAGCATCAACCTGATAGTTCCAGTGGGGCTCCAGCAGAAGGAGCGGAGCCAGGTCTTAGTAAGTAGAATTGCCCAGATGGGGTCCCTGAAGGGCGTAGCAGGGAGATGCCTACTTGGTGGTGCCCCAAAGGCTCCAGGAGCCAGAGACAGGACACTTACCAAGTAGGTGAGCAGAGAGGGATGGATAGAGCAGGTAGAGGAGCCAGAATGTAGAATTTGGAGCCAAATATGTTGAGTGGCAGAAGTCAGCATGGGCAAGCAATCTATACCCAGGAAGGCAAAATTGGTGGATTGACTCAGCTAGAAGAGGCTAAGCCCCTTGAAGGAAGGACATAGCTGCTCCTAGGTATGGTGGAGGAAAAAGTTTATTGTAGATAAAAGGAGCACATAGCCAAAGGCAGTGTTAGCATTCTGTCTAAACTCCACCCCACAGTTGCCTGGCAACAGCCAGGCTTCCTCCCCTACACCCATATAACATCTCTCTCTCTCTCTATTTTTATAAACACATCATTGGTGCTGTGTGACTCGGAGTAGAAACTCTGCAGGTTTGCATCCCACCTCAGCCACCATGAGGGATCCACGTTCACTAAATCAAAAGAACTGGTAAGCCCTTATCCTCCACTGGTCAAAGTAACCATCCACATGGACTCAGGGAAGAGTTCTTGAGCTCGGAGCTACTCCTTTGCCGCCCTGAGTAAATGACCATCCTCATGGTTCCTGGGGAGAGCTCTTAAGTTCAGAGCTACCCTGTGTAGTCCTTGAGGATGGGAGATGACATTCAGTCTTTTTCACTGACCCTTGTTTTAGGACTTATTCCCTTGGGTGAGACATTCCTCTTTCCTTTCGCTTTCTTGCTGCCGCTGCAAATTCCAGGCCGGGCCTGGACAACTGCTCTCAGGAGCACCACCTCTGAGCATTAGTCCCCAGCCCCCACGTGTGTCTCCGCCTTTGTCCCTTTTTAATGGGATGTCTTGGTCTAAAGCAATCTCTCTCCATCTCGCTAAACTGGCACTTTCTCTCTGAGGACTCGTAGTACAGAGTTCCCTCTCCCCGTTTCATTTGTGGCTGGCTGAAACCACTGGTTCAGCTAGTTAGCCAGAAAAGAAAGTCTGACTAGTGCTCCCTGCTGGGCATCCCACTTGCTGCCCTTCCCCCCTCTACTCCTTGGCTCTGCTTGGTTCTCAGCGGGAAAGGCGGGTCTGGCTCTGCCTCTTGTGTCCTGCCGGAGGTCCCTTCCCTTAGACTTGCTTTCCCACGCGTGTTTGACTACCTGCTGCTCTGCCAAAGCTCACAGCCTCGGAAGGGGGCTTTAGCCTTGCCTCAAGCCGGTTCTGTCTCTGCCCCTGCCAGGGACTCTGCTGCCTCCCCCGCCCTCACTCTCTGCTCTACGTCTGTCTTGCCCAGCTCCCTCAGCTGGCTCCTGCTCCACTAGTCCCTGATCCCTGATTGAATTTCCATCTTCCAGCACACACAAGGGACTTTCTCCCTCTCTCCCTCTTTCCATGCCACTGCTGCCTGCTTCCTTATTCTGGTCCTAGCCAAATGTCTCTTTGCTACTGCTATTAAATTCTATTCAGTTATAACCAATGTATACAGTTCTCAATCCTGTCAGAAGCTTGTTAATTATTAAGTTTATGGCAGACAGAATTCCCAAAATCCTTGACAGTTGGCGATGATAGATGGTCTCAGAAGATGTGGACACAGCTATAGGATTCTGCCTAGATTGTGATATGACGATCACTGAAAACGCAGTGGACAAAACCTGATACTTTGGGTCAAGGGGCTTGGCTACTAAACCAAGATAAGCTTACTTCCCATGTCACGTGTATCCATTCCACAGAGAAAAAGCCCTGCGTCTTCTGCGCTTGAAAGCCAGACCAACTCTGCCCGAGTTGCCATGAGGTTGCCACAGAGACCAGGGAACTGTTGACTAGTGGACTCTGTCATTTTTTAAATAATATAATTGCTAGATTATTGTTTATTTACCAGACTTCTGACAACATTGACAGCTAAGCTTTTACAGATGTAATCTGTTATCTCCTTACCTTCCTCTTCTTGCTAAACCACTGTCCTAATGTTATCTAAGTTCCTATAATTTGCCTGACTCTAATTAAACATTCCACTATACAATCCAGCTTTTTCAACTTTTTAATCTTGTCCCTTCTGCTCCACAAAAGGCTCATCTTAAAGACAGTTCATGTTGTTAACTCATGTTGTTATCTCTTTTATAAACTTATAAGCTACAGAAAATCCACTCAGATCTGCCTCTCATGAACCCAATAGACTCCATCCAGATAAGTACATCTGCCCAAAGTTCCCACTTACTACCTATTCCAAAGGGTGGGATTCCTCTGGGTTTAAAATGGACATCTTAAAAAAAATTTCTTTCCCCCAGATGTACTTAATCCATTTCCCTACCTATAATAATGTGTTTCAATATCTTGTCAAGTTCAGGCGATTACTACACCCAGGACAGCTCCAGAGAAGCAACCGTCAGATGCTCCAATCTCTTCTCAGACACAGACGCTTCTACTGGACCTGTTCCTTCTGACCTACCCTCAGATGGCTCCACAGACCCTGGACAGCAAGGAAACTGCCAACTCTCCTACGACTGGACAAACATCCCCCATTCCCATTCTTCTAGGTTCCCCAGAGACACGTCGCCCCCAATGCCAGCATGAAGCAGTCAGATATTATGATGCCCCTATTCCTGCTTTACCATTGCCTCTTTCTAATTTTTCTTTTTAATTAAACCAAAATGAGGGAATGTTAGCATTCTGTCTAAACTCTACCCCACAGTTACCTTGCAACAGCCAGGTATGCTCCTCCCCACAGTTGCCTGGCAACAGCCAGGTGGGCCTGGCCCACTGTAAAAGGGGCTGCTTGCCCCTCCCCTCTCTCTTATCTCTTTCTCTTGCCTCTCCCCATTCCCTTCCCCCTCTCTCCTCGTGGTCATGGCCGGCCTCCACCTCTCTACTTCTCTACTCTCTTCCTCTCTCTCTGCCTTTCTCTGCCTCTACTACCCTCTTAACTCCCCTCCCCATGCCCTAAATAAACTCTATTTCTATCCTATACCTTTGCATGTGGCTGGTCCCTCAGGGGGAAGGGATGCCTGGGCTTGGACCTGCTGAGGCACACCCTTCCCCCACACCTACCTCCCCATAACCCATATAACATATATCTCTATATTTTTTATAAACACATCAGGCAGAGGCCTCTGTAGACCAGAGTAGACATGACTCTGAGCCATGTGAAGAAACGGGGAAGGAAAGGAAAAGGGGAGAGAGAAGAACCATGTGGAGCAACCAGGAGGGCAAAAGGTAAAAGAAGGGCGGGTATCCAAAATGGCTGAACTATATAGGGAAGAGCTTCTGAGGGAAGGGCAGCTCAGCCCCTGGGGTGGAGAGATCAGGAGAACAGAAAGAGAGGGGGGAGAGGGAGGGAAAGAGGGAGGGAGGGAGGGAGAGAAAGAGAATGAGAATGGTGGTGGTGGAGTGTTAGCCATACCCTGTAAGAGGTAGGGACTGAGGGAGAACCTGGCAGCCAGCTCTGCTTTGATATGTTAAATAGGCACATTAGCCATTTGTCCCAGGCTTTGAGACTTAGCCTTAACAGGTAACTGTTTAGTTTTGTGGTTATTTTTAATTGTTGTACTAAATAGAAGATATATGTATTCTTTTTATCCTTCTTCTTCTTCCTGGGAAAGTAGAAGCATCCTGTCTATCTTGCCCTTCCTTTAATTAAAAAAAAAAACTTGTCACCATGGCACACACGTGGAGGTCAGAGGACAATCTTTGGGATTCAGTCCTCTTCTTCCAGCATGTGTGTTCTTTAGATTGAACTCGGGTCACCAAGCTTGACTTCAGGTGTCTTTGCCTACTGAGCCATATTGCTGGCCTTCATTCTGTTCTCCTTGGTACTATCTCCTGGAGAGCATGTGGTTTATGAAGACAGCCCCCATTTCTCCATTGCTTTATTCAGTTACACAGTATCATGTTGCTTCATGAATAGTTAGTCCCTCGCCAATGAGTACTTGAGTTTTTTCCTGTATTTGCTACTACAGAGGTTCCTGCATTTTGTGTGGTTTTCTGTTTTCCTTTCTTTTTCTTATTTTTTTAAAACTCATGGGATGAATTCCTAGATAAATTGTGGGCCAAAGTTTAGGTGCCTATGTAATTTTGGTAAACATTGCCATATTTCTGTAAGGATAATACCTTGTTGTATTCCCTCCAACAGTGAATGAAAGGCCGCTTGCCCTGTAGCAGAGGTAGCATGTGGGCAAACGTTTGGACTTTTATTTTATTTTATTTTTGTTTTTTTTCGAGACAGGGTTTCTCTGTGTAGCCCTGGCTGTCCTGGAACTCACTCTGTAGATCAGGCTGGCCTCGTACTCAGAAATCCGCCTGCCTCTGCCTCCTGAGTGCTGGGATTAAAGGCATGCGCCACCACCGCCCGACGTTTGGACTTTTGACAATCTAAAGGCATCTTCCTGCCTGCAGTCTCAATGTGCATTTCTCCTAATAAAAGCAAGGTCAAGCACTACATTTTGTTTTTCACAAAATTATGAGCATTTATATTAGTTATATGTGGAATGTATGTGTACAGCTAAATTTATCTGCCTTTTCTTACTCCCAGGTCACAGAAAAACTTGCTCTCCCTCCCTTCCTTCCTTCCTTCCTTCCTTCCTTCCTTCCTTCCTTCCTTCCTTCCTTCCTTCCTGTCTTTTTGAGACAGGGTCTCACTATGTACCTTTGGTTGTACTGAATTCACCAGGCTGGCCTTGAACACTGAGATCCACCTGCCTCTGCCTCCCAAGTGCTAGGATTAAAGCCCTGTGCCACCTTGCCTGGCCTCTGCCCCTGCTTTCTTTGAGTACTTATGTATTTAGTTTTTAAATGAGTAGGTTCATAATCCATTTAGAATTTATCTTGCCAAGTGATGTGGGAATGGCTCCAGTGTTAGCCTCTCCCCCAAAGTTATCCAAGTAGCTGGCTCTGAGGTTGTGGTTTAGACATGAACAGAACAGAGTGAAATTGGAACAGCTTCTAATGCAAGTCCAATGACATGAGGTTCAGGGAATCAAGAACAAAGCCATTAGGTCCAACTGAGGCAGTTTACAGGAGCAGGTTCATTTAAACCCACTGTACCATGATTCCTTTCACCTAGCTTGGTTAACTGTAAATTAGCTTGGTAAATTAACCAATGGATGAAAGCAAATCGCTTAGTATGAAAGATCAGAAGTAGTCACCAATGTCTGGCACCACCTAGCATCCATTCACCCTTCCAGCAATGCCGTACCCCAAATTTCCTTTAAGAACCTACCTGGATACATGCTCAGCCTTTATGGTTTGGGTGTGAGTTGTTATCCAACCGGTCAAAGTCATTGTCAGTTTTTGGTGTCATGAGTTCAGGATGGACCTTGTGACTCAACAGCAGCCAAGATCAAGAGCAGGGTTCTGACAGGAAGGCAGGGGCTCGCAGGTGACCCCCAGATCCCAGCACACTCAGGTCAAAGCTGAGCTGAGAATGGGAAGCACTGAGTCTTTGGGATTCATGAACCTGTCGGGCTGCCCCGGAAGGCAGCCTCTCCCTACTCCCACTCGCTCCTATGACCTAATACTTGGTTTTTATTTTTAGTCACTTGCAGCTAAGAAAGTCCTTTTGTTTGTTTGTTTGAGACGTGGTCTCACTGGCTGTCCAAGGAAGCTTTAAGCAAGTTCTCAATTCTGCTTCAGTCCCTGAGAGCTAGCAATGTATGTGCCCCACTAGACCTGGTAAGAGAGTCTGAAGCGAAGCAATAATCAGTACTAAATTCATCTTATATTCTAGTTTTCAAAAATAGTTTTTATCATTCTTTGAGACGTTCATGCAGTATATTTTGATTATATTCCTCCTCCCAGATATTTTCCTCTACCTCCTTACCCACCCATTCGTTATTTCCTGTTTTCCTGTCTTCCTTCTCTTTTTAAAAACAAAAGGTCAAACCAAACCATGGAGTCCAGTTTCTGTTGAGCAACTACTCATGGATGTGAGGCCTGCCCTGGCTGTTGTCAATTATCTGAGGTGTTAGAGGTATTAGTCTGTTTTCTCTCACCCAACAGCAATCAAATGCCAATAGCTACTCAGCTGGGCTAGGGGCGGGGCTTCTCATCACCTCTCCTTCATTTTTTTTTTTTTAAAGAACAAACTCAAGGTAGAGACAGCGATAGTTTAGTCAGAATCTCACAGTTCTCTCACTTGGGCTGGCTTCTTCCCCCATGAGAGATCGTGCTTGTAAATTGGTGTGGAAACACCACCTGTCCCTTCGAAGACAAAGCATGGAGAGTGGCCAACTAAGAAGCCACTCCCCTCAAGTTCCACCACAGTTCTTAAGTTCCATGCTCCAGGCGGGCAGAGACTGTAGATTTTTGTTTATAGCCACTGCAGAGACTGCTAAATTATTTCGTGCAAGTCAGGTGGCCTCTGACACACCCAGGCTAGAGTTTGAACCAGGCTGAAGGCTCTTCTTCACATTCATTCTCTACATAACACAGGTGAGGAAAATGGAGTCGGAGAGGGAAAAGCCCCGCCCACAGGCCCAGAGCAGGCTCAGGTGTCCTGCCTGTCTCCAGCCTCGGGCTGAATCCAGCAGTTAAGCTCCGCCCCTCTGAGATGGAGGGATGTCAAGTCCCAAGGCCAGCTTTAGTTAGGTCTATTTGGTGAATCTGGGTATCTTTGGGCAAATCACCCCAGCCCTCTGAGCCTCAGGCTTCAGTTTCCTGTCACTTACACAAAGTCAGTTCTCTAGAGTACCAGTAGGCCCTGTGTTTAAGTGATCTGAAGAGCCTGACAAGATGGTTGCCTCACATGGAAAGATTTAGAGCTGTAAGGCCATCTCAGCAAACCTGTCTGGAGGCATGTGGTAAGAGGACTGCAGTAGGGGGCTCATTATTCACCTTTATTCACAGGATTTACTCAGAAGTTCTCATAGGCTGTGAGGTATTTCAGGCAGGTGCTACTTCTGGTGACAGAGGTTGAAGTTGAATCATTCATTGGCTTAAGGTTATCTAGCTAAGTGGGGTCTGGGACCAATCTCACTCCCAAATTTAATGACATCTAGTTCAGGGCTGTCACTGGCCACAGGCTACCCCATCAGGGTCTTTGTGAAACCCATCACTAAGGATGTCTTATCAGTGCTGAGTGGCTGGCTGTCCTAAGATCTTCTGGCCAGACCATCTTGAGACAGCCTTGTGGTAGCCCAACTGCTGGGGGCGCTGGAGGCCTAGGTTTTCCAGAAATTTCTTTGGAGGCGGTGCATTGGGTGTTCCGGGCAGAGGTGGGGTGCTTCAGTGAGATTTCATGGTCAACTCTCTTAGGAAGCAAGGGAAGGCAATAGATACTTTGTCTGTTTTGATGGACCATGAGTAGCTTTCCGGGTATTGTGCTCCCAGCATGCCCTGGTCATGAACACAGAGACCAGAATTCCTTTGAAGTAACACAATAACACCCCGTACTTCCTCCAGAATTCTGAGGAAGCTCATAAGCAGCAGTGCAGCCAGGAGTCTCCCAGACGCCACATTCCACCTCCTCGTGTCCATCTGCTGCAGGAAGGGATGGCCCTTCCAGTCTGATGTGGGCCTGGAAGGCCTTGGCCACAGCCTGAGCTACATAGATTTTCTTGATAGTTCCCAATGTAGATGCCCTTGTCATTACCTCCTCCTCATTAATATACAGGAAACAGATACCCAGAGAACACCAATAATTCACCCTGTTCAAGAGGACGGAGCAGAGCCAGGCCTCACCCCGCCTAATTGGAAGCTGGAGGCTGGTCACACTCTCTTCTTACAGAAGCCAGGGGGCTTTGTGCCTTCCAGGTGGGAAAGGATAAAATAGCTATGCATTTGATTATTTTCAAAAATAAATACTTATTTCAGGAGAAAAATTGGATTGGCAGAGACTTAAACGAGAGATAGTACAAAGGTTCTCTATGGTCTGTATATCTGCCTTTCTCTAGCTGTTCATAGTTTTCATCCATATACTACACAACAGTTAGCGAACAAGCAGCGATCTCATCAATTGACACACACTTTTATTCCAGCTGCTTTTCCTCCTCAATCTCTCTGTCCCCCCTTCCCTCTCTCTTCCTTTTTAATGTTCCTTTTCCACCCTTCGGTCACCAGGTCACCATGCCTCCCTTAGACTGCCCTTGCTTGTAACAGTTTCCTAGGCATTCCTTAGCAGTGTTGAAGAATATTGGCAAGAAATTCATTCTTCAGGGTCTTCTGTCAGCACAAGATTGGAAAAAGGTACAGACATGAGATCACTCTGCTCTCGTCCTGCTGAAGGCACATAGGGTCAACAAGCACTCCACTCTTGACGCTGACCTTGGTTGCCTGGCTGAGATGATGCTTGTCAGGTCTCTGTTGATTATAAAGTCACTTGACATCTGGATATGGTGATGCATGCCTTAAATCTTAGAACTCTGTAGGCAGAGGCAGGTGGATCTCTATGAGTTTGAGGCCAGCCTGGTCTACACAGCAAGTTCTAGGACAGCCAAGGCTACACAGAGAAACCCTGTCTCAAAAGAACAAAACAAAACAAAGCAGGTCCCTTGAACATTAAGAGAGGTGTTGAAAATTCTCCCGAAGCAGGGAATGGGGAGTCAAGGCAGAGTAGGGGGCTGGCAGGCATCCTGGCATTAGAAGCACATTTGTATCTGACCAGAAGAAGCTGGTGGCTTTTGGGGGTACTGCCCAGGGTTCTGATGGGAGCAGCCAGAAAATCATGGCTGCTCGCTGGATGTAGCCTACAGGCTATGGATTATATTGATCCTTACTAATAGATAAACCAGATGTAAGTGGCATGGCATACTGTCTTAGTTGGGGTTTCTATTCCTGCACAAACAACATGGCCGAGAAGCAAGTTGGGGAGGAAAGGGTTTATTCAGCTTACACTTCCATGTTGCTGTTCATCACCAAAGGAAGTCAGGACTGGAACTCAAGCAGGTCAGGAAACAGGAGCTGATGCAGAGGCCATGAAGGGATGTTCCTTACTGGCTTGCTTTTTTATAGAACCCAGGACTACCAGCCCAGAGATGGCACCACCCACAACCCCCCTCCCCCCCGCCTTGATCACTAATTGAGAAAATGCCTTACAGCTGGATCTCATGGTGGCATTTCCTCAAGGGAGGCTCCTTTCTCTGTGACAACTCCAGCTTGCATCCAGTTGATACACAAACCCAGCCGGTACACATACCTTCCCCGTCTCCAGACTCCAGAGCTGAGCTTGACTTAACTCCAGGAACCCAGACTTGGCAGATGACAAGGTTAGCTGTGTGGCCCAGGTGCATGAAGATTTTACTGACAGTTTTGTGGGATGTGGGCACCACACCCCCTCTTCACAGTTCTGCTCCTCACAGTACCTCTCTGTTGACCAGCCTCCCTATGTGAGGGCTCCTGAGGCTCCAGCTCCATCAATTCTTGTCTCCTGGTTTTCTTCCTTTCTCCTGGATTCCTAGGTGGAGTAATCCAGGACCATAGGGAGCCCCTCAATGAGCACTGGAGGGAGCTGAGAGGTAACATCGGGAACTCCTTATGCCTGGCTGCCTGGATGACCCTGTCAGGGTTAAGGAGTACTGAGGCAGAGTGGGAGACTCTGTGGGAAGATCATGGAGGAATTCTATGTCCCAGGCAGGAATCTGGGAAACATCTTGTTCCTAAGGCACCTCAGAGTTGAGAAACATTGAGAAAGGAATCCCTTGTGTAAATACAGGGGATGCTGTTGGCGTGTATGGGCTGTCTGTGTGCACACATTTATGGCCAACGTCTGTACACAGAGGCAGCTGGGACAGAGCAAAGGTCTCCATTCTCAGAAATATCATTAAAAATAGGAACCCAGGATGGAACTTTTCATCAAGCCCTGACCACTGTGGCCCAATCAGGTGACTAGGGTCCAAGGTCTTTAACCGTTGGAACATACTTTCTTCTTTAAATTTCTTCTTTAGATTTATTTACTTTATTATAGTGTGTGTATGAGTGTTTTGCCTGCATGCATATATGTGCACATATGTGCTTCCTTCCTGCAGAGGTACAAAAGAAGAAGTGTCGGATCCCTTGGCACTGGAATTACAGATGGGTGTGAGCTGCCATGTGGGTACTGGGATTCGAACCTGGGTGCTCTGTGAAAGCAGTAAGTGTTCTTAACCACTGAGCCATCTCTCCAGCCCCAGTTTCCTCTTCTGTGGAGTGGAAGAGCAATTTCCATGTCAGCAAGCTGGTGTCATTTGCCCGGGGTCTCCTAGGTGCTGCTCCAGGGGCTTTCTGTGCATGTCCTGCCCTCCTCGCTCACAGACCCCATATTTGCTGATTTATCCACGTAACAAAAGCTCAGATTGACTCCCAGTGACCATCCCTGCACATACTCAAGGTAGAGAGAGCTAAAGCTTGGGACCTGCACATCCCAGCTGAGCCTAGACAAGGCGATGTCCTCTTGTTTCCGCTTACTTTAAACAAGGCTGTTGCTTGGATTTTTCAAAGCCTACTTTTAATGATGGTTCTTAAATGTTTTAACCCCCCTACTAGCCCACCACCCACCAAAGGTAGTGGAAAATAAAGGTTATTAAAATACAGGGGTGTGGGGACTGGAGAGATGGCTCAGTGGCTAAGAGCACTGACTGCTCTTCCAGAGGTCCTGAGTTCAGTTTCCAGCAACCACATGGTGGTTCACAACCATCTGTAATGGGATCTGATGCCCTCTTCTGGTGTGTCTGAAGACAGCTACAGTGTACTCACATACATAAAATAAATAAATCTTTAAAAAAAAAAAAAGATATGGTGGGGGGTAGTGAGCCTGTTTAGAAATGGTTTTTTTTGGAGCAAATCCTATCAGTGTTGTCAGGAAATCAGTAGTTCAGTTCACAGGAGCCAGCAGCAGTGACATGGCCAGCAGGAACAGTCAGGCCTCCACCAGATTGTTACGAGTTGGCAGGAGCGACCAGGACCCGCAGGGATATCAGGAGAAGTTCTCTGCTGTGCCTCTCTCAAAGAAGTGAAGGTCAGTGAAGACGAAGACAAGAGACTAAGAGGCGTTGCCTATGCAAGCGCCGTCATTGTCAGCTGGGTCCTATTCATCCTCCCTCCAAACAGCCTGTGTCCTCCATTGGTCTTGCCTCACCACGTGAGTCTGTATCAGCTGACGTCACTCTGCCAATCAGCCCAAGTCCGCAAAAGTGGCAAGAAGCCTCCAAAAGCGCCACCAGGAATTTTTTTCTTTTTGGTGTGTTTCTTTCTATGAAGTCATGACAAAGAGAGCTCAGCCACACAATGTAAGGAGGACCAACACATGGGTGTCATTAGTGGAGAATCCTTCATCCCATGCCCTTTCACACGCTTGCTTTAGCAGAGCATCCTTTCTCCTGTGTCTGCTTCAGCGAAACATTCTTTGACATAACCGACTTTCCAAGGAAACCAGAAGTTTCCCCTTCACAAGGCTCTTCTTGAAAATGTTTTATGTGAGGACTTTTATTTTTGTGGTTTTGTGCCTTTTTAAAAAATTTGCTATTTTGGTATTTAAAGAAGTCCTAAGTACAGTGGTGACAAGAACAGTTGTGATGTGGCAGATCAACTTTGTTCACACATGAGCTGTGGTGCTTTTTGCTATGGGTTCAAGGTCTATGGGTCAATCACGTCTACCAAGGATCGTGTCCTTAAATACAAGCACATAAGGTAAGCTTAGTGCTTTAGTTCAAGGATGGAAGGGGTGTCTGGGAGATGAAGAAGGCTGATTGGTGTGAGAACATCCTTGAGAATGTAAGGAAAGTCACAAGACCACAAACGGAAGTGGATCAGTCCTCAGGACCTTGTGGGAGGAGGCGGGGCCTTAGGAACACGATGACATAAACATTCTTTTAGGGCCAATGAGATAGTTCAGCAGATGAAGGCTCTTCCTACCAAGACTAGAGACCTGGATTCGATCCCTGAGATCTGCATGTTGTCGGGAGGAGAGAAGTGACCCCCACAGGTTTTCCTCTGACCTCCATATGTGTGAGGTACTCACCAACCCCATCCTGCTGACAAAACAAATTAATGTAAAGAAAGCTTTCCTTGTTACTCAGCCATTCCTCCATATTGTCCTCTTTCCCTTGCTAGCTTTCGCTCTTCTTGCTCCTAGCTGCTGGAGAGGCGGAGGCAGGGGGATGCTTCAAACCTAGGAAGTTTATGGCCATCATAGGCAATAGACATGCACAAGGCCCTGGGTCCCATGCACAGAATGACAAGAGCAAACAGAAGAAGAGAAACATCTTAGCATATCTTAGCGCATCAGATCTATTTCACATCAACCTATAACCACGATTGCCAACTCACCCTTCTCCCTGGCCTAAGTTACTATCGTCTCTCGCCTCAATCTGGTCCAGCTTTCTGGCCGTACCATACTACCTGGCAGAGACAACTTAAGGGAGTGAGGATTTATTTTGGCTCATGGTTTCATTCCATGGGCTGCTTTGGTCCTGAGGCGATGTGGCACATCGTGGTGGCTGGAAGCAGAGGCAATACCCTCACACTAGCAGGCGACACAGGCTCTCTCTCATCTTCTATTCTGCCTGGATCTCCAACCTATGGGATGGTGTGATACCCCATATTTGAGCTTATCTTTTCTGCTTAATTTAGACCCGTCCAGACCCGTCACGGGCATGAACTATGGCAGCAGGTAGGAGAGCAGCAGGCATGGCGCTGGAGCAGTACCTGAGAGTGTGCATTTTATGATGAAGCAGAGAGAAAGAGAGAGAGAGAGAGAGAGAGAGAGAGAGAGAGAGAGAGAGAGAGAGAGAGAGACTGCGCATGGTGTGGGCTTCAGAAATTTCAAAGGCCACTGACACACCTCAGACAAGGGCACCCCTGTTGCTGAAGTTACCCCACACTTGAATTACTCCCCAGGGCAAATCAAGCTGGTACTGACCTGAAGCTTCCATCCCCACTGGTTAGCTTCCACAGTGCTGGAAGGGTCTGTGAATGCTACTGAGAGGGGAAAGCCATCAACAGTCTCGCAGCTGTGATCTACAATAACCACTAATTTGGTAAGATGTGCACAGTGGCAGAGTGTTTAGTGTAAATGAGGCCTGTGTGGTGTTTCTAGCATCATAGACAGATAATTTTGTTTTTGTTTTTGTTTTTCTTGAAGGGTGATATTTTTTGTTTTTGTTTGTTTGTTTGTTTGTTTGGTTTGGTTTTGGTTTTGTTTTTTTTTTTTTCCAGACAAGGTTTCTCTGTGTGGTCTTGATTGTCCTGGAACACACTCTATAGACTAGGCTGGCCTTGAACTTAGAGATCTGCGGGCCTCTGCCTCTGGAGTGCTGGAATTAAAGGCGTGTGCCACCACTGCCCGGCTGATGGACAGCTTTAAAGGCTCCGTTTTATAAAGCAATTTGACAACATGTAGCACACCAGCCAGTTCCGCTTCTAGGAGACTATCTTGAGGAAATCCTTTACAATTAGTGCTGCGATCTACCTTCAAGATAGGCGGTCAGTATTGTTTCTGGCCGTCAAAAGAAAATATAAGCATCCCGATTGTCCTGGTTGGGGAAGTTAAAGGTCATCTGGCATCCAGTCAGGGTGGATTTTCACATAGCCATGAAAAACAATGCTACAGAACAGTTCTTAAAAAGCTGGGAAATACTTCTGATGGAACAGGACGTGAACGAGAGCCATGAACAGGGCGAAATCAGCTGTGTCAGAAATAAGCATCACGCAGCCTCCCGAGGAGCCAGAGCCACAGCCTCCAATCCTAATGCCTCTGCATAAGTACATGCTCCAACTGGTCCTTAAATAAAAAAAAAAATTAAGAGGAAAGAGGCCATGAGATGGCTCATCAGGCAAAGCGCCTGCTGCACTAACAAAGTGACCTGAGGTCAATCCCTGGAACCAACTTCACAATGTTGTCCTCTGCTCCATATGTGCACACACACACACACATGTACACATACACACATGTACACATACATGCACGCAGGCACACATACATGAGCACACATGCACACATACATGCACACAGGCACACATACATGAGCACACATGTACACATACATGCACACAGGCACACATACATGAGCACACATGTACACATACACGCACACAGGCACACATACATGAGCACACATGTACACATACACGCACACAGGCACGTACACAGACACACAGGAGTACACATGTACATAGGCACACATACACACATGCACACACATGCAGGCATACACACATAACACACACACATGCACACAAAATAATACAATTTTGAAGAAAGAAAGAAGCTGCTGGAAGCACACATTCTGTGCATTTGTACTCTACCTCTAGGTGGTAGCTGACTCTCATTTCCTTGTAGTCTCAAAAAAAACAAACAAACAAACAACAAAAAACCAACCAAACAAAAAACAACAACAACAACAAAACCAACCAACCAAACAAAAAAACCCATGGTACAATGTGCTTGTCGTTGTACTTGATGACTTTATTTATTTAGGGAGACTGGAAGGATGGTTCAGTGGGTAACGGCACTTGCTGTACACGCAGGAGGATCTGAGTTCAGATCTCAGAGCCCACCTAAAATGTGGGGTGTGGCAGCACTATGTGGGGCAGAGCCAGGAGGATCCCTGAGGCTTGCTGGCTGCCAGCCTAGCTCCAGACTCAGCAAAAGACCATGTCTCAAAGGAATACAAGAGCACTCCAAGTGCACTGCACTCTCACACACCAATGTTGGCTTTTAAAAGAGGCTTCTCTATTTGTTGTGCATGTTACAGCCCCAACCTACTTGTGAACAGTAAGGGACAAGAAGAAGCTCGTGCTTGGCCCAAGCTGATTTTAGCTCCCCTGGAGAGAACATTCACCATCGATAGCCTGTTATAAAGAACTTTAGTTGTGTGTATGGGTGATGGATGCATGTGCGCATGTGCGCATGTGCACATGGGTACAGGTACCTGCAGAAGCCAGAAGCTTCCGAATTCCTGAGGCTGGAGTTACAGGTACTCGTGAGCTGCCTGGTGTGTGTGTGTGTGTGTGGGGGGGCTGGGAATCAAACTGAGGTCCTGTGGAAAAACAGCAAGTGTCCTAACTATTGAGCCATCTCTCCAGCCCCAAGGATTGTTAGTCTTAAGTGTGTGTGTGTGTGTGTGTGTGTGTGTGTAGGCAGTTGTGAGCTGCTCAGTGCGGGTGCTGAGGACTGAATGTAGGTCCTTGGCAAGAGCACCCAACCCAGGGGTGCTCCATCTGGGTGTCCTTCAAAGGTAAAACAGACAAACAGCCATATAGTCATTTCTCCTTATCTGGTTTGTTTCCTGCAGTCTATTGTAGTTGTGACTTTAATAGAAAGTTCTAGAAATACCAATTCCTAAGCTTTAAACAAGTTCATTATATGGTTGAAATTTCTCTATTTCATTACTATTTATTATTGTTAATTTCTTTCTGTGCCTTATGTATGTATAACATAAATTTTATCATAGATACAAGTATATAGAGAATAGCAGTATTTTATTATTTGTGGATCTATTTATTTATCACAAAGTTCTTTGAAACAGTTTTGCTGTGCAACCATGGCTGACCAGGTTCACTATACAGCCCAGGCTGGCCTCTAAAACACAATCCTGCCTCAGCCTCCCTGGTGCTGGGAATCTGAGCACGCACAATAGAGGCAGACAACACCGGGTTTCTAAAGCCAGGTGTTTGCCCTGGTGCCAAGCATCCTGTGGGATCTCAGAACATATTCCCCAGGATAAGCTGTGACCTTTATACCAGTCAGACACTGGTTTATTATACAGCCGTGAAAATAGTCTGTAATCACAAATAAGCGTGTAAGTGAACCTCATTAGGTGTAACCCTGAAGGGAGATGCAAGGAAGTGTTGCCCACATACACAGAGCACAACACAGCCAGGACTTGACCTCAGCTGGTGGAAGTCAGGAGAGCTGACCCTGGGCTGGGGACCAGAGGGAGTCTGAGGGAGTCAGGAGCTGGAGAGTTTGTCTCTTAACCTGAATGCTGGGACAGTGAACTTGTGGATGAGTATTGAGCTACTGCTGATGACCCGAGAACTTCCTGTCTGAATATCGTGCATCAATATGAAGGTTTCTCACAGTGAAAAAAGCGTCCTAATGGCGCTTAAAAGCACACTTGAAATTTATTTCCCCTTAATTGGATGAAGTTTCCTGAAAAGCCCACTGGGCTTCCTAGAATTTATATTAATAATTCAATTCTCCCAAGCCATGATCCTGGCAGAACAGGATCTGTGAAGTCATTCCCACAGCCCTTGTTACTGCTCCAGTTCTACCCTGGCTGGTCTCTGTCCCAGAGCTGACTGCCTCTCCAGGCAGGTAATGAGCTGCAGAGATCTGGTGTATGTGACACACAGAGGCACGTGACACAATAGGGCCGGTCACATTGTAGTGCCTTAAAGGGAACAAAAGACCAGCTCCAGACACTGGAAAGAGAGAATCAAGTCCACAAAGAGGTCCTCTAGTTTTTACATGTATGTTGTAACATGCATGCAAAAGCACACACATGCACATTCACACACACCCCCCCCCCCACCACCACTACCACCAAGTTCAGCATGTCATACCAACAGGCTGAAGCAAAAGGATCTCAAGTTTGAAGCTAGCCTGTGCTCAAAACAAGATGAAATAAAGAAGGAAGGAAGGAGAGAAGGAGAGGTGGAGGGAGGGAGGGAGAGAGGGAGAGAGGGAGGGAAGAAGAAAACATATCACACCAACGAGGGGAAGATATTTATAAAATACTTAACCTATAGAGACCTGATATCCATATTATATAAACAACACCCACAAGCCATTAAGAAGATAACCCAACTACAAATGGGTTTATAGAAGATAGAAAAGATAGAAAACAATTTTTTTCACAGAAAAGAACACCAAATGGAATAAACATTCGTTTATCCGTAAAAACACCTGGAAAGAGGCAGAACCTCATGGGTGCTGAGGAAATGGAGAAGGGCTACAGTAGGTCCATTGCATCGGAGAGCTCGGAGCCATTTGTCTACTATCATGGAGAATTCATCAGACGATACATCAACGTGATCACATGATCTGTCCTGGGACCTATAAACTGTCACAGTAACTTTGAGCCCAGTTGGAACCTGTGAAGCTGTCTGCACACCCTAACCTTGTCCGTTTCACGCCTCCCTGGGACAAACACAGGCACTGGATACTGGCGCCAGATGCACACAGCAGCATTGTTCATAGCAAAATAAATGTACAAAGTAGGGCGCTATTTCCACAAAACTCAAAACACCCGAAGGAAATGATAAAGTTGTGGGCATAAACATGGTAATGAAGCTACCTTCTTAAAGTCAAGAAATAATAGTTGCGAAGTTCAGGGTAGAGGCCACATACGTCACTGGAGAAGGCAGTCCCGTGGAAGGGGAGGAGCATAAGAGCAGACGCACTCAGGCTCAGATCCTTCACATGCAAATGTATGAAGATTAACACTGGACTCTACCGACGATCGAGGCACGTGATGTTTGTATTTCTGAGACTGGGTCACTTAACATATTCCAAGTCCATGCATTTCCCTGCAAATTTCATCTTTCTTTCTTTTTTGTTTTTTTGGGGGGATTCATTTTTCTTTTGTGAAAAAAAAAATTAAAAGAGATTTATATGTATGACTACTTGCCTGTATGTATGTATGTATGTATGTATGTATGTATATATGTATGTATGTATGTCACATGGTACATTTCTCTGTTGGTGGACTTCTAAACTGGTTCTGTTTCCTGGCTATTATGGATAATGCAGCAACGAACACAATTAAGAGAGGAGCTGTGCATGGCATATGATTGGGGAGGGGCTGTGCCCAGGAGGGGTATAGCTGGGTCATGTAGTAGTTCTATTTTTAGTTTATCGGAGAAGCCTCGGTACTAATTTCTGTAATGGCTGTACTAGAGCACGCTCCCACTGCCTATTTCCCCACAGCCCCACCAGCCTTGGCTATGTTGCTGACAGCCATTCTGATTGAGGTAAGATAGACTCTCAAAGTGGCTTTGAATCTTTTTTGATGACTAACATGAAAAACAATGTTTTTGATCCTTGTATTTCTTCTTTTGAGAACTATATCTTTGTTGGTTTTTTTTTGTTTTTTGTTTTGGTTTTTCGAGACAGGGTTTCTCTGTGTAGCCTTGGCTGTCCTGGAACTCACTCTGTAGACCAGGCTGGCCTCGAACTCAGAAATCCCCCTGTCTGTATCTTTGTTTTATTAGCCCGTTTCTTGATGGTCAGTTTCACGTTCTTGGTATTAACTTTTGAAATGTCTTTTATGTTCTAGGAATCAATGCCCTGTTGAAGGTGTATGTAACTGGCAAATATATCTCTCCTTGGAATGGCTCGCTGTGCTGAGAGTTTCCTTTGCCGTGCAGAGGACTTGAATTTCTCGTTGTCTCATTGGTTGATTCTTGGGATGTTTTCCTGTGTTGTTAAGAGTCCTGTTAGAGATGTGGGTCATAAGGCAGTGGTGGCTGCTGAGCATGTCTGCACTCTCCTTGGGTTTTCCAGTTGGTTAGTAAAAGTGGTTTGGGACTGTAGCTAGAACAGCATTGGTTCCCTCTTTACTAGAGGGTAGCTTGGAACCAAGGTTAAGTGGATTGCAGTTTCCTCTGGATCTGTTAGCTTGATGGACCCTTGGGTTCATGTTAGCACTGAACTGAGTAGCTTCTCTCTGCTGATCCACACGGAAGGCAACAAATAGGACCCATGTGGAAGCCCACACTTCCTACCACTCGTGGCTATAGTTTCTTCAAGTCCAGTCTCTGCACGCACTGGTACAAGTCTCTCAATGCCCTTTGGCTAACTGCTACAGCTACTATTGCAAGCTGCACTTGTTTCTGTGCCTCTGACTCCAAGTCTATCCTATGTATCTGTCAATGAACTTTCTTTCCTCTGATACAATCTGCCCAGGCCACACTGTGCTACAAATTAGACACTGGCAGGGACAGTGTGACATGACTTAATGAGGTCCAGGGTAAAGAAAAATGTAGGGACTTAGTCTCCCAAAGAAGCAAACTTGGTCATGACCTTCTCAAGATGGCTGCCCACCACAGTGCCTCGAGAAATGCTGAGGATTTATCTACAGCAGCTCCCACACCTCCTATCAGGCTGCCTCTCTGCTGTGTGGGTCTGAGGCAGAATCTCATTCTCTTGCCCAGGCTAGCCGTCTCAAACTTGCAATCCTTCTGAGTAGCTGGGATCACAGGTGTGAGCCACCATGCCTATCTCAGACTGCCTTTCTGTTTTGTATCTGTTTCTGTGTCACATTCCACCTTCCCGTGTCTCCTTCTTTCTCTCTGCTCCCCCTCCTCTTTGCTTAGCTACCATGTTGTGGTAGCTAAGCATTGTGGGAAGTTGTGGGCTCTGCATTGGCAGTGATGTGGCTCGTTCTTGCTATGTGTTCCAAGAACCAAATCTCTTCTACTCTGTCCAGAGTTAAACTTCAATGCATCCCTTAGCCGCCCACTGTGGTGACTGAATTGTCAGCTACTGAACTGTAGCTAGAGGCTAAATTCTAAACCATCCATGCTGTTTGCTTCTAACTCGCCACCATGGCTCCTTTATTTTCTAACATTTATTTGTCTATACTTCTTTTTGTTTGTCTGTTTTACAATGGTCACATTAAAGTTAATTGCAATCATTATAAAATTTTTACCCATTCTTCTCAAGTATTCAAATGTTCCCCCACCCCCAAAGGATGCTTACCCAACATCCTGGGTAAAGGGGAGACCTCCATCCTCTTCTCTTTTTCTTTGTGGGGTTCTAGGGATGGTATCCACATCCTCCTTCATGCAAGGCACAGGCTTAACTACTGAGCTCAAACCCGAACCCCTCTCCTGTGAACCACCTTTGATTTTATTTAAGAAAGAAGAGATGTAAATAAGAACGAACTGCATGGAAATGACGTAGTGGACACCATTGCTTTGAATGCTTTTAGAAAAAGATAGAAAGAAAAAAGACAAATCAGAAATCATAGTGTGGCAGCTTCTAAGGTCTGAAGCCACATGTGTGGGTTGTGGGTTACAGGGCCTCCCTCCCCTCCCAGCAGTGCCCAGAGGAGAGGATGCTCCCCACTCCTGTACCACTTGCAGTGGGGAGCCAGAGTATGAGGTAGGGAGACTGACCGGCTGTGTGCAGACCTCCTACCTTCTAGCCTGGAGCCTAACTGTGCCAACTTGGATGGGATCTTTTCCTGAGAGTCCTGGCCCTGGGTCTGTATACAGAGTGTAGCCTGGGAAGGCAGGAATGTCTGCAAAATTCCATTCATATTCTCAAGGAACTGGTGGTCCAGTTGGGAGATAAGGCATCAGCACGTAGAATGTTTATAAAAACCACAGACGTTGTTCTAAGACACTTTGTGAGTCCTTGCCAAATCATGGTGTGAGGTCAGGCAGCACAGGCGTGACAGGGCTTGGAGTGCTCTGGGCAGTGCTCGTACATGGAAAGCTATGTGATCCCAGGGAAGCCAGCAATCTCCACAGAAACACTCTCAGAAGAGGCCCCCAGGATGGTTTCCTTATTTATTAACAGATCAGCTGTGTAGTGTATGAAATACCCATTTAAATCCCTAGGCTTAAACTGTCCACTTAAACTTAGGGCCTGGCCTCTCACACTGAGGTTCCCTAAGAAAGTGGTGCATGTGGTGAGAACATGGTTCTATGTGCTGAGTGCTCTGAGCATCGGAGCCCATCCGTCAGTGATGTGCAGATGCAGCCTCAGGGGCTGTCCTGCTGCCCTGGTCAGTTTGTGTTGCTCCCCGCAGACCAGAAGTCTTTGAAGGACAGGACCCAATTGTTCTCAGCTCAGTTCCCTACACTGAGAGGATGTAGTCTTTGCTTCCTTCTATCCTTCCTCCCTCCCTCCCTCCCTCCCTCCCTCCCTCCCTCCCTCCCTTCTTTCTTTCTTTCTTTCTTTCTTTCTTTCTTTCTTTCTTTCTTTCTTTCTTTCTTTCTTTCTTTCTTTCTTTCTTTCTTTCTTTCTTCCCTCCTTCCTCTCTCTCCCTCTTCCTTTCTTCCCCCCTCCCCCCGCATATTGGAGATAGAAAGCAGGGCTGTGCATGCTGAGAAATGTCCAGACCTTAAAATAATCGAAACATTCCAGCCGAGGGTGTTAAGTTCCACCAAGAAGAAATCTGAGTATAATTTAGAAATAGACAGTGTGGCCAGGCATGGTGGCCCACACTTTTGGTCCCAGCATAGAGGCAGGCAGATCTCAGTGAGTTTGAGGTCAGTTTAGTCTAATAGTGCTTTCTAGGCCAGATGGAGTTATGTAGTGAGACGAGAGAGAGAGAGAGAGAGAGAGAGAGAGAGAGAGAGAGAGAGAGAGAGAGAGAGGAGACAATACAAAATATCCTATCATTTATAGTTGTAGATGCCAGATGAAGCAGGTCCCTAGGCAGACCTCCTGTCTGTAATTTCCCAACTGCAGTGACTGGTTCTCTCTACCAGAGCATACAAAGGTGACATATAGTCAGGACAGGGTAGACAGGAAGAAAGACTTGTGGTCAGAGGGAGGTGAGGTCAGCTGCCTTTCCATAGCTCTGTGACTCTACGATGGTGCCATTGCCCTGTTGTGCGTCAGCATCTTCCTCATCTGTAAAGTGACAAAACCCAGCCCTTGCTTTTGTGTGGCTATAATGGAATATCACAGACTGGGCGATTCATTTACACACACACACCCTCAGGGTCTCACTAGGTAGCACAGGCTGGCCTGGAACTTACTGTGTAGAGCAGGCTGGTCTCCACCTCACAGATCTGCTGTTGGACAGCACCGTTGCTCTGTGCCTTTCTGTGGTAAAGGATGGACCCTTCAAACCCCGAGCTAAAGGGACCTCCCCCTGTATTTATTTCTTTCCTACAGTTTATCTTAGTTACGAGGAAGGTAATCACTATACATGCTGGCTCTTGATGGTGAGTAATTTGTTTTTACAAATTTATTTATTTTTTATTTATGTGTATGTGTTTGTGTGTGTGTAACATGCACGAGTTTATGTGCACAGCATGTGTGCAGGTGGCTGAAGAGACCAGAAGAGGATGTTAGAAGCGCTGGAACTGAAGTTAGAGACAGCTATGAGCCACCTGCGAACCAAACCCCAGTTCTTCCTAAGAGCGGTAAGCTAACTGCTGAGCCATCGCTCCAGCCCCAAGAGTTAACTCTGATTGTCACCTTGCTGAGATCTACAATTACTGTGGAAATAACCTCTGGGCACGTCGGTGATGGTTTCTAGAGTGGATTAATCAGGGTGAGGGTGCCTACCCTCATCGTAGGTGCAAGTACCATCCCACGGGCTGGAGTTCTGAGCTGAATAAAAAGGGAGAAAGTGAACTGAGCACCAGCATCATCTACTTTTGACCGAGATGCAATGTGACCAGCTGCCGCCAGACCCTGCTCCATGCTTCCACGCCCATGACGGGCTGTACCCTCAAACTGTGGACTACAAGAAAGCCTTTTTATTTTTAAAAATAGCTTTGGTCAGGCACTTTGTCACAGTATCAAAGACATTCCTAATGCACTGTTGTGGAGTTGGGGGCTGAGAGAAAGAGAGCCCACTGCCAGGGAGAGGTGTAAACAGGGAGGCTCCTGTCTTGTTCTGCTGCCCCCTCAGCGGTCGCTCTGTGCTGCAGCTGCTTCTGCCTGGCTTTCACCTCCTTGGTACCCATGACAGTTGCTTGATGTAAAAAGAGGGCATTGATTAACTTGTAAATGAAGGTATAAATGTAGGCTCCCTCCAGTGGATTTGGCGGTGAATGTCCAAAATGCTCGAACTAGCTTTTGAAGGCAGTCTAAGAAACTGGTCAGGCTAGGGGTCTGATAAGGTGACCAACTGTCCGAGTTGCTGAGAGCTGTCCCAGTTTTAGCCCCAGAAACTCCCTCAGTCCAGAGCAAAACAGCAATTCGATATCTAACCCAGAGGAAGGGCAGGTGAAGCCTCTCCAGCTGTCCCTTTGCTTTGCTGATCTGGCACCAGCTGCTCGGCCCCCTAAGACAATGACATCAAATGGGTCCCCAGACACAGAACAAATGAGCAAGCAAATAAACCCATTGTGGAGAAATATGAAAGGTGAATGACGAACTGGAAAAGCATCCATGTATTAATGTGAGGGAAAAAAAAAAAGAGAGAGAGAATAATATTTTGGGCCTTCCATGAGCTTTCCCATGTTACAGGAAGACAAGCATCCCAGGTGAAAATGATCTCAGTTACTAGGGAGACCGAGGCAGACTTCAAATTCAAGGTCAGCTTGGGCTACAGACTGAATGTTCCTCCTAGGCAATGTAGTGAGACCCTGTCTCAGAGGGAGAAAGGGAGAAGAGGGTGGAGACAGCTCAGTGGCAACATGCTGGCTTTGCATGAGGCTCTAGGTTTAAACCCCTATAATAAATAAATAAATAAGTAAATAAATAAGTAAATAAATAAATAAATAAATGCAACTAAATGACCTGAAGATACAAACAAGAAATTCAAATCAGAAATCTAGATGGGCAGGATTAGAAAATATCACCTTAAAAATAAAAACTGAGTATTAAAACAATAACTATGATACTGTTTTCTAGATAAATTATCAAATAATAAGAAAACACCGAGAGCGTCCATCGACACGATCCCTGAAGGATGTGTACTAGGTCTTAGCAGCTTTTGTGGCTTTTGACTCAGCAGCTTCTTTCGGTTCTGGGAAGGGAGTGGGAAGGAAGCTGCCCTCCAGCAGGGACCGTGTGCAGTGCGGGATGTCACCCTGGCGTGGAAAGAGCGAAGCCCACACTTCTGAGGCACCTGGTGTCAGGACATTTCTTCTTAAATGAAAATTGCAACGATACAGAAACCCAGAGAGGCTAATGCACAAACATGCATTCTAGCCAGCTCTGCCTGTCCTAACGCCCCGTTTACTCCATAGTAATGAAATGGTTAAAAACACAGAGCATAAGCAGAGTCAGAGCCCCATGGGCCACTCACTCTTCAGGCTCTGTCCTCTCTCTTCTTCCCTAGAGGTCACCAGTATCCTAAATTTAGTTAGTGGTCACTTTCCACAGATAGTCATATTTATAAACAAGAATATACAGGCATTTTAAGTTTAATTTTATTACATAGTCTTTGTGAGGAGTAATTTTTTTCATTTTATGTAAGTATGTCTTATGTAGTATGCAGGTATGTCTGTAGTATGGTCATGCAGTGCCCTTGGAGGTCAGCATTAGATCCCCGAGGCTGGACTCATAGATTGTTGTGAGCTGCCATGTGGGTGATGGAATGGAACCCAGACCATCTGGAAGAGTAGTAATGTGTGCTCTTAACCCCGGTCATCTCTTCAGCCCCTTATTTTACAGAGTTTTAAATTTTATATAAATGTTACCCTCTGGCAATTTGTTTGAGCCAGGGTCTCATGTAGCCCAGGCTAGCCTTGAACTCATTGTGTAGCAGAGGATGGCCTTGAACCCATCTTGCTTCAACTTCCTGAATTAAGTTCCTGAGTTACTGGCTGTGACCCAACCACAACCAGTATTACATGGGGCCAGGAACCAACCCAGAGCTTTGGGCATGAGGCAAGCACCCGACTAGCTGATCTATACCCCAGCCCTCCCTGAATTCTGTTTTTTTTTTTTTTTTTAGTCTATGTTCTTCACATTTTTATGAACTTTTGTCTTAAGTCTGAAGAATACAAGAACCTTAAAATACTCTCTCTGAGGTTGTCATCGTCTTTTGTGCATCACTGTCTAGTATTCTGGCTCCACCTTGTTCTCCTTTTTACATTTTTTTTTTTTGAAACAGTACCTTATGCATTGCTCATCTTCCTGCCTCAGCCCCCCTGTCTATTTATTATTTAACTCTTTAATATCTCACTATCATTGTTATTGTCTGATGAAGTCAGTGCTTGTTCTCATTCACCCCACAACTACCATATTCTCTGTTGACTTTTATTTCTAGCACTTTCTCTCTGGGTTCTTCTTCCTGAAGAACCTTCTTTAGTCGTCCATTCAGCAAGGCCAATGATGATAAGCTTGTCTTTTTCTGGCCAAAGAAAAAATGTCCCTAACTCTGAGTGATGACTTAGTTACAGGGACCAATTACTATGCCCTCTCCTACAACCCTCTGACCTAAGTCACCTGGGACCCATCTCTATATCCATGAGCAGGATGTTGAGTGGCTAATGAAACAGTCCCAGCTAGCAGCTGATAGCGTTAGGTGCAGAAATATCACAGCTCTGAGTCGAGTCTTCTCCCATACTTCCCTGCTTTCCCTCCCCCCCATCCTCCCTCCCTCCCTCCCTTGCTCCCTCCCTTCCGACGCATGTCTTAATAAACATCTTTTTCTGATGGCTTTCCCTTCCCATTCCCCCTGTCCCTCTGTCCTTCCTTTCCCCATATCATACTTGCATGGCTGGGCTGCAGTTTCCTGCCTACCCTCATAATTATCTGTACTAAAATGCTCGGGGTCTGTGGCTGTGAACACACAGAGACCACGAGGTCTGTAGACTCCTGGGCTGGCTCTCACGCATCTCCCTTCATTCCATGCTCTCTCCAAACACTTCTTACCGTTCTTCATTTTCTTATTCTTTGAAGTAATTTTCTTGGATTTCTTTTCCAACAGTCCCCCCCCCCCCCCAGATATTTGTTTAACTTTGTTTTTGTTTTTCATGAATCTACTAGGTAGTAAAGGCTGGTCTTGAACTTACGGTCCCCCTACCTCAGCCTCCTGAGGATGGGATAAAAGGCATGCACCACCGTGTCCCACTCATTTGACTCTCAGGACTGGCTGTGTATTTAAAAATGTGCTGTATTTTTTCAGCAATTTGAAAGGCCAGAAGATGATGTCTGATCCCTTAGAACTGGAGTTAACAGATAGTTATGAACCACCATGTGGGTGCTGGGAGTGGAACCAGGTCTCCTTGAAGGTCAGTCAGTGTTCTTAACCACTGAGCCATCTCTCCGGCCCCCAGGAGGAAGGACATCGCAGCGAGCTACCTGTGCCCCTCCCTTTAGCTCTCAGGCTGTGGAGACCATTCCTAAGACACTGGAGTTTGCCCAGGGATCTCATGCTGGGGAAGGTAAAGTGGGAAGCTGGAGGAGGAACTGTCTCCCAGAAATAGATTTTACACAGTTCCAACAACTTGTTAGACCACTCTGCAGGAGAGTGGAGCCAGGAAAAAGATCAATAATGAGAGGGACCACACCTTGACTAGTACTGACTGCGCACGCACACACACACACACACACACACACACACACACACACACACACACACACATGCCACACACATCTCCTGCCCTCTGTTTAAGCCTAATTTCATGTCAATACTTCAAAAATGGATTTAGGTGGGGGTCGCTGGGTCTCCTTGTTCTGCTCCTGATGTGACCACATGAATAAATCTTCCTCTGCATTTCATTACCACACGCCTTTTAAATTGGTCCATTGATGATGGGTGGCCAAGGCTAGCTTACTAGGCTTCTAGAGTGGAGACTCTACCCCTAAGGACAATGTTAATAGAAATATTAAGGACCAATCTTGCTTCTTTTATTCTTTTTCTCTCCTGGCAACACTGGCCTTCCCACCTTTGGTGGTTGTGCTGGCTAGGTGGGTTTTTTGTTTTTTTGTTTTTTCTTGACACTAGCTAAAGTCATCTGAAAGGAGGGAACCTCAATTAAGAAAATGCTTCCACAATATGAGTCTGTGCGCAAGCCTGTAGGACATTTTAATTAGTGACTGATGGGGGGAGGGCCCAGCTCACTGGGAGTGGTGCTGGGCCGGTGGTCCTGGGTTCTATAAGAAAGCAGTGTGAGTAAGACAGTAAGCAGAACCCTTCCATGGCCTCTGCATCAGCTCCAGCCTGCACATTCTGCCTTGTTTGAGTTCCTGACCTGACTTCCTTTGATGATAAACTGTGATATGGACGCATAAGCCAAACAAACACTTTCCTCCCCATCTTGCTTTTTGGTCGCCGTGTTGGTGTTTTATCGCCGCAATAGAAACCCTAACTAAGACAGTGGAAAAGGGAATGGGGGAGCGTGAGTTGTGTGTGCAGGGTGGAGAGTGGTTCTTCAGAGGCTTAGTGCAGTGGTATGGTGAGAAGCAACCAAGCAGGCCACTCCTAGACACTGCCATGGCTTCCCAGCTTAGTGCCGGGAATCCCACCCAGAAGGTCCAGCCTCGGTCTTCTCTCTTGCCTTATACCCGTTGTCTCTTTGAACAGGAATTAGTGCGTTAGATCGGGCTGAGAACTGGGCTTTTGGGTATAGGAGGTTGGGAGGCAGGGGTGGAGGGCACATGTGTGTGTGGATTTATGCTTGTGTGAAGAATCAGGGCTCTGGAGGTGTGCTGGGGACCCAGGGTGTAGCTCAGCGGAAGGTCGTCTATCACGCTCAGGCCTTGGGTTCTATGCCTAGCAGAGCAGGGGTGTGTGGGCGCGAGTCTTGGGGGGAGGCAGTATTAGAATGGAACCATCATTTTCATCCCCTTGCTTCCCAAAGGCTTGGACTGTGACCAGGGTTTTCATTTTTGTTGCTGTTTGTTTTGAGATGGGCTCTCTGTCTCTAGTCCTTGCTGTCCTGGATCTTGCTAAGTAGACCAGGATGGCTTAAACCTCATAGAGATCTTCCTGCCTCTGTCTCCAGATGCTGAGATTAAAGGCATGTGCCACCATGCCTGGCCCAGGGCCTTTGTCTTTAACCTGTCTGTAAAACACTGGCTAGGATCCAAACAGGCTGTTTTTGTGAGGTCTGGTCTGGACTGTTCATACCTCTGGGTGATGGGGCAGGAAGTGTTAAGGTACTTCTTCCTCTCACCCTGCTGCTGCTAAGTTGGCTAGGTTAGAGGTGTTTTTCAACTCCCCTGGAACTTGGAACCAGAAGCCATGTTGATGTAAGCCTAGTTCTCTCTCTTAGCCTGGATCAGGCTGTCATGGGAAACCTACTGTCCCTGGTCCTGGCTGCCTGTAGGGGCACTCAGGGAGTCTCAGGGACCAAACTGAGCCTTGGTGGTGTTTGGGAGCAAGACGGCTCATTAAGGCAGATTCCAGGAGCTCTCCCTCCTGACTCTTCAAGCCTTATCAGCCTGGAAGGGCTCCGACTACTGCTTCCTGCCATTGTTTCCCGTTGGTAATTAAGAGAAGGCCAGGGCTCTGTTGTGGCAACTGGAAGCTATTTCAGTGTAGAGGAATGGGCTTGGTCAGAGCTCAGGCTTTCTCTCCCTGGCTGTGAGGACTCCGAAGCCCCTGGACGACTTGACAGCAAGACAGCCCAGAGCCCGAGCAGATTCATCCAGCAGTTGCTCAGGAACATGGCTTAGGAGTGAGCGGTGCCATCACTGAGCAGCGGCTGGCTTTCCCAAGAGACCTTGGAGATACAGCCCCTGTTTGTATGGGAAGGTATGATGGGTTTGGACGGAGAGTGGGAGGGAGGTACAGGGCTGATCCCTGCCCCTGAGGGTCTGACTGGGGATCCTATAACCAAAGGGGTTTGTTTGGAGAAGAGATTCAAAGCTGACTGGATCCTAACATCCCTTCAGCTGTCACTGCTGGGTCCTGCTTTTCTTTCTGAAGAGGCTTTCCGACCTGGCAAAACTGTACTCAGATGAGACTGACAGGTTCTTTCCCTCCCTTCTTGAGTACGTGCTTGGAGCCCCTAATGCACCTGTGTGCTGGGAGGGCAGGGGAGAGGGACACCTACCTGCTTTGTGATCCAGTCTTGGCCATGTCTGGTTCACATTCATAAGATACTGGGTTTATCCCTCTTCGTTGGTCTGAACGGGTATTATGTAAGAAGAGTTGTACCCACTATGCCCGAGGTGGCACCTTATGTGTTTCCTGTAACCTTCTCCAGTAGAGAGAGGTGGTGGCAGGGGCTCTGAGGGTTAGGGGGCTGTGCTCTGCTGGCCAGGATTGAGTGGGCAGTGGGATGAGGCACATTGTAAAGAAATGTCCTCAGGTCCAGGGCTGTAAGAGCCCTGTCCCCTTGTCAGGGCCACTCAGCAAACATTTACAGAGCATGTCCTGGGTGCTGAGTATCTTTGTAGGTCCCAGGGATGTTGGTGAGAGAGACAGTCCCTGGTCTAAAGGTGCTCACGGTCCAGGGCAGGTGACTAACAAGTTCTCTGTGATGACCTCTCACTAGACTCCGAGTCTGGGTTCCAATGCCAACAACAAAAGCCAACCCCTTCTCCTCCTAGTTGTTTGCTAAGTGTGATGGTGGAGTGGCCCCTTTGTTCCAGTTGCTGCAGGGCTGTGGGGACATGGGATGCCAGGCTAGCATGGAGAGCAAGAGAAGAGAGCCAGAACTTCCCCATCTCAGCTGGTCCTGGCACCACTGTCTGGAGACGGTCCCAGCAGTGTGGCTCGCCGGGATTGTTGCTCCTAGGCCTGGCCCTGTCATGGGAGCATTTTGAGGACGAGTTCTCCATGTTTAAAGGAGACATGAGGGCCAGTGAGAATTCATATTATTATTATTATTATTATTATTATTATTATTATTATTCCCCCCTCCATGGACGCATTAATGGTAGCATGTCCTTGCAGCCATCTCTCTGGACAGTGAGAACCAGCTCATTTCCTTTTTTCCCCCACAGATGAATCCTGTCAGGTATGAGATCTGCCTGCTTGTTCTGGCCCTCACCTGGCCAGGTAGGTACCAATTTCTTTCTTTTCTTACCTTCTCCAAGACTACCGGGAACACCTCCTTCCAGGATTCAGTACATGTGTCTAGAGCTCACCTGTGCTCCATCTGTGTTAGGCTTGTGACGTTAGGAGTCAGTGGTCACCTCCTGTGACAGTTGTGCAGAACCATGTTTCTGATTTACATCCCCTCCAAACTGAATATCTGAAGGGACTTGGTGGCACAGAATTGTACCATGTGATGGGAGCCCAGGGTGGGACAGATGGCATCCCAGCCTTGGAGACACCATTTGTTTTTATGTGGTCGTCTAGCTGAACCTCTCAGTGTAGATGAGGAGACTGCTGGTCAGACAGGAGACACTACTGCACGAGAGTCACACAGAGCCAAAGTCCGAGGACAGTTCTCTGAGTTCTACACCACGCCCCTTCTCACCACACTGCTTTGTCCCACCTTACCTCCCTCACTGAGATTCCAAGTTTGGAATGCCAGCCATGCCCTTTGACTGGTGAAGAAGAGCAACGCACGAAGCAACTTCGGGAATGCCAACTTGTTACTGCCCATGGTGGGGCACAGATGACTCTACCATCTCTTATACTCTGAATTCTTCTATGTTCTCTAAATTCTCTATAACAGGCATCATTGCATAAGGCAGTAAGTGTCACTAGGATGAGTCTATGTCTTGGAAGATTGTTTCTTCATTGTTGTCATGAGTCTGGGGTCATGCTCAGAGGCAAGGGACCTCATTTAAAACGGAAAGCACTTCCTTGCTTCTACTTTCTATCCATTGCAGCCTGGTTTCTATGGGGTCAGAGAGCTTTGGGCTGATGGTCCCATTGTGCTCACCTGTGGCCTCTTCCTTCAGGGACCCTCTGCACGGAAATGCCTCGTGACAGGCCATCGACGGCCCGATGCAGCCTCTTTGGGGATGACTTCATCAACACGTTTGATGAAACCATGTACAGCTTCGCAGGAGGCTGCAGTTATCTCCTGGCTGGGGATTGCCAGAAACGTTCCTTCTCCATTCTTGGTGAGTCTTGAGTACCTGTGGCAGGATCCCAGAACAGGGACAGCTGAGATGGGGGAGGGTTCCAATGCTCAGGACCTGAGATTAGAGGTCACTTCTGAGAACGTGGAGGGAAGTGGTCTCCCCATGACACCTTCCCTTGAGGATGGTGGCCTTCCCATGAAAACGTCCCTTAGGGCAGTTGTCTTCCTGTGATACCTTCTCTTAGTCTGGTGTGAGAGCATCTGTGTTACTCCAGTGATTGTCTCCATTGCTGTGGGTTCAGGGAACATTTAAGGGGTTCAATATTATAGAGAAAGAAGATGACACAGAAGAGCTTTGGGACCTGTGGAATTCAGAATTAAGAGGTTGGATACCTCCTAAGTTATTGACCGACAGGAGCTGATAGTCCACCTGTGTTGTCTCTGCGTTCTCACCGCAGCTGTGGGAGGAAGGTACAATCCTCCTTGTTTACAAATGAGGAACTGTATCCAAAGAAGGCTGTCTCATCCTCCCTAGGAGGAACTGGACCCCAGTTTCAGCCCATTCAAGTTGAAAGGCACACCCTCTGCACTAGGGGGAGAGGGTGCGCTCTAAGCTGTAGGCAATGATAGAGAATGAGGGTCCGTTGGTCCACTCTAAGAACTAATCCACTATGAGGTGCGAGGGAGGGATGCTGTAGGCCCAGCAAGGTGGAGCCCTCTGCCTTGAGGAAGTGAGATGACCAAACAGACAGATCTATATTGTTAAGGAAGCATTTTGAGAAACTTGTAAAAGCTGGGAAGGAAGTCCTTGAATTCAAGGGGTGGGGAGAGAGTTAGAGAGGGTCTGACTCCCAAATTCCAACAGAAAAAGTACATGTTTAGAGTCAGGGGCGGGGATGAGGCCCTTAATAGAACACTGCCAAAAGGAATGTCAGGGTAAGGAGGATTCCGGTTAAACCCGCTTGATAGGATTCTTGGTGAAGACAAGTCAGACTGAAGGACAGGAAGGTTGGGGATGAAGAATTTGAGCATATATCGAGTGTTTTTCTAAACATTACTAATTAATAATAATACTTGTTATTATTAGTGTGTTGTGTATGTATGTGTGCATATGTACACATTTGAGTGTGCTCACGTGGAGGTCGGAGAACAACTTTCAGGAGCGGATCTTACCTCTACCTTGTTGAGGCACAGTTTCTCTTACTGTTTTGGCTGCGATGGGCATTCCAGGTCAGCTGACCCACTGAGCTTCTGGGCCAGTCTCCTCTCTCCATTTCCCGTATCACGTTAGGAATGCTGGGCTCACAGATGTGGGTTCTGGGGGTCAAACTCAGGCCACCAGGCTTGTACAGCAGGTGGTTTTCCCCTTTTGAGGCATCTTATCACTGGCATTCCCATTAATATTAAGCTAAATAGGTAAATCCAAGGACAGACCCCAAGGTCAGGACCCAGGCTAGAGAGGGTTGAAATGGAGCCTGGCACAAGGTTGGCAGCATGCGGGACCTTGCTTGACACATAGGTTGGAGGGCTTTCATGATTGCTTCCCCTTTAGTCGTGCTGAGAGTCCATGCATGTGTTAAGCTGTTTGTAAACTGACTGTGGCCATGTCTGTGAGATCCCCCTCCCCTGATTCAGCGTGATCCACAATGGTCTTAAAATGGAGGTTCTCCTGCCTTAGCCCTTTGAGTCTTGGGGTTATAGATAAGACCAACTGTCCTGACTTTTTCCTGCTTCTGAGATATTCTTTGTCCTGGCTAGTCTTAAGTAACAAGTTAGAGTCATCAGAGAGAAGGGAACCTCAATTGAGAGAATGCCTCTGTAAGATCAGGCTGTAGGTAAGCCTGGAGGACATTTTCTTAATTAGTGATTGATGGTGCTAGTGACCAATCAGTAATGTGCTAGTGACAGCACAACCCGTTGTGGGTGGTGTTATCCTGGGCTGGAGGTCCTGGGTTCTATGAGAAAACTGGCTGAGCAAGCCACGAGGAGCAATCCAGGAAGCAGCACCTCTCCAAAGGCCTCCTGCCTCCAGGTTCCTGCCTTGTTTGATTTCCTGTCCTGACTTCCTTCGATGATGAACAGTGTAAGTCAAATAGACACCTTTTCCTAACTTGCTTTTTGGCCTTGGTGTTTTATCGCAGCAATAGAAACGCTAACTAAAACACTTTCTTAGGCTATCTTTCCACTAGCTCTCCTGCCTCTGTTAGCAAATCAGTCACTTTGGCCTCCACCATCTTCCCTGTTCTCTAGCAGCTCCACAAGGGCCAGGACAGTATCTTGTTCTTCTTTGTTTTCTGTTGTTCAGTGGGACCTCTCAACAAGGACTGGAGAAGGATCCTTGAAACCTGGAACTATGCTGTATTAAAGCAGGGATTCGCCGGGCAGTGGTGGTGCACGCCTTTAATCCCAACACTTGGGAGGCAGAGGCAGGTGGATTTCTGAGTTAGAGTTTGAGGCCAGCCTGGCCTACAGAGTGAGTTCCACAACAGCCAGGCTATACAGAGAAACCCTGTCTCAAAAGACCAAAAAAAAAAAAAAAAAAAAAAAAAGCAGGAGTTCTCAACCTGTGGGGTGCTACCCTTTCAAGGGGTTGCCTAAGACCATCAGAAAACACAGATATTTACATTATGATTCATAACAGTATCAATATTACTGTTATGGAGTAGCAATGGAAATACTTTATAGTTGGGGTCACCACAACCCGAGGAACTGTATTAAAGAGTCACAGCACTGGGATGGTTGAGAGCCACTGTATTAAAGGAAAATATTCACATGAGTGACATTTGAGGAGTCTTGAGTGGGGGGCTTGGGTTAGATGGAGAACACAGGGAGGTTTTCCATGTGCCGGGGGCAGCATGAGCCAGGGGAAGAGGCAGGAGGGAAGGAATGCTCATTATGGGGAGCCAGGGTCCAGATGACTAAGGCTGGAGTGATGGTCAAGCTTGAGCAATGGCTCCTGGCTCCAGCAAGCGTCAGGATCACCCAGGGGAGTTCTACAGCTACTGCTTGGTTCTAACCCCAGAGTTCTGGCTCCAGGAGCTCAGAAATGGGACTAAGAATCTCATATCTAGCAATTTCCCAGCTGCTGTTACTGGTGTTTACTGGGGACTGACTGCTGGGAAGCATGGGTTTTCCTTAGGGTTACTATTGCTGTGATGAAACACTGTGACCAAAGCAACTTGGGGAGGAAAGGGCTTGTTCAGCATATACTTCTACATAACTGTTCATCATCAAAGGAAGTCAGGACAGGATCTCAAGCAAGGCAGGAACCTGTAGGCAGGAACTGATGCAGGAACTAAGCATGCTTTCTTATAGAAGCCAGGACCACCAGCCCAAGAATGGCACTACCCACAGTGGGCTAGCCACCAACCCCCATCAATTGCTAATTAAAGAAATGCCTTACAGGCCTGCCTACAACCTGATCTTATGGAGGCATTTTCTTAGTCGATATTCCCTTCTCTCAGAAGACTTTAGCTAGTTCTAAGTTCACATAGATCTATCCAGCACAAGGTTGTGTGTGTGAGAGGATATGGCTGAGGTACAGGGTCTTGAATCTGATGGGGTGTCTTGGTTACTTTTCTATTGTTGTGGAGAGACACCATTACCAAAGCAAATGATAGAAGAAACAGTTTGTTGTGGTTTACAGTTCCAGAGGGTGAGTCCATGACCACCATGGCCAGAAACATGGAAGCAGGTAGGCAGGCAGGCATGGCTCTGGAGCAGTAGTAGAGGGCTTCCATTCTGATCTGCAAGTAGGAGGTAGAAAGAGAGAGTGAGAGCTAATTGGGAATGGCATGACATTTGACACCTCAAAGCCTACCCCCAGTGAGACACTTCCTCCAACAAGGCCACACCTCCTCATCCTTCCTAAATAGTTCCACTCACTAGGGACCAAATATTCAAATATGTGAACCTATGAGGGACATTCTCATCCAATCGTCCCAGGTTGTCTGCTCCATTCAGTAGGCTGGGAGGCACCAGGGTGGATTCTTGCACAGCAAAGAAGGGTCAGAAAGAACTAGAGTACTGGCAAGAGGGTGCTGAGGGGCAGGTAGTGTCTTAGTCAGTGTTCTACTGCTGTGAAGAGACACTGTGACCACAGCAGCTCTTTGTCTTAGTTAGGGTTTTACTGCTGTGAACAGACACCATGACCAAGGCAAGTCTTATAAGGACAACATTTGATTGGGGGTGGCTTACAGGTTCAGAGGTTCAGTCCATTATCATCAAGGTGGCAGTATGGCAGCTTCTAGGCAGACATAGTGTAGGCAGAACTGAGAGTTCTACATATTCATCTGAAGGCTGCTAGTGAAAGACTGACTTCTAGGCAGCTAGGATGAGGGTCTTAAAGCACACACCCACAGTGACTCATCTGCTCCAACAAGGCTACACCTCCAAATACTACCACTCCCCAGGCCAAGCATATTCAAACCATGACACTCTTATAAAGGAAAGCATTTAACTGGGGTCTGCTTACAGTCTCAGAGGTTTAGTCCATGCTGACACACAGGCAGATGTGGTGTTGGAGAAGGGGCTGAGAGTTTTATATGTGGATCTGCAGGGAGCAGGAGGAGAGAGAGAGAGAGAGAGAGAGAGAGAGAGAGACTGGGCATGGCTTGAGCATTTGAAACCCCAGTGACACATTTTCTCCAACAAGGCCACACTTACTAGAACAAGGCCACAACTCCTAATTCCTGTCAAGTAGCAACCACTCCCTAATGAGCAAGCATTTAAATCTATATTTAAATCTATGAGCCTGTGGGGGCCCTTTCTATTCAAACCACCACAAACAGGTATATGGGAAACAAGGATTGGTGGCCTGGGTCACAGTAACAAGGCAGGAACTGTAATGGGCCAGAGACATTTTCGGAATGTGACAAGCTATGGAAACCATCCTGAACACTGGGTTGTGGAGTCTCACAGAGGCAATAGCTAAGGTGTGGTTTAGAAGAGCAGAATTTCCTCCTGCCCCAACTAGGGAGGAGGCAGGGACTCAGGCCTGCCACTCAGGTAACCACAGTGTGCATTCTAAATGGAACTCTTCCTACTTAATCATGGTGGAGAGGTACAGATACCCTACCTGGTGACTGGGCGTTGGTGAGTCAGATCAGAGTAGCAGTGGCAAGAGTTTTTGGATTTTTTTAAAAATGATTTTCTATTTATGTGTCTGTGTCTGTGAATATATGCGTGCATATGGTGGTGCCTGTGGGTCCCTTGCAGTCACAGGTACTTATGCATCACCTGATGTGAGTGTTAGGAACTGAACCCAGATCCCTGGAAAAGCAGCGCATGCTCCTTCCTGCTAAGCCGTCTCTCCAGCCTGGACACAAGATTTTGACAAGGTTAACGGTATCATCTCTCTACCCTATGGCTTCAGATTTAGGGAGGGAGATGCTGATGCCCAAGTGGGGGATCTGTCTGCCTTTAGCTTTGTTCTCCTGTGGATCCTGCCTAGAGACAGGTTAGTAAGCAATACACAATGAATCATAGGACCAGGCATAGAGTTCATATTTTGAGCTCTGGGGACCCAGCCAGCATATTTAAAAAGCCCCCTTTCTCCCTACATAAGGGCAATTCAAACGGCCTCCCTCCATTAAGGGAGCCCTCATAGTCAAGGAAACTCAGGCTGTGTTGATATCTCTGGAATGTCATATGATCCCACCAGGAAGGCCCTTGTCTATGTTTCTGTTACTGAGACGTGATACCCTGACAAAAGGCAAGTGAAGGAAGGGTTTATTTTGGCTCACAACTGGTTACAAGGGAAGTCACAGTGGCAAGAGCTTGAGATGGCTGGTCACGTAGCATCTACAATTAAGAAACTAAGAGCAACAAATACTCATGAAGAAGACCTTTTCTCTTTTTTTGCTCAGGACCCAGCCCAGGAAAGGGTGCCAATCACTGTTAGGGTGGGTCTTCCCATTGCAGTTAACCTAAGCAAGACAATTCTTCTCAGGCATGCTCACAGGTCAACCTAACCTAGAGACTCCTTTACACAGGCTCCTTTTCTAGGTGGTTCTAGAGCTCATTATGTTGAGATGAGATTATAACACCAATCCCTCATGGCCCATGAGATTAACCATCATAACCCCTTTGACTACTTGGCTCTGGTTAGCACTGGGCTCATTACCTTGGGCTACCCGACAGGCTTATATTTCCAAGGAGGCTATGCCACTGTGAGGAGATGAAAGCACAGAAAGAATCATACACTCACATCCCTTCTCCCTCAGAGTGCCCAGGTAAACGACAGTGTCTCTAGCCTCCTGGTCTTTATGATTCAGGCATGTGAGGCTCAGGTGAGATCAGCTCTTTGAAAATATAACCCATGGTGCAAACTAAGTCTCAGAAGCATCCGGGCCACTATAGGATGTCCTGTTATTGAATTCGCTCATCAAAGAGTCACACACTGTGGGGCCTTAGTGTGCTCCTGTCAAGGTCAGGTTCTCTTTCACAGTAACTCCTTCTGCCACCACACAGGGCCGTAGCAGAGATCTAGCCTCATGGATCGCTCTTCCTGGTTTCAATACCCAGGAGGCACTTGGAGATCCAAGGAGGGACCCTGCATTTCCAGATATCCCTGTCGATTCTCCAGTGGTTTGTGATTCTTCTCTCATGACAACTTGTTCTTTCCAAGGGTCAGCTTTCTGGACGCTGTTGGTCAGAATCAGTTCTAAAGTAAACGTGCTTTACTGTAAATTGATCACATTTCCGCCCCACTCCTACTGTGATGTCAGAAAGACCCGATAGTGTTAGTGGTGCGTGGGAGGCAGGCTGGAGTCCTGGGTCAGGGGAAGGAACCTAGGCTTTGGACCCTGGGTTTTGTTTATAGGGCTAGGATTACCTTGTACTCAATTGTTTTCCAGAGACATCCTGTTTCCTTGATTCTAAACCATTTACATTCCTGTCTGGGTGTTTGTGGGCCTTGCTCATATCCTAGGTAAAGTGTTTCTGTCTGTGCACAAAAGCCTACCTAATGCCAAGAGGAGCCCTCTTGTGACTGGGGGCCAAGCCAAGGTTTCATGTTTTCCACAGTCAGCACAGGGGCCACAGAGAGACCTGGGAGTCCCAATACTTCCCAGTTTTTAGGTCCTTCTCTTCCTAAGTCATGACCATAAGATCTGGCTTCCAGATTAGCCCAAGGAGAGCCTTAAGTAACCAGAAGCCTGCTTAGTCATTTCCACAGTCCAAGATATCTGGGGATGACCCCCAGGACTCACCCTGATTCAAGCTTCCTATAAGCTTCTGATAGGGCAGGATGCTTCTTGCTCCCACCAATGGGGTGAGGGTTGGTGGCTCACTACTTTCTGAGCATCTTGTACAGTAAGTTTGAGGCCAGCTGGGAGCCTGGGAAGAACATGGCTGGTTTGTCTTTGTTCTTGGGTGTCCCTTCTTTGCTCAGCAGTGCTAGGAAATACTACCTTGGAAGTTTGTGCTGTGTGGGGTTCCCTTTTCCTGGACACTTTGAAGGCGTGCTTTTCTAATGGCTGCACAGTATTTGCAGGAAGGAAAGAAGGCAGATGAAATGGAAGGGTTTAGAGTTCCTCTCGGTGTCAGTGGTTTGTGAATCCACTGTGCTGAGAGATCCTAGTTAGGCAGCTTTGTGTTGCAAAAGACACTTGAGCTTGGGGATCAGAAAACCTGCATGCTGTGCTCCAGGTGACAAGTGTAAACTAATAGTTCTTAGTCCGAGTGGTTTCCCCACCACAGGATAACTGGCAGTGTCTGGGTACCTTTTGGAGGATCATAACTGGGGTATGTGCTACAGACGTCTAGTGGGTGGGGCCAGGACATCTAGTGAGTGGGACCTGGTTGCTGTTACTCAGTCTGCCATTTGTAGTGGGTCCCACAGCCAAGTGTCCAGTTGCCAGTGTCAATGGTGGTGAGATGGTGAAATCAGATTATATATTTAAGCCTCAGTTTCTTCAACTCTAATGTGATAACAGTCTACCTGCCCTGGTGGTGTTTGCATACAATCTAAGTGCTTGAAGGAGTGAAGTGACCTTGAGTTCCAGCCTGGCCTTTGCTACATAGATACTGTCTTTTGGAAGGAAGGAAGGAAGGAAGGAAGGAAGGAAGGAAGGAAGGAAGGAAGGAAGGAAGGAAGGAAGGAGGGAGGGAGGGAGGGAGGGAGGGAGCCAGTTTAGGTTAGCATATGGTAGGAATGAAAACAGAAACTCTGTGTGTGTGTGTGTGTGTGTGTGTGTGTGTGTGTGTGTGTGTGTGTGTACTGGCTCATGAAGAAAAGGGTGTTTTGACTGTGAAACGTAAGAGCCACTTGTTCAGACGGTTTCAGAGATCCTCTCCGCTCTCATAATGTGTCCTTTTAAACACTTCCAAATCCACTGGCCCCTCCTGCTGTTGATGTGGCCAGTGGCTCTGGAGCCTCCTCACCTTGTGGCCAATGGCTCTGGAGCCTCCTCAGCCTGTGGGATCAGGAGCTCCACAGCTTCGACACGGTTCTGCCTTCACTGGAGGCCATGACACTGAACCTACCCCTGCCCCTGCATTGTTAATTTCCATTTGTCTCGAGTAGGAAATGGGGTCTGGTTGTCATAAACTATCTACTTCAGGACCCCAAATTCTAGCAGTAAGTGAGCATTCTGGACTACCAGCTCCGACCTGCTCCTACTTACATCTGGCCCACCTTGACACTACATGGCTAGCTGCCCCCTAGCCTTCTTGACTCTGGTCTTTCCTGGAGCCCTGAGCAAGTCCTTCAAATGTTCTGTGGTGTTTGGCTGATCTCAGGGAGTCCTGTGGATGGGAAGGAAGGATTGGAGGAACCAAAGGGGTCAGGGATACCACGAGAACATGGCCCATAGAATCAACTGACCAGGGACTCAGGGGCCTCACAGATATCAGGGAGCCTGCAGGGGTCTGACCTAGGTCTTTTGCATAGATGATATGGCTATCAAACTGACCTCACTTCCTTCTCCTTCTCGTCCTCCTCCTCCTCAAGGAATGCTCCCTCATTCTTTATTCTTCTCTTGTGAAGGAGAAGAGCTCTCACGCTCCCCAACATGGCTTTGGGGGTTCTTCTTGTTTGATTTTCTTCTGCTGCTGCATTCTGGGCTAGCTCAGCCTTGTAGGACGTGGCAGTGACCTTTCTATGGCATCTCTGAAAGCAATACACTTGTTGGTCCAGATCTGTGTGACGATGACACCTCCCTAGCTGCCCAGGTGCTGCCTATGCATTGCTGTAGTTTCCCTGGCTCTGGTGTTCCCAGCGACCTTTCCTGAGTCCCCATCGGAGGGAGAACCTAGAAGGACAGGCCTCCGGGGAATCCCTTCATGTTCCTAGGAGAAAGGTGCCTTTGGCACCTGGTGAGGTTTCCCAGGAAACAGAGACAAACCATCTTTGTCTGCCTTCATGGTAATGTTGGGGATGCAAGGAAGAACAGACTGAGGAGGAGACAAGCTGGAGGTCATAAGGGTCAAGGCCATCTAGAGGGAAGGAGCTGGAGAGGTCCTTGCTCTGCCTCAGAGCAAGCCCTGCAGTGTTTGGAGCACAGGCCTCAGGCCAGCCTAAGATGAGCTTTGGCTTTGGACCCACAGTAAACGCCTAGGGACAGAGCGATCCTTGAGAGGGTTCACACACTGGAGCCGATGCTGTTTGTCTTTTAAAAATCACTTTCACACAGTCATTTCCCAGCATGTAGAAAAGCTGAAGTAATAGGATACCCATGCACTGAAACTGCCTGTCACCTACGGTCCTGCTGCCTGAGACATACTCTCTTCAGAACTAGCCTCAGGCTGACGAGGCGGCTCAGCAGGGAAGGGCCCATCCTGTGCTTGCAGAGAACACACGCGTATCTACACCCCCAAACATAGAACATAAACATGCAATTTTTAAAAAATCTTTAAAAGTATGTTTTTAGTAAAAATGCAGAGCTGGCCAGACATCCGGCTTAGACCTGTGGGACAGGGCTGAAGGAGGACAGTTAGGCTGCGGCTGGTGTTATTTGCTATTCTAGAATCATTCTGTAAAACCCAATGCGCTGAGTGAAGGACGCTGGATCCCAGACTGAGAGGGACTGAGACTCAGAACTCAGTGATGACCGCAGTCAGTTGATTTCCGGTGGACATTACAGCAGCTACTGGCTATTTAGGGATATTTTCTCTCCTCCTTCCCTCCGTCCCTCCGTCCCTCCTTTCTTTCCCCCTTCTTTCTCTGTGTCTCAATCTCCTGCTTCATTAATTTACTTGTTTATTTACTTATGTATGCATGTGTGTGCCACATGCATGTGTGTGCCACACGCATGTGTGGAGGTGAGAGGATTACTTGTGAGAATCAGTTTTTTTCTTCTGCCACGTGGGTCCTGGAGATCCATCTCAGATTGTCCTGCTTGGCAGCAAGCAAAGCTTTACCTGATGAGCCATCTCAATAGCTCTCTCCTGTTTTCTCAGAAGGTCGGATACACATCCTGGATTCCTGCTTGGTAACATTTTAGTTTGGTCTGTTGAGCTTGGTGCAGAAGCTCAGTCCAAACTGATGGCCATTTGTGTTTTGTTTAATGACTTTAGTACCTCTATTTTATCCTGGCTGTGTTGCTATGAGGCTCTGCAGAGTGTGGCCACTTCAGGGATACAGAAGCTCACTTCCTCAGTGGTCTGACTGTGGTGGTAACAACTCAAATCAACAGATCCACTCTAGTCTTCTGTGGGCGTGGCTCCACAGGCTTCTTTACTGAAGAGCTAGAAGCCACGTCCCCAACCCTCTAGGAGAAGTCAAAGACCACTTTACTCATTTCCAAGGCTAGTCTCCCACTTGATTTCCATGCCAGGTTCTCTCAGGCTCCCTAAGGTCTCCACTGGCTTCCCTTCTTACAACCTCTAGCATCTCTGTTCCCAGGGCTCCAGACTCAGGTTCTCCACTGACCCCTCCACTTCCTTTATCTCTTACACAGTCTGTTATTTTTGAACACCAACAGCCCAGACTTGTGTTTCTTAGATTAATTTTGGATTACTAAGCTTTCAGAACACTGTGAAAAATGCCCGTGTTTGTCTCGTACTGCCAGACCATTGGCAGAGAGCATTTTACTGGGTGTTTGTGTGGTGTTTGGCCATACAAATGTCACTAAAGGAGATATCAGTAATTTATTGATTCCCGTCTATAGTTCCCTCACACTCTTTAAATTTCTCATGGGAAACTGTGTGCAGTTAAACAGTGCGACTCAAGTCTCCATTTTAAATAAATGGCACATAGATTCTGGCTTGGATTCTCCTACGATGACAACACTGTGTGGTAAAGCTGGATACCTACAGTTCACTCTACTTCTGTTTGTGCTCAGACAATCTGAGTCTTATTTTTACACCAAGAGGATGAGCTTCCAGGAGGACGTGGCCATGTCTATGGGAGTCTGCTGAGGGCCGTGCATCAGCCCTTAGTACTTACAAAGAGTAAGATGAGGGAGTTTCAGGGATCTTTATTGCTTTTCTGTTGGGTCTTCCATGTTGATTATAGACACGTAGTAACAGACTTATTAACTTTGGACGGAACTTTTCTTCCCTTTCAGGGAACTTCCAAGATGGCAAGAGAGTGAGCCTGTCTGTGTATCTTGGGGAATTTTTTGACATCCATTTGTTTGCCAATGGCACTGTAATGCAAGGGGACCAAAGGTAAGTCAGAAGCTCAGTGTCCCATTGCAAAGGACCCTGGAGTCTTTCTCACACACCTTCCACTCCATCCTAATTTAAATGTAGAAACTAGGGCCCAAAGGACCAGGTCTCTGCAGCACTGGTCCAGAACCTTGATCGCTGTGCTTTGTTGTCTGAAGCCTGTAACATGTGCTTGGGTAGGGAGGTTGGGGAGATCCTAAAACTGCACCAGAAGCTCAATGAGTGTGCCCTTTGCCCTCCAGCATCTCCGTGCCCTATGCAGCCAAAGGACTCTACCTAGAGCGTGAGGCTGGGTACTACAAGCTCTCCAGCGAGGCCTTTGGCTTTGCGGCCAGAATCGATGGTAACGGCAACTTCCAAGTCCTGATGTCAGACAGACACTTCAACAAGACCTGTGGGCTGTGTGGTGACTTTAACATCTTCGCTGAAGATGACTTCAGGACGCAGGAGGGTAAGCTATCTGTTCAGAGGATCTGGAGCTTTCAACCTGCTGATTTAATGTCTGCTGACCTCTATTCATAGTCCATTGATTCTGTGTTTCATAATTTTGGATTGTCAGCTCATCTTTAGAAGGGTTTTATGTTAAATTTGCACTCTGCATTGAATTATTGATTCTCTTTCTCCCTCTCTCTCTCTTTTAAAACATTTTTTCAAGACAAGGTTTCTCTGTGTAGCCCTGGCTGTCCTGGAACTTGCTCTGTAGACCAGGCTGGCCTCAAACTCAGAGATTTGCCTGCCTATCTCTTTTTTTTTTTTTTTTTTTGAGACAGGGTTTCTCTGTGTAGCCCTGGCTGTCCTGGAACTCACTCTGTAGACCAGGTTGGCCTCGAACTCAGAAATCCGCCTGCTTCTGCCTCCCAAGTGCTGGGATTAAAGGCGTGCGCCACCACTGCCCGGCGCCTGCCTATCTCTTGAGTGCTGAGATTAAGAGCATGAGCCACCACACCCAGCTGAATACTAATCGTAAAAGAAATATAAACCCAAATCTCAAACTCTCCCGAAGCTTTCTTCTTACTCCGTGTTTTCAGGAGAGTTTTTCTTTCCTCTTATCCTGAGCCCAGGTCAAGGAAACAAACTTTTGTTTTTCTATTTTTCAGAGTAGGTTGCTTCTCTTGTCAGCTTTCTCAGAGTGTCCTTGGTGGACCACACCTTCACAACAGGGTTTAGCTCCACCTCCCTCATCATGCAAATTCAAGATGGCTGCCCTCAGCCTACTCCTCGGCAGCCAGCCACTTGTCTGTTCTTCCTGGTTATCTTTGTTATTCTTCCTCTTCTCTTCCCCTCATTTCTCTTTCTCTAACTCAGAATTCTGTCTACTCTTTTTAAAGTTATTTGTGGCTTCAATAGAATGTTTGTCCATTGTAATACACACACACACACACACACACACACACACACACACACACACACATATATTTATATATGACTTATGCTATTGAAAAGAAAGTGGTATTTGTTGGCAAAAGTTCAGTCCCTGGTGCTATTTTTGGAACCATCCACAGAAAGTGATTTATTTAGTTCAGCTTTCAGTTCAGACTCAACATTATTTGTCCCCAAGCAATTAAGTTTGTTTTCTGACTTCTGAGAGTCTCAACTTGTTTTGTTTCTTGATCTCTGAGATCCCCTCGTAAATAATAATATTTGTAATTCTATCTATTGGACACCCTTCTGCTTTGCTTCATATTTAGCCATAAAGTTTCATATTATACAAAATCAGGGCTGAAAAAGATTTTTGAGACCACCTGGTCTAACTTTTCCTGTACAAATAAAGAATTTGACACTGAGAATGAGGGGAACAGTCCTGATCTCACTGACTGATAGAAGGAACTTCCCCTTCCCCATGAAATTGCTTCTCTACCTCTTCCTTAAGATGTCCAAGCCCACTCGATGTGATTGGGTACCAAAGAGCATCTATCACAGCATCTGATACAGTGGATACCATATAAATTTCAGTTCTCACCACCGGGCTACCCTGGTCTATTAGTTTCCTCTGATTTTCACCAAGTTACTACAAACGAGATGGCTTCCAGCAACAGAAGCATATTCCTTCACAGTTCTGGAGACCAGAGCCCTAATCCAGGCCTCGGCAGGGCAGTGCTTCTTCTCCAAGGAGAGGATTTGTTCCTTGGGTCTCCAGTTGCTGCTGCATCCCTTGACTTGTAGCTGTCATCTCAATCTCTCCCCTATGAGTACCTGCATCTGGTTTCCCTCTGATTGTCTGATAAGGATACGTACAGCTGTACACAGGGCCCCTCCAGGTAATCCCAGAGAAGCGCCTCCTCCCAAGACCTTTAGCTGAATCATTTAATTTGTTATATAATGTGTTTATAATATTTTTAAAATGAGCATATCATTGAAGGAGGACTTTCTTTTCTGCTCATCAAACCAAATAATTATAAAGCCCCCCCCCCTTTCTTTCTATACAGGCAGTTTATCTTATCCCCACATGTACTCCTTGACCTTAAATCACCTTTCTAGGTCTGCCTATGTAAGAGATTGCTCACCTCAATAGTACAAAAATAACAGACAGAAACTACTACCATAATAAATACTCAGCGAGGCTATCAGGAAGAGCTTTCGTTCCAGGCTGTGTAGGTCTTTAAGCCCCCTGTGGTAGTCAACTACAGCATGAAGGCTACACGTACAAAAGCACCTGGACATTGAGAATGAGAACCTGGAAGAGCCAGTGACTGGGGAATGGTGGGACTGGAGGGGGTCTTAAGACTCATGTCAGTCACATCCTTCATTCCACGCTAGTGTTCTGAGCATCCAGAATCCACTGAGCTGAAGGCGGAGCTAAGATATATACTTGTGCTCTTAACAAAGGAGATCCCAGTTCAATACTAGCTCAAAAGCCATAGAAGGTCAGGGCTGAAAAGGAACCCAAAGAAAGATAAGAGTTTTTCTGGAGAGTTGCCTGGGGTGCTAAACATGGAGAAGGGCACACCCCACTAGACTGGGATGGGGGAAGGAAGGAGAGCTAGCTCAGAAAGGTTGGTTGTTCTTGGGCTCTGTGTCCAGGACTAAGTGGAGAGAGTTGGCATGGTAAGAGTGAGTTGGTTGCTGTGCTTGTCTCTATGACAAAATATCTGAACCAACAAGTCAGAGAAGAAAGGACTTATTTTGAGCTCACAGTTTCTGAGATTTCAGCCTTTAGTCCTGGTTCCATTAGCTCGGGGTTTTGTGCTGAGGCAGAGCATCACGACAGACAGGGACATGTGGTGGAGGAGGTTGCTCACTTCGTGGCAGACAGAAAGCAGGGAAAAGGAACACAGGAATGATTCGGAGCAAGGACACACTCTAAGTGACTTACTTCCTCTAACTGGGCTAGGCTTCTATCTCCTAAAGTTCCCAGAACCTCTCTAAATAGTACCACTTGTTGAGGATCAAGCCTGGATCACATGAGAGCAGGTGTGTGGGCATTTTATATTAAAACCATGACAAAGGGGAAGGAAAAAGTCCATACAGAAGGGGAAGAGATTCCAAGGCATGGAGAAGTGGGAGTGAATGGCATCACCTACATTATCTTTCTCTTTAAATATAAAATTCATCCAACCACTGCTTTTGAAACTTTCATATGAGAGTACTATACATTATTTCTATTTCCCCTCGCCCTTCCCGTCCAACTCCTTTTGTGTGTCCCTAGACTCAATCCCTCCTATGACCTCTTCTTTACTGTTACACACATTCACACACACACACACACACACACACACACACACACACACACACACACACCCCTCCTCCTCCCTTCTGAGTCCACTTAGTGTTGCTCATATGTGTATTTGTTTAGGGCTGGCTACTCATGACTGAACAGCCCATCGGGGGCTCATTTTTAGAGAAGATTGAGTCTCCCTCTCTCTTCAGTCATGAATTGCCCCTATTTCTTCACCTAAAGGTGGGACATGGACAGGTCCCCTCCCATCCATGTTGGCATGTCACTGGCGTTGCCGCTGCTGTGCAGTCTTGTTCAGGCAATTCTATTTTTGAGATCTCATGGGTGCAGCTTCTCTGTTATATACAGAAGACACCATCTCACAAGAATCTTCCTGGTCATCTGTCTCTTACAGTTTTTTTCTGCTTCCTTTTCTGTGAAGTTAGATGTGTAAGTTGGGGTCGGGTACCTGTCTTAGTTAGCATTTCTATTGCTTTGAAGAGACACCATGACCATGGTGGCAACTCTTATAAGGAAACCATTTAATTGGGGCTGGCTTCAGAGGTTCAGTTCATTATCATCATGGCAGGACATGGTGGCATGTAGGCACACATGGTACTGGAGAAGGAGCTGACAGTTTTACATCTTATCCACAGGCAGTAGGGTACTGTGTACCACAATAGGGATAGATTGAGAATAGGACACCTCAAAGCCCACCCCCACAGTGACACACTTCCTCCAACAAGGCCACAACTACTCCAAAAGGCCACACCTCCCAATAGTGCCACTCCCTATGGTCCAAGCATTCAAACACTATGGGGGCCATATCTATTCAAACCACCATAGTGCCCCATGGCCAACTGTTCTCTGCATTTTGACTAGTTGCAGATATGATCTCTGCTGCACAGAGAAGCTTCTTTGGTGACATCATCCTTCATGTCACCTCCTTCATTGTAACTATCCCTCTGTCCGGCTAGTTAATCACTTGCTGAGCTCCTTGGCTGTACACTGTGGTGTCATGCTGAGCACTGTACAAAATGCCCGTGGTCCAAATGCCTGAGTTCTAATCTAGAAGGAGTTTGATTCAAGTAATAACTAGCCAATAGAGTTCATGCAGAAGTCTTGGCACAGGCTTAACTGAAGCATCATTTCTTGGAAACGTTTCTCTGCAGGGACCTTGACCTCAGACCCCTATGACTTTGCCAACTCCTGGGCCCTGAGTAGTGAGGACCAGCGGTGTAAGCGGGCATCTCCCCCCAGAAGTAACTGCAACAGCTCCTCTGGGGACGTGCAGCAGGTTGGTACAGACTGGCTCGGGCCTCTGGGAGGAGCAGGATGTGGGAAGTTTGACTGAGCTCACCCCACGGCACCACTGGATGGGTGTCAGGCTGTGTGAAGCCACGGGACACCACCTGGGGGTAGGGGAGCACAGCCTGGAGGGTCCCGGGGACTGCATGGAAGCTGGCTCTGTCTGGTTCCCAGGCTCTTAGGCATCCCAGGTGCAACTGGATGCTGCGGAAGAGCTGAGAATGGAGTGGGGGCCCACAGGTGGGATCTAGCCTGGGCAGAGGTGGAAAAGGCAGGGAGGAGCGCAGCGGAGTCCCTCTGGGACCGGGTCCTTGGCTAGCTCACTTGGTTTGGTGGTGGCTGTGGCTGGGAGTGCTGAGAGACCTTCTGTGGGAGACTAGACTCGGCTGTTTAGATGAAGGCCTGTTCCATAATTCCCCACGGCAGATCCCGATGAAGAGAGACAGTCCATGGTTTTAGGGTGTTTATTGTCATGGCGGAGAGTGGCACTGAGTGAATCTGTACAGGGAGGGTGAGGTTGAAATAGTTTTTGCAGGGAGGAGTGGCTGAGAAGGGGAGTGGCTAAGCCTCTAGATGCCTCATTAACATGGAGATGTCTTGAGGCTATGTGATCACACCTCTACCTGTGGAGGGGCTTGGGCGTTCCCCTTCCATGACTGATAGTCACGGACCTATGGAGAGCTTCAGCCTAGTGTCAGGAGCCTGGGGCCCAGGAGCATGGCAAAACGCCTACCGCCCCTTGTAGGGTTATCCCTATTGGGTCCTGGGGTTTTAAACCTTAGCTCAACCAGAAACCAGGCTGCCTTTCACGGTCCCACAGCTTGGATGTGATCTGGATGATTTGTGACTCCTAGAATTAAGGCAAGGGACTCAGCATAATGGTTTCCTTCTCTCTTCAGGGGTTGGGTGAGAAATGGGTCTTTCTGGCTGTTCAATATGAGGTGCTCATGAGTCTTTTTAGATTGAAAACTTATTTCTACTAGAATTTTGTCTAATTCTAATATTCCTTGACCTTGTAATTTCTTTAAAACTGGGTAGGTATAGCCAGTGTCTCCCCTACTTTGTGAGGCAATAGCAAAATACATGGTGCTGGACAATGGAAATTATTATAGTTTTGGAAGCTGGGAAATTCTGGGGTGATGGTTCTGGTATCCGTTCTCTGGTATAGGTACTCCTGCTTTATGTTGTATTTATATTGTATGTAAGACAGATACTCCTGTCTTATATTGCCTACGAGCAAAAGAAGGGCTGCCCATATCGTTCTACTTACAAAAGGCATGCCCGCATCACTCTAGTTATAACAGGGTCACCCACATCACTCTACCTACCTGTAGAAGGATGGCCAGCATCCCTCTGCCTGCAAAAGGGTTGTCCACATCACTCTACCTATGGAAGGAATGTTCACATTGCTCTACCTGTAGACCCTTCCTTCTTTAGGAGCTAGATATCACAAGATTCTAAAGATTCCTTTTAGTTCTTAAATTCTTTATTGTGTATGTGGTTGTTATAGTTAATAAGTCTCAAAAATATTCAGTATGTATGGGACATATACTTTAGGTGGTATTAGCTAGGGATGATAATGACCTCCCTAACAACAAAACCTAGACTGCTTCACTGGTAGAAGCCTAATTCACCCAAATCTGCACATAAGTAGACAAATCCACCTCTCCCATGTCAGAAACAATAACAATAGACACTAACACAGCAAATTAGCATGAGAAATCTTCATTAATAGCTGGCCACTCATCTAATGAATCTTATTTTCACAAAACATCTTGAATCAGAGGAACACTGAATCCAGGAGCCTGTCAGACTCAGGGGAATATCCTGGGCAGACGTTAAATGTAGCATCCTCAACTCGTAAACATACAACTTCCAACTTGTAAACAAACACATCCCAAAAGCCATTTTTGCCCTTGCGCTTCCAGTGACTCAGCGGTGCTAGGCCCATTGGGTAGTTGTCTGGCATGTGGCCATGGTTGCTAACAAGGCAGACTAAGCACCAAGAAGAGTGTGCTTTGTGTAGAAGGGGGATTTCCTCTTTCCCCTGGCTTGAGATATCTGACACTTGTCCTTTTAGGGCTGAACTGTTGAGATTTTCTCCCTCTCCCCTATATTTAAGTGTGCTGGTCAGTTTTTCTCAGCTTGACACAAACTAGAGTCACTTAGAAAAGGGAACCTCAAATGGGGAATCATCTCCATCACATCGACCTGAGGGCTTGGTGAATGAGATACCCAACACATCAACACATACAAATAGGCAAGTGAGAGAGGCAAGCCCTTCCTCTAGGGATGCTTGACCAACAGACAGATTTCAAAAGAAATTCATTCAAGCTACCACACGAATGGGAGACTTTTCTCTTTTCCCCTTTTGTGTTTCTAAATTAGAGTTCTGTTGTTGGTTGGTGGCATTCCCTCTCCCTGCCTTCAAGGCAAGGCTGAGAGCAACAGGTCCCGTAGAGTAGAGCATATTTTGTTTTGTTTGACTTTGCAAACACAGGCTGCAAACAGCAAGGGTTTGACAGATGCTCCCGCCCTCGTGCGCCCTCGCCCTTGCCCTCGGAGTAATAAGGAACAATCCCTTTTATGTAGTGTTAGTGGGAGGTGCAGACAGACTTTTCCTGGAGAGAACCTGATACTGAGGGTGAATTGAGGAGGGAAAGACTAGGTGCTTTGTTCAAGGAAGACAAAGCGCAGAAGCAGCTTTGCTACATCTGCGAGGACACATTTTAAGGCTCCAGCTGCATGTCCCTACTCACTTTGTCTCCTGGGTGCATTAACCAGCGTCCTGGGAACAGCTTAAGAAACTAAGCACTGGTTCTCAGTTCAGGACTGAGGCTCCAAACACACCTCCCCGAGGCACGAACTCCTTCAAGCCCAGCACTCATGTTCATAGTTTCAGTTTGTTTACCTGGAGAACTGTATTCTGCCCTTAGCCAATCAGATCGTGCTTGCTCACAGCGGGGATCCCTCATTGGTTGGGAAGCGCAGTGACTCATCTCCTGGGAGATGATTAATGTGGCCTCTTCTATCTTCTTGCTCCCACTGGGCCCCAGGTTTAGAAATTGCGTCTGCTAACTGGGAGTCTTTTACCAGTGGATAGCCTTTGGTTTGAGGAGCCAGGTGGAATGGTTGAGCGTTTTGGCGGAAGCTGCACTGGCCTACAACTGCTTTGGTTAGCTGTGAGAACCAGTCACCTCTGTTTTCTCCTGATTTTTGTAGCTCTTTCAGAGAGCCTGGTCATAATTCTTATACCTTGGGGAGGAACATTTGTCTGTTGTACCAACAGACCCAGAGCCTCTCTCTGCTGGGACTGATAATGGCTTGTTGGATCGCATCGTTTGCATTTTTTGTTGTTGTTTTGTTTTGTTTTTTTTCCAGCTGAGTCGGGAGCCCAAGCCATAAATGTTCAGATTAAGTGACACTCATGTGCTCATGGCTACCATACAACACATGTTTTTAGAAAGATCCTCAGCTTTCTTCTCTTTGTAAAATTAAGTCTGGGGAGTGTGTGTGGGGGGGAAGGGCTGAACCTCACAAGGGGATGGTAGCCTTGGCCCTGTGTCCTGTCTGTAATTTGAAGCTCAAAACCCCATAGGGTTGCTGTCAACCCACAGAGTGGTCATGCTAGCTATGAAAAAGACACCCCTTTCCCAAGGCAATTTCCTGTCACCGATGGAAACCTGTCATAGTGAGCATGACCACTGCACATCCCATGATATACAGATCTGCAGGTGATAAGGCCCACTGTGTAAGTGTCAGCCACTTGGCATATCGCGGCTGGGCACAGTGTAGCCTGCAGCACTGCACTTGGTAGCTTTGGCCTGGCCTGGGAGATCCAGTCACCAAAGCCATTATCACCGCCCTCAGGTCACATTCCCCAGTGTGACAAGACTGGCTCCTGCCTTTGCCACCGCTGTCAAGAGTGTGAGGACACTTCCATGTTTGGCATCAATGATCTCTCCTGTAATTCCTCAGAGTTGGTCTTCACGATGACCGGTCGTTATTAGGAAGCCGAGCTTGGTTGTTGCTAACTTTTACTTGAGCCACATCAGGGGAATAATCCCGTGGCAGTAGCATCCTCAGATGGGTCAGGATCGGGAGGAATGGATTTTCATCAATGTTAGGAATCCCAGGCTCACAAACACTCAAGAGTTGGATGAGGTTCTCGAAGTTACCTATTCATCCCCTACCCCCTGCATGAAGGTGCTCTGCAAAAAGCCGGTCAGATGGGCCGGAAGTGTTATGATCTTGGTTTGAAGAGTCAAGGCCTTGGAATAGCCTTGCTAGGGTCTTTCTGGCCACCATGCACAGCTCAGCTCTAGCCGGCTCTCCAGCTTCCCGAGAGAGCACACTCCTTTCATTTTATGCTCCTTTGAAGTTAGAGCACTGTGTGTCTATCCACGTCTCTGAATACTGGAGTCCAGGGTCCCTCCGGTCCAGTTGCTCTGACTGGTGTGTGAACCCTTAGTCCATAGTACATGAATCTACTCTATGGCAGCTTTAGATTTCCCTCTTTCACCTCTGAATTTGGTGTTTATTATGGGAGCACATGACATTTTTCTGCGCTGTTTTTGTCTCACCTTTCACCACCTTCTGTCCCATAGAATGTTCTTCCTCTCCTCCGGGGCAAAGTGCGGCTCACCCGAGACTTCTCTTGTCCTCGGGAAATCACCTGTCCTATGGGCTAATATTTGCGAAACTGTTGTTGACTTTCAATGACCATAGCACATCCCCTCAATGGCCCAGAGAAGCACACAAAGTATCCATCCTGTTGGGGACAGAGCAATTTGCTCTTCATGTCCTGACTGCACAATTGTTTATTTGCAAGGGCGGACCTGTCACTTCTTGCTCTATCTAGATGGAGCCTGATGGAGAGCCGACAGGTGTGCGTGGGTGGGTAATTTCATTAAAGAGTTTGGTCTGGAGTGGGCTCTTAGCAATTGGAACAATCATTCATTTGCCTGCCTGGGATTCAAGTCGTTGAATTTTTATTTATTTTTAACTTTTATTTGACATGTATGGGTGTTTTGCTTGCATGTATGCTGTTACACCACGTGCATGCCTGGTGCCTAAGGAGGCCAGTAGGGTTGTCAGATCCCCAGGAACTTGAGTCATAGATGGTGTGAGCCATCATGTGGGTGCTGAATGGGGAATTTAGATATAGGTCCTTTGGAAGAGCAGCCTGTGCTCTTAACTACTGAGCCATCTCTCCAGTTCTAATTCAGAAGGAGTTGTAAGAGAGTTTGGCCCATGAAATCCAGCAAACTCAAGGATCCATGTGTAGGTTAGTGGCTAAGTGACAGCACCATGGGTTGGTTTTGTGGACGGGGTACCCACTCCCCATACTTTATTGTTGGGGCTTGAATACAAGCATCTGCATACATTCCCCCTTGGCAACATGAGCTATTTCTCAAGTCTTCCCTGAGTCACCAAAAGGCTAAGGAAGGAATGAGGACTTACACAAGGATCGTCCAGGACCAGGAGGGAGTCTTGAGCTCACTCCTTTCTTCATGTCCTCATGGGGATTCCTTTCCTGCTCTGCCTCTCAGTGTCCCTCCTGCGGGGTCGTCTCTATTGAACACTCAAATAAGAAAACCCTTTCTTTCCTTGACATTCATTACATTGTCCACTTAAGAGCAGCTCCGGAGAAGAGCTAAGTGTCCGTGGTGACAGTGACAGCTGTGGCGATGGCCTATGGTGATCTAGCCTTATCGATGAGCTTCAGTGGTTGCTATGAGTTTCAAACCGTTAGGAGGGCTGGATAAAGTCCTAGCATCAATGTCTCCCTGTCACAACAAGCCCCAGGGTCTGTAACAAAATACAGTCATCCCATATCCATGGCTCCCTGTCTGTGGATGCGACCAAATGCAGGAAAACTGTATCAGTTCTGAACACACAGGTTTTTTTCTTATCATTCCTTAAACAGTGTGTGATGACAACTATTTCCCTGAACTTATACCATAGTTAGTAGCATAAGTAATTTAGACGGTGTTTAAAACATATTGAAGATGTGTGTGGATTCCAATGAGAGACTGAGCATTCATAGATTCCGATATGAGAAGACGGTCCTAGAAGCGGTTCTCCGAGGCTGTGGAAAGATGAGTGTTTCTCAGGTGTTTCCTTTCCTCTGCCCTCTTCCCAGGGAGAAAGAATGGGATAGGACCCATCAGTACCCACTCACTGAGATGTTTTGTATGGCTCAGGCGATGCTGAAACTTTATAAGGTCTACAAGGTAGAGATCTGAGCACCAGGCACACAAGAGAACTTAACCCATTATGAAGGAGAACATGCGTGGGGGTCAGTATGTGACAAATTGCTTGATGGATGGATGGTGACAGGCAGCTCGGGTGATTTGATTCCTGGCACAAAGCTGGTGATTGTTCTTGCTGTGAGCAGGGTATGTAGACTGGTTCAGGCTGGGCCATTTATTCAAGAGCTTGGGTAAATTCTGAACTGCACCCCAGGGAATAATTCTGTGAACAAAAGTCCCTAGAGGGAAGCCACACCTCCTAACGACTCTTCTGCAAGGCTGATGTGATCAAGACTTTAGTGTTCATGGAGGGTTTGGAATACTTTAAGTCCAGAGCCCGATTGCACTTTATTTTGGGCTATCTTTGGGCCTCTGAATAGCCATTTTTTGCCCACCTCTTACATCCTTGTGGTTAGCAGATAAAACCTTTTGCAATGTATTCACTTAGCAGATTACCAGCTTCCACCAACCAAAAGGCTACAGCAGAGCTTGAAGCTTACAGAAGAGGTTTCCTCACTTGCTTTAATCCACCCACAGAATGTTTCTACCAATGGCTTTGAACAGTGCCTTAATGTATCTTTGTTCGGTTACTATAATAACAGTGTGATGAAACTGTTACTGTGTTGGTACATGGAATTTGAAGTAATTGGAATCTGCGTTTCTGGGCCATGATTATTTATATTTGGCTTCAAAATAAATTTTTTTTTTTTTTAAAATCCCCTCTGAGGTTAGAGTTATGTTTCTTCCACGGACAATGCCTGACTCTTCTTCTAGCTGCCAGAGTCTTGCTCTGATTCTGGAAAAACTACATATGCTCCCAAGAGGCTGGAGCAGAGTGAGAAAGAGCCTAGGGAGGTCTCCATGGACACGGGCATCTCTACTAGGTTATGTATAATCATCCTGTGTATTACGAGCATCCCATCCAGCTGGCTTAAGAAGAGGAACCTCCACAAACCCCATCCATTTGAAGGGATTGGTATGAACCAGGATGAAGATCTGAATCTTGACCCTGAGTCAGAAGCTAGGAATGTGGATAGGAACCTCAGGGCAGCCAGAAGTTATAAATGGACTCAGTTATCTCTTTGACCCCATTCATCCCTGATGGCTGACCGATTGGGGGACTATCCTCTGCCCTGAGTGAATTCTTGAACCCACTGCTTTCGCTCAGTTCAGGCTCTAGGCGCCTCCACACCTCCTCCAGGGGGTGGCCTCACGGGAGGCCTCCTGACGCCCACTCTGGAGCTGGAAATATCAGGACCCAACAAACAACTTGCACTTCATACATTTTGCCCTCCTTTCTTTATTCACTCCAGGCCTAGGAATGTTCATTCCCTCCCCTCCCCCTCTTCTCCTTTGTCAGCTGTTTGAGAAGAGACAACAGCTTAGCTACAGACCTCTGGCTCTTGGTTTTTCTCCTGCCTTGCCAGCACACCCCCTGGGGAGATACTCCTGCTTTCTCTCCCTTCCCCTGGATGGGGCCTAACATCTCCAGGGAAGAGGCCTGGCCTCCTCTGATGAACTGAAAATGGGATTAAGGCAGGCCACAATTGGGTCTGTACACCCGCGCAGGAGGGTGAAGTCGTGGATTGATGGAGTCCGGGCTGCAGTTCTCTGCCAGCTTCTGGCACTACCGACAGAAGATGAAACAAGACAGAAGTAGCTGGTGCCGGGCACTGGAGCCAGGAGATGCTGGAAGTGCAAATTAGCTGACCTTTATTTTGTGTCCCTGCCAGAATGGTTTAGCAGAGAGCCAAAGTGAAGCCTCTGCAGACAGTGGTACCAGTGGAGAGCACTTGCAAGCTGTCTCTGCATGCGCTCATTTAATCTTGTTTTGTAGCAACCTTCTGAGGTTAGGATTGTATGTAAATCCACCCAAGAGTGGCAAGACATAAATGGCAACAATGGCTTGTAGTTAGTGTGTTTCTCTCTCAGGGCAGCTCAGGGCAGGGTGTTCAGGGCCAGGCCAGAATCCCCGGCGCTGTTGGAGTCCAGGGTCCTTCTGTCTCATTCTCTGTTGCCTTCAGGATGGAACTTGTAACTTATGGTCACAAGAGGCCATTCAAATGCCCGGCACCACAGTGACATGCTAGCAGTGGAAGGAGAAGGGACAAGAAAGGAGGCTCCTTCTGAGGACTGTGCTGGAAGGTACAGGGTACCTTCCTTCTCCTGTCCTCCTGGGCCTGTGCAGCCAAGTGCTGTGGCTGCTCCTGGCTGCAGATGGGAGGAACATGGAATCTTCTTACCCAGTCGCTGTGCCCAAGTGGAAGCTGAAAGTTGAGAGTCAGAACTAGGAAGGGGTAGAAGACACTGGACTGTGCTGAGTCTTTTCCTACAGCTGAGAAGTGTGGAAAACTGAGATAAATTTCTTTAAGTCACATGCTTTAACTGTGATGGAGTTGGCCTTCTAGCCCATCCATGCTTCTAGAACCCCCACATTTACTGTACTGTCTTCTAAACTTTGATGCCTAGGTCTCTTATATAAAATGGTATGCCAATTAGTTACAACCTGGCCATATCCTCTTATATACATAATTTTATTTAAAAATTATTACTGTGTCACTTTTTTTTAAAAGATTATTTATTTATTTATTTATTTATTTATTTATTTATTTATTTATTTATTTATTTATTATATGTAAGTACACTGTAGCTGTCTTCAGACACCCCAGAAGAGGGCATCAGATCTCATTTCAGATGGTTGTGAGCCATCATGTGGTTGCTGGGATTTGAACTCATGACCTTCGGAAGAGCAGTCGGTGCTCTTAACTGCTGAGCCATCTCTCCAGCCCCCTACTGTGTCACTTTAAAAAGATGACAGTATGTATTATTTATTTTTAAACTGTATGTGTGTGTGTTTATGTACAGGGTGTGTATGCCGTACCCTTAGAGGCCTAGAGAGGGCATTGGATCTCCTGGAACTGGAATCACAGGCGGTTGTAAGTTCATGTGGGTGCTGGGAACTGATCTAAGGTCCTCCGCAAATGCAGTGAGTGTTCAGAACAGAGGAGCCATTTCTCCAGCCCCTGTTGTGGCTGCTATTGTTATTATTGTATGTGCAACACACATACACACATACAGAGGGAGGGAGAGAGGAAGAGAGAGAGAGAGAAAGAGAATGATGAGAATGATGTCTATATGTGGGTCATGTGATATCTATGTGTGGGTCATGGGCCACATGCACATGTGGAGGTCCGAGGACACGTGAGGAGTCAGTCTCTTCTCCCACCTTAAAGTAGGTCCTGGGAATCGAACTCAGCTCATCAGGTTTGTGCAGCAAGCGCCCTTATCCACTAAGCTAGCCCCTCTCATATACTTTAAATGATTGCAGATTATTGTATCCAATTCATTGTAAATGATGTGTAGAGAGGTGTCAGAATATATCGAGAGAATAACAAAAAGGAGAATAAAAGGAGAGACATGTTTAGTTTGGATGCAGCCGGCCGCCCCAGATACTCTGAAGGTTTGGTTGAATCTGTGACCAGTGGAACTCCTGACTCACTATGACCTGTGGTTTGATGACAAGTGACCAGCTTTAGAGTACAGCCAGCCTCAAGCCTGGTTATCGCATCTCTGGTACAGAGCTCCTCGGGTTGCTCAGCATTAGCATTTCCTTTAAACTCTGAACAATTAACTGAGACTCCAATGTGCTTATTTGGGTTATAGTTCTTGATATTTCATGTATTAGGCACTAAAAAAAAAAAAAAGGAACATTTAAAACATTAATCAATTAATTTAATAAATAATAGAATTTGCCGGGTGCTGGTGTCACATAGTTAATCCCAGCACTTGGGAGGCAGAGGCACACTGATCTCTGAGTTCGAGGTCTGCTTGGTCCACAGAGTGAGTTCCAGGACAGCCAATTCTATATGCAGAAACTCTGTCTAGAAAGAACATACAAGCAAACAAAAAACCACAGAACCAAAAGAGAACGCATTGTTTCTCAGGCTTATGAGTCTTCTCTGATGCCTTGTTTAAGGAGCCTCGAGTGTGAGAAGCCAGGCCATTTCTCTTATGCCAGATTTTCCCTTTTTTAGTAGACAACAGTGGAAGGAGAGGCATAAGACCCCAGTGTTACAGAAACATACACATGTGTGTGTATACACACAAATACATATACACACATGTATGTGTTTGTTTGTGTGTAGGTATAATTCTTTCCAGATCCATCAGTTTTCCTGATTTATAGCTAATTCTTTACAGTATAATTCTATTATGTGATTACCACATTTTTATTACCCATTCACCTGTTTATGGGCATCTGGATTAGTTCCATTTCCTTGCTATTGGGAGTAGCTCAGCAATGCGCGTGAATGTGCAGGGACCTCTGTGTAGGGTACAGAGTCCACTGGCTTCGTGACTTGAAGTGGACCAGCTGTGTCATATGGGAGTTCCATTGTCATGTTTTGGAAAGCCCCCTTCCCACTGACTTCCATAATCGCTGAGTTAGCTTACGCTCCTGTCAGCACTGAATAAGGACCCCTCTTTCCCTATATCCTTACGGGCACTGTTGTTATCTTTTATTTTGATGTTAGCCATTGTGATGTAAGGGGTAAGAAAGAATCTCAGATTAGTTTCCATGAGCTTTTCCCTGATGGCTGAGGATGCTGAACACTTTAAAAAGCATGTATCAGCCATTTGTGCTCTTTTGTCTGCTTGTTTCATCAGCCCATGTATAGATTCTTTAAAAAAAAAAAATGTTTATTTTTTTTGACAGTACCAGGCATTAAACTCAGAGTCTCACACATGCTAGGCACATGCTTTCTCATTGGGTGACATCCCCAGACTTATTTTTTGTATATATGTATGTATGTGCATGTATGTGCATGTATGTGTATATGTATGTGTATGTATGTGCATATGTGTGTATGTATGCATGTTGCATTCACTTGTGGAGGTCAAGGCTAACAGTACTTGGGTGACAGTACTTGGGTGACAGTCCTTGCCTTGTGCTTGTTTGGGGCAGGGCCTCTTTCTTGTTGGCCACTGTGTATATCAAGATAACTGGCCTGCAAGCTTTCAGGTTTTTCTTGTCCCCGCCTCCCATCTGGCTGTAGCAGTCCTGGGCTCACAGACACATGCTACTGTGCCTGGCTCATGTGGTTTCTGGAGATCCTAGCTCAGCTTCTTACACTTGCACAGCAAGCACTTTACCCACTGAGCCGTTGCCTCCGTCCGATTTATTTTTTTGAGACAAGCTTGTGCTATGTAGCAGAGACTGGTCTCCAACTCCCTGTCTTTCTGCCTCAGCCTCTCAAGTGCTTGGAATTCCGGCATGGGCCACCATACTGGGACGACCTAGTATATGTTTTTGTACTTTATCTATTCTTATCCCAAATCTGAAAGGATGGACATATTCTTTTCCTTTGAAGGAAATATTGTATCCTTTGGAAGTGTCTGTCAGTCTCTGTGCAGTTCCAAGTTCCATCTTGCTGGGGTGTGTGACCTCTGCTTGGGCAGACAAAACACAGAGTGATGGTGATTGGTTTGCAGGAAGCACTGATGCACCACTCAGGGGTGAAAGAACACAGCCTAAGATGGGGACCCCGGCCAGGGTGAGAAATGAGGCAGGCTGAGGTTGAAGAGGCAGGGGTTCCCAAACTCCCAGGCATCCAGTTGTAGCCGGAAATCCTCTGGCTTAGCTCAGTGGCCAGTATGTCCTGGAGTGCAAAGGGGCCTTATGCGGGAGACTTAGGCATCGTGGTTCTCTATGGTGAAGGCTTCCCTTATGGTGGTTCTTGATGAGAGAGACAGTCCTTGCTTGTCCATACCGTTTATTTATTGTTCATCATGGAAAATGAGTGCATACGGCTTACTTACTGGGGGTGGACCAGAGATTAAATATCTTTTATAGGAAGGAATGTCTGGGAAGGGAAGCTTATTGGCTAAACCCTCTGGGCCGGCCCATCTAGCTACCTCATTGGCATGGAGAACTCAGTGCTATGTGACTAGAGGTTACAGTCTTTCCTTGGGGGTCGTGGTCATGTGCTCCAGGACAGGAGCCCTGGTTGGGAGTAGGTGAAACTCTTACCATCCTCAGGGCTGAGGGTAATGGGGTTTCTGAACCTACTTGACCTTCCCTGTCTTTGTCTGGTGACATGGTTCCACTTGCCCCACAAGTCTCTGAAGATTCATTTTGGGCAAGATGCACAGGTTTTGAAACAACTTTATTTGCACAGGTTAGAGGAGGGTCCCAGCTGTAGAAGAAGGAGAGGGTTTGTATTTCATGTGATCCTTCTGTTGAAGCGGAGAAGCTGTGTGGAGCATTCTGGCTGTGCCTCTCTAGGTCAGCAGCCTCTGACTGGGAGGGTCAACAGAAGCCAGAGATGACTGGCTCAGGCGTCCAGCTTGACTCTTCTGGCCTGTTGATCCGGATTCACCAATTTTCTTGACTTCACACATGCCCACAGGAAGGTAGGGTACGTAGAGATAATCCTCATTGTCTTAGCTTGGCATTGCCATAACGAAACACCCAAGGAAGCTAATTTGATAAACAGAACACTTATTTTTTGTTCATGGTTTCTAGTTTCATGGTCATTCGGTCCCATCAGCACGGGCCTGTAAAAGTACCGGGCATCACAGTGGGAGTGTGTGACCACGGAGGGTGTTTGCTTCATGATGACCAGGAAGCAAAGAGGGAGGAAGGGGCCTGGGATGCTATCTCCCCTTTGTAGGCACATCTCAATGACCTAACTTCCTCTCACCAGCCCCTACTACCTAAAGGTTCTCCCACCTCCCAGCAGGTGGGTCTCCAGGCTGGGGAAAAAGCTTTGTCTGGTATGTCCCCTCTTGCCCTTTTTGTTTGTTTGTTTTCGAGACAGAGTTTCTCTGTGTAGCCGTGCCTGTCCTGGAACTTGTTCCAGGCTAGCCTCTAACTCACAGAGATCCGCCTGCCTCTGCCTCTGGGATGAAAGTCGCTGCCCAGCTTGCCTGTAAGCCTTTACTCAGCATCCAGACCCAGCTCAGACTATGCTTGGCTTTGGGATGGTTTCCCTGACATCTCAGCTGCAGGTTTCCTCCAGCTACAATAGGCAGCATCACTGGGAAGGCCACCTCAGGTAGGGATGAAGCCTTCAGCCTGCATGTCAAGTGGCACATCTGAGACACTGGAGGTGACTTATGCCTGTATTCATTACTGCTAGGATTGACCCAGCATTTACACCCCAAGAGTGCGGCTCCTGTCCTTGGAACACATGTAGGGAAACTGAGGACAAGGGCAGAGGAGCTCGGAATTGCAAGTCAAGAGCAGTGTGTCCAGAGGATTATGAGACAGGGAACTGTGAGGAAAGCCTTCTTGGAGAGGTGCACAGAGGACTTCAGAGAGGAAATACAGACAGGTGGAGAGGTTAGGCTCCCCCTCCTCTCAGGCTTTGTGATAGCCAGAATCTACCCCATGTGTTTACTTTTGCATTCGTTGTGCTAAGCAGAGCACCTGGGCATAGTAGACATGCCAATGAAAGAAAACATTAGGGTGTTTTCAAGAAGGCATCAGTAATGCCTGGGTTGGGGATGGGACAAGAGGGGAAGGCTGAGACCCAGCCATGGAGGGCCCAGCCTCCCTTCTTTCCTATCGAGCTAAAATGTGGCTCTTTACATTGGAGTGGGGCATAGTTTGCCTTTTATATCCAGCGGCGTCTGTGTGCTGCAGACCTAGAGGCCACCCACCCAGTGTATGGACAGTGACTAGTGTAGCATTCTCTATATAACTGATCGTGCCTGCTGTGAGTCTGGGATCACAGTAGTACATCCACCTTGGACTTCACTCTATGTCATCTCAGGACTTTGCTTGGCCTGGCTGGGCTGCCTGAGTTAGAACAGAGAGGCCCGGAAGTGGCTAAGACTGTGAGGTAAATACACCCTGGGTACTGCTGTGGGGTCACAGCAAGCTATGCTGGAGGCACGGGGCAGATGTTGAAAAGCCTGCCTAGCAACCAGACTGTGGACCAGGTTGAGTTGGAGGTGACCAGAGGAAGCGTAGAGGAGAAGATGAGTGCCCAGACTTCTTTTTGTTTCTGTGGAGGGGGAAACTGTAGCTAGACTTCAGGTGGCTGTGGTAGAGACTGAAGGCAGCTTCTGCAGAAATCACTCTCCCATCCTGAGGTGAAATAACCCGAAAGCACCCGTCTTGCTGTGGCTTTCTGTAAACCATTTAATACCTCCAGGGACCTCCCAGGAAATATGCTAGAGTCTTGTTCCCACTTTCCCTTTGGAAGGGATTGACCCGGGGCACATGGGGAACGGACCAGGCTGGCCTTGCCCTGTCAGGACTCCAGGCAGGGAGGATACCTGAACTGCAGCCTTCTTTCTCTAGATGCTACTGTGTCCTGCATGGGGAAAATTTCTTGCTCCTTCTTACTGTGTCAAGAGCTGGTCACATGACTAAGTAGAGCAATTGCTCTTGTCTGAGAGCCCTGGGGGTGGGGGTGGGGGTGGGGGAACAGTAGATTTTCATGTGTTTTGCTTTCTTCTTTCTAGTTCTGAACTGTGGGTGGGAAATCAGCTAGGCAGGAACCTAAGCAGCCGGACACCCTCAGCTGCCCTCAGCAAGAGCCCGGGCTCTTCTGTTCTCTGAGTGGTGTTTTTATCGGCAGACAGTGTTGCAGAATGGCAACAGCCTTAGCTCTCAGCCTCCTTCCCTGCCCTTCAACATAACTCCTAGCTACTTTGTCTGGGAGGATCAGGACCTTCCTAAATAAGAAATTAATGAAAGCTGCCCCAGCTTACCAGGGAGCAACCAAAATACCAGAGAAATGATAATGTTGCCGTGGTGACCATTATCCCAATATGGCCCAGGGAGATAGAGATGGGAAAGGGGACAAAAGGGTCCCGATCTCCTGGAGACCTGCTTGCCATTGTGGAGGCAGGGGGACAGTAGAAGGGATAGATGATGATATTGCCACGGCTTCTTGGGACGAACCTTTGACTTGTGACATTCTATTCGCTGCTCACTGTGGCTCACTGCAGACTTACAGTAGGAACTTGACCACCCTCCCCATTTCACACAAAGGAAAGGACAGGGCAACAAGCTGGTGTTCACACAACGCCATATGCATGAGGCTGAACCTGAATTTGGGGGCTGTGGAGGTTAGAGTGAGGCCAGCAGGCCAACCACCCCGTCACTCTTTCTGGTCTCCAACTTTGGAAATCTATTTCTTCCTGGGCAGACTATTCAAGGTGGTTAATAGAAGGATACTGTAGATGAGACCCAACTGACCAAAGTATCCCCAAAAGCATTCATGATGACCTATTTGGGGGAGGCACTGTGGCATTTCTATAGCAGCCCATGAAGTAACATTAAGACTGTTATCCCTATTCATTCGAGGGTACCATGAGGCAAGCTAATTATCAGTCTAGGTTTCCACTACCAGAGTGTGGCCACAGAGACATCAACTCAGTGGGAGAAAATTGAGGAAGGTGGAGATAGGGAGGGGCATGGTATCTGTTGGTGGTGTGGCTGACTGATCCCCTCGGTCCACTGGCAGGTTTGTAGTTCAGTAGCCATGCCAACAGGCAGCTGCTTTTCTAAGATGCACCATGAGTCTACTGTGGTCATACCACAGATGTGATGTTATATTCTACTGACCTGATTCTGACTGTGTGACCGGATAGGCCAGATCAGGTAAGATGCACAGCCCCAGCATAGGGCTACTGTGAGCAGGACACTGAGTCTCTAGGACCACAGAGGGTCTCTAGTGTCAGGGAGGATCTTGAGAATGGTGGCATGCAGGTCAGACTTCTCTTATCTCTGGGATTCCCATGGAGTCACAAAGCAGAGGCCCTTGGACCTGGCTCTCTGCTCTCCACAAACATGGGCTTTCTCTCAATTTCTTCTCAAGACAAGCAGTATATTTCCCTCCTTTTCTACTATCCTGTTTGCAAACACTGATTGGCTCCAGTTTACCACCCATGGCTCAGTCCTTTTTAAAACATATAGCTACTCTTGTGTTCTTCTCTATCTAGCTGAAGGTTGTAAGTCCTTTCAGTAGCTGCTGACTTCCAGTAGGAGGCATGCATATGCATGAAAGAAATTATGCATGAAACAAACTGTGGCTTTATCCATACCCATTGTGTGTATTGTGTCAAGTCGAGGACATCACTGATTCTAATATACGTCACTGGTCTATGTGGCACTAAGTGTCAAAAGCTGCCCGTTTAGAGCATGCCATCCATGGACAGAGGTTCCCCAGGTACAGAGACAGTTACAGTGAAACAACAAAACAAGACAAACAGAAAGCAACCGGCGACAGGTGTTTGGGATATTAAAATGGTCATGTTTATACTAACAAATCACAGAAGAAAGAACCCACGGTACCAGACCCGTCTTGTGTAATCAGGTTGAGGGTATCAACAGAGGGGAGAACCCAAAATAGGCCTTGTGTGGCACAGCACCTCTTGAGATATTTAGTAGGCTGATAATATGTTATTGCTGATGGGAATTGATCTTATTGGTTCCGGCAGCCTTCTGGGGAATGTGTCAGAAAGTGTATGCCTAAGCCCCATCCCCAGTCAACTGTCTTTAAATCTATGGGAGTGAGATCTAGGAAATTCTAGAGCATAAAACAAGCCTTCTTCTGCTGGACCCTTTGTTTGGTAATGAAGAATATTAAGATCAGGGAAGGCAGGTGGCCAGGACAGGGCAGAAGACTGACTGCCTCCATTGCTTGAATCTGAAGCTGCACAGTCCAAGCCTGAGCTCAGAGTGCTCCTGTCTCTGCCTTCCTCTCAGGTAGGATGCGGCTTCTCACAGAGCTCAGGCTGTCCATTTCTAGGTCCTGTCTAACACGTGACCTCGGTTTTGGTTTACCTCAAAAGCGTGTGCTGTCTTTCCTCTGTTTGGACGTAAGCACCTGCTAGATCCTGAAGGGACAACCTCGGTTTCCCTTAGTGCCACCCTCAGAGGGACGGTAAGTGAGCACGTGGCCAAGGCCAGGACCACCCCTGGGCCATGCTGAGGAGCCTTTTCCTCTTCAGGCTATGTGGGAACAGTGCCAGCTACTGAAGACTGCATCGGTGTTTGCCCGCTGCCACCCTCTGGTGGATCCTGAGCCCTTTGTGGCTCTCTGTGAGAAGACTTTGTGTACATGTATCAGGGGGCCGGAGTGCGCATGCCCTGTTCTCCTTGAGTATGCCCGAACCTGCGCCCAGGAAGGGATGGTGCTGTACGGCTGGACTGACCACAGCACCTGTCGTAAGTTGCTGGTTTCCCCTGTGCCTGAACAGGCTGTTTGTCTTGGTGGGGGGGGGGTGCTCACAGTGCTTTGGAGCCCTGTTGTGATGTGTGCTTCCCACCACTGCCATCAGCCAGTGTCTACTGAGTCCTACATCCTGAATGGCTCCTACCCTCTGTCACCTAGTCCTCTCAGCACTGACCTGCAGGGGAGTCCCTTCCCTCATGGACTGTGTGGAAGACCAGCAAGGCCCTGTCCCTACCTCTGTTCCATGTCACATCCCTCTTAGTACCCCATGACTCCCTCAGGAAAGCCATACCCTGGCTTCCCACAGTTGTCTCTGCTTCAACCCAGCAACAGTTAGGTCTTGATGTTCATCTTTACAGTGTTCCTGAGTTAGAAGTGTCAGGTTATCTAAGCTGCCTGTGACGTGGCCCGAGAGACCAGAAAGGCTTCATTAAACCTTCCCTTTTATTAACTCATCCTTCCGGCCTCCAGGCACAGTGTGTGCTGTTCCATCAATCCTGCCTTGTAATACCCATTTGGGCATCTCTAAATCTCACTGGGTCCATAGTCATTGTCACTATCTCTAGATCACCATGATTAAATAGAGACTTCTGGTCACCTTGCAAAAGCCATCTCTCTCACTACACTGGTCAAAAGCCCCTTGATGGGCAGCTGGTTGGCTATAATTAGTCAGATAATGCGGACTGGAGGAGGAGAGGGCCTGGCTGATACTGACATTGCACATTTGAGTGTCACTGTGTGGCAAACAGCTTTGCCATCAGGGCCTGCCATCTCCGCTGTGGGGGTGTGGGAAGGTGGAGGTTAGAGTTGCCTTCTCTGAATAGGGAGTGGCTGTCTTTTTAGACCTTTGAAGGTAGGGTGGAGGAGATGTCTGATAGATGGTCTTAAAGAAGGAGTTGGGGGCAATTGTTTCAGGAGAGATAGGCTCTGTGTGGTGAACAGAGATGGTCTGGCAATATGGCTCAAAGGGAGCTTAGAAAAACAGTGGAAATAAGTCAGTATCACCAAAGAGAGCATGGATAGAGTGCCCTGAGCTGGGGGTGAGGTAGCATTTGGTCGGAACCAATATTGTGAGGAAGAGAGGCTCAAAGAGGAGGAAGCGATGATTTCTTGCTGGTCCCTAGAAGCCATCCCTTTTCAGTCCAGAATTTGGTATTACCTTGAGAAAGTTGAAGTTGAAGAGGTCAGAACACTTAGAGACAAGCTTTCTTCATGGAGAATGAAGAACAGATAGCCACGAGGCAGGGTGTCTGGACCGGGCACAGCAGTGAGTCTTGGCTGGGATCTTGCAAAACAGAAGATGCTCTTTCAGGGAAATGCTGGCTGCAGAGGGACCATGGGCTGGTGGGTTGGAGATGGCCCCTGAGACCCTCTAGACAGAGTGGATAGTCAGAGCGCAAAGCTGGCATGGCTTGCAGTGTGGTTTAGAAGCTGCTGCACTGGTACACAGCTTTGGGAGACTCCTTTGATTTGTCTTTCAGGCCCAGCATGCCCGGCTGGCATGCAGTATAAGGAGTGTGTGTCTCCTTGCGCCAGGACCTGCCAGAGCCTGCCTATCAAGGAAGTGTGTCAGCAGCAATGTGTAGACGGCTGTGGCTGCCCTGGTAATGAACGTCCCTCTTCATCTATAAACCTGAGGCCCTGCCAGAGTCCTGGACTTTGGGAAGAGAGATGAAGGCCACTTGTGTTTTTCCCTCATGGCCGAAATCAGAGGTCTTTTATTTAGCTTTTTTAAAGTCTTTGTATGGAGAGACCTGGATTGAACTGGCCTTTATTTTGAATTAATGTTTTCCCATTGTACTGTTCTCAGAAAGCACTGTGTCTAGGAAACTGTCTTGGTCCTAACACTGACCTTGTTCAGGGAGCTCCTGGCCTAATCTGAGATGTGGTTTTGTTTTCTCAGGGTTCAGGACGCCAGTCTGGGAGTAAGGTCTTATAAAATATGTCCTGGATTTGCCATGTGTGCTCAGCTGATAGGCTTTTTGTTAGAAATGGTCTGTCCAGGAGACTGAGTGACGGTCATGAGCTGTATTCGGTTATACCGGTTAGGAAGTCCTGAGGCTCATGACTTCTCTCCTTGATGATATTGAGCAAAACTATTGATTCAGTTCAACCCCCTAGGGTGTGAAAAGGAATAACTCAGCACACTTACACACATGGCATCAAGTAAATTCTTCGAGATTCCTCTGAGAAGCCTCCACCTAGGCTCATGGGCTCGTCCACTGGACCACCCTGAGCAAGTTCTGTGACCCATTCTTTCTTCAGTAGAATGAGGGTTGATCTCTCCCTCCCTCATATGCCATAAGTGTCAAGAATAAATGTCACAGTGTGTTGTCTTGGAGTTTTCCAGAAGAAACACCAAGCCTCTGGTTGCCCATGGGGTTCTAAAATCGAGAGATAGACAATGATCTCTGACGGTGCTGAGATCTCTGCCTTGATGCCCTTGGAACAGAGGGAGAGGTCCTGGATGAAGACGGCTGTGTGCAGAGCTCCGACTGTCCTTGTGTGCACGCTGGGAAGCGCTACCCTCCTGGCGCCTCCCTCTCTCAGGACTGCAACACTTGGTAACCTTAACACCACATAGCCTGGCTTGGGGAAGGGGAGGCTGTGACAGGAGTGGGCAACAGTCTGTGGACCAGGAGCTGTCCTGGATTGAGAGCAGGGAGTAGGGCGTTGGCAGGGGGGTCTGAGCAGCTGTAGAAGGCAAGCACAGAGAAATCAGAGGACACATCTTTCCCAGCAGCTGACAACTCTTGCTGTCTTTCCAAATGACAGTTTAGTAAACAATGCTGGTCCTCTGCAAAGAGTCTACATGACATCAGGCATCAAGCCTCTCTCCTTAAATCTTTTGTCTGCTGGGTAGTGGTCAGCAGAATGCTCTAGTGGGGCCTCCTTGGTCTCTGTTCTCTGGCACCTCGGTGGGTCTAGCCTGAGCACCTGTCCCTGGTTAATTCATGCATCTCTTCAAGAATAACCCTGAACATTACCTCTAATGAGCTCACCTGTCTCTGCACACGGTGGGGGGTGGGGGGATAGCTCCTTCCATCTCCAGTCCTTTCTGGTTTGCAGCCTCTAGTGCAGCAGTTCTCAACCTGTGGGTGGCAACCCCCGTGGGATATCAGATATCTACATTACAATTCATAACAGTAGCAAAATGACAGTTATGAAGTAGCAATGAAAATAACTTTACCGTTGGGGGTCACCACAACATGAGGAGCTGTATTAAAGGGTTGCAGCATTAGGAAGGTTAAGACCCTCTGCTCTAGTGCCTGCTAAGCCTCAGGGGTCCTCCCTCTAGCACGGCGCTCCGCTTGTCTGTTTCACCGGGGCTTTCTTGCTTCCTCCCCCGACCTGTTATGCATGGGGAGATGACCAGGACTCTTGATTACCAGAGCAGATCTTCAGGGCCACTGTAGGTTTCCTTTTTCTCTCTTAGTTTCTTCCCCTTTATGAGCTCTCCAAGGATCTGTTGTGGCCAAAGCCATGTTCTGTATCACTTTAACCCTTTAAAGACTGCTGTGGCGCCGTTTGGTTCCCTTCTTTTCTCCTATATGTTTTCTCCGGGGAGGGCGCACTATCTGTGATGAACGCTAATTTAATTCGGTGCCCTCCTGGCAGAACCAGTGACCCAAGCATGCTCTTTTGTCCAACAGCATCTGCAGAAACAGCCTATGGATCTGCAGCAATGAGGAATGCCCAGGTAGGCTTGTACAGACACCTTTTCTCCCTTCTCCCTTTCTCTATGGAGAGCTGTGATCCCCTCTGCCCTGCCCTGCTGGACAGAGAGCCCACAGCCCAGCAGACGGTGACCCTTCTGCAAGACCTCCTGACCTCAGCTCTGGCTTTGGATCTCAGCCCCGTGGTCTGCTCACTGTGGGCCGTGGTAGCTCCTCTACAGCAGCTGAAGCAGGAGGAGGCTGCCCTGCCCAACTTCTGTTTGCTCAGGGTGGGGCCTGGGGGATTTAGTTGCTGAGCTGTGAGACCTGAAGGGCAGGGCTGACTAAGCAAAGAAAGAGAACTTCTTGGGAAAATCAAGAGGAAGAAGAAGGTTCTGGCAACTCTTTTGGCTTGAATTGATAGTATGGCCTGGATTTTAAGGGCACAGCTAGGCTTCTGTGGCCCCAGTGTAAAAGCGAAGGGCGGAGGGTGGAGATTTATTCAACACCGGGAAGAGGAACAAATAAAGGAGTGTCCCTAAGCCTTCCCAAGAAGCCCTTACTGCTGTCAATCCGGTTTCTACTTGATGCTCACTTCTGCAGCAGGTGCAGCCTCACCCTCATGGATAATTGCTCTCAGCTGCCAGGGGCTCTGTCCTGGGGAGGTTGTGTTATTTCAGGAATCTAGGTGACTCAAGAAGAAAGGTTATCAATGAGGTAGCTCTGTACCTTCAGCCAAGGTAAAGGAGACAGGCACCGGGAAAGCAGAGACTGATACCCACTGTTTATCCTGTTCTTGGCGAATTCATGGCCCAAAGGAGAAGTCAACGATTTTTAACAAAATCTGCTTCCTAGTGCTTTTTTGTGAGTTTAATTGGAATTTTCTAGAATGCTTGGTATGCTGACCACAGTATGGTCCAAATGCTGAGAGAACTGGGGTAGCAAAGGGCCTTTCCTAGCGACCCATTGGAATCTGCTTTGGGGTCTGCAGTGTAGCCTCTGCCTTCGGCTTTTTCCTGCTTAGCCTCAGCTCCATTTACTGCAAACCTTGTGCATCCAAAGCTCCCCCTGCCTCTCCAGAGAGAAAAGACTCTGGACTTTTCCCTTTGTGCTCTCTCATGTGATGTTTTCGATATGCTGAGGACGTGCTAAGACTTTATCTTGTTATCTCACTGTTACAACCCTGAGACAAGCAGTTTGTTTTCTCCTTGTAAATGAGAAAACAGACAAGACAGGTTAAGGAATTTTCTCAAAGTCACACAGCTCCTAAGAGGCAGAGCCAGAACTAAAGTGCACAATCAGCTGATTTTCTACCTGTCCTTTCTCCCCTTTGCTGGCCCTAGACTTAGGTAGGTCAGAAGTGACTTGGACACCTGCACCTGATCCCAAAGGGTCATTTGGGATCTTATCTAACACATATGACCATGTCACACTGGGAAAATTCTGGACTTGATGGAAAGCTGGATCAATTACTTTGGCCCAGCAATGGCCAACTAGTCTCCGTGTCCTTTGGGTCATCCTAGAAGAAATCACTTTTGAAAATGCTCACATTCCATGGAGGAATCTGAACCCTCCAATAGCTAAGGCAGAAGCGCCATTGCACAAGACCCGTGAGCCGCAGTGAACAGAGCTAGGAGTTTAGCTCTCTGTGTTTCCATCAGACCGACTCCTAGCTGCGGGAATCCTAGTACCAGTGACTTCAGGGAGAGGCTTCTTTCCATTACCCTTCCAGTCACCCATTCACCTAGCCATGGCTACAGTATCCACTGTATCCAAGAAAGTTTTGTCTGGACAACATAATCCCATGGGCTTCAGTTCAAAATCTCTAAGAGCTTTGTTGCGGATTCAAGACAAGCAGTGTTTTGATGCCTGGAAGGGCAGGTAGCCGGGTCCGACTTGTGGTCTTAGGACTAGTCCTATCCATGGTTTGCCGACAAAACTACGGAACCATACCTCGTTCTCAAAACCCTGCTCTGCCCCTCCCCTCATCTGACCGCCTCCACCCATGGCGGCCAGACTTAGGCTTCTCTCTCCTCAGTCTTACCACAATCCTGCTGCCAGTGGGCTGTCTTATCACTCAGATAATTGGGAAGAGCTATGATGGGAAGGTTGGTGGAAGGTTCTGAAAGGGATATGCCTAGCTCTCCAAGGAAAGACCAGAGCAGGGCTTCTGGGACGACCCTGGAGGCGCTGTATTATGCATCTTAGAGGTCTAGGCTTGGGTCCTGGACAAAGATGAACATGTGGTACTCGTCAATCCCTGTGCCACAAATCCCCAAATATAACGGGTCACTTTGAAGGCTGCCTAGAACACGGAGCTTAGTGTGGGGACTGAATAGGGGGAGGGGGAGGGGGAGGGGGAGGGGAAGGGAAGGGCTTAGGGCTGGGGTGGAGAGGGGCTGGTGATCCCCATGGATGGTGTACTAGAAACTGTTACTTATTTTGTTCAGAATAGTTTCTTACTTCCTTATTTATTTATCTGGAACCGGGGATAGTACCAGAGACTTGTGCATGCTCGTTAAATGCTCTGCTGATGGAGTGATGCCCTAGACCCCACTCCCTGTTCAGGATAATTTGATGGATTATAATTTAGCCCTATGATTTCACCCTGAGATTCAAGGCCAGTCTGCTCTGTCCCAGTCAGGAAGAAGACACGCCCGGTATCCCTGACTAACAGGCAGCTAGGAACTTCTCCCCCATGGCAGTGGGCTTTGAGGTGCTTGGATTTACCTGGGATTCTGTTCCCCCACTCTCCCAAGGTCTGGGAGTGTCCAGTAGTCTGTCCATACCCTCGCTGGGCTCCCTGTCCATACCAGTGCTCCTTCAGGCCCGGCATGAACTGGTCAGTAAACAATGCATTGTGTTTCATAGCCAGGCTTTCCCTTCTGTGTTGTCCTCCTGCTCCTTGGCAGGTGACCACACTGACCCGGGTCAGAGAGGCTTGACCCTGAAGTGAGTAGGCTTATGAGAAACTGTGGACCCCCACCCATGGGTAGCCTATGATGTCTAAGTTCAAAGCACTCTTTGCCCACTGTGAAGGTTGGTCCGGTTTAACTTCTCTGTCCTGTCTCCCTCATCTGTCAGCTAGGAATGACAGTGCCCATCAGGACCCAGGAAGTGGCTCCCAGAGAGAGTGCAGAGATCACCATGAATATTTGGTCAGAATTAACACTACTGAGCTAAAGACCAGCTTAGAGGAGCCCGGTGTCTACAGGAAGTCTGGTTTACCTTGCTGGAGGTCTGTGGACTGATGTTACCGTAGGGATGGCTGTAAGAAAAGATGCAGGCCGTTAACTCAAGAAGGGCATCCTATCCAGGGCCTGTGTGCTGCACACCTGAGGGGTTGTTTACAAGGAAAAGAGGGTCCATTAGATGAGAGAGTTCCTGCTTCTCTTTCTCTTCTTCCTCATCCTGCCTGTCTCCCTCCCTCACCCCCTCTTCCTCCTTCTTCTAAATGACAGGGGATCTTTACCCCAGAGCAGCCTTGCTTTAACATTAGAAGGTCCATTTTGTACTCTCTTTTAAGAACCTCTGACTTTCCATCCATCCATTCAGCTCCAGTCTGGTGGCTGCCCTTTCCTGCCTGCCCATGAACAAATGCCTTAGCTGTCCTGTCTGGACCCGGGAGCATGAGTCTGGCCATGTGGCCCATTGTTTGGTTGGATGTTCTAGTTCTCTCGGCCAGCAACTACCCGGCAGCCCACCAGTCCATTTCCCCAGGTTTCCTGTGTTTGCATCTTGGTCCCTCTATTGTACCAAGGAGATAAGCCACATATAATATTTAGACTTCTGATTGCTGAGAAAGAAGTCAGCAGGGTGAGAGCAGGAAGCCAGATCAGAGGATTAGATTCCGGGCCTGGACATTTTGCTTTCAGATAGTTGCGGTGCTTTCTGGTTGACCCTGCTTTCCCTGGGTATTGTCGGAGAGACTGAAAGTCCAGTTTCACACTCAGATAAGAGTGTTCTTGAGAGAATGGAGATGGCTGGGGGAAGAATCCCACCCATTTCACGCCTGCCAGGTCAAGGCATTTGACATAAATGACCACATTGCTCTGTTTGTTCAACCGTGGTGACTTTAGAAAAATACCCATTTTGACATCGCTAGTTTCCAGGATGTTCACAATGGCTTGGGGTGACCTTTGGCCCCATCGTGCGGCTCCTCAGCTCTCCACCAGTGTTTAGTCTACTCTTGCCCTTTCTCAGGACATGGTGTAGGAGGAGATGTGGTGAGACTGAGCTGGGGCCATCCTAGTTCCTTCAAAGTTCATCAGGCTGGTTTTATTCACTGATCATCCTAGCATACTGGACGGGAGCAGTTGCCCTGGGGACCAGACAAACACTTGTCAGTCCCTTGGGGCTACTTGCCCTTACTCAACCTTCAAATGCTCCAAGGCAGTAGCACAGCTGGATTCAAAGTTGTACATTTAGCCTGGCCCAGCACTGCCCGTCACTGAGAATACCAATGAGGTAGCAGACGGTGGGATCCCCTCTTTCCTGTCCTTGTCATTTCGGCAGCAGGAACTACCTGTGGCTTTTCAGGACTTCCAGGCTATGTTAGGACCCAGCATCGGCCCTGGATATGGGCACAGGTGGAGTCATAGAACTCCTCAGAGAAACTTCCAGGGCTGGGCTATGCTGAGGAGAACCTAGGGTGTGGAGTTAGGAGTAGTGGGTGGCAGGAGGCCCCTCTTTCATAGGACACAATTTCTGCAGAGTGATGGCAGAAATGAACGAAGGTGCCACAGACACTCAGCTAGAGACTGGCAAGAGAGCACGATGCCTGTTTTAACCACAGTAGGTCCGTCGTGGCCTTCGAGGATGGGTGGAGACATTGGGAGGGCCTCTTCCGTGTGGATATCCTCTAAGGCATGAGGTCAGGGTTGAGCCCTTGAAAGATGGAGTGGTGAAGTCAAGATTGTATAGGAGGGGAGCAGAGAGTCTCCACCTGCAGATGTATCTATCAGCTTGGGCTGGGTGCTGACCTTGCGAAGGTCAACACTGCCCGGCCATGCCTCCTGCCTGTGCCACGCTCCCCGAGAGCCTGCCCTGGCCCTGAACAGGTTTCCTTATTGGCTAGGCTAGGGGCAGAGATGGAGTCTGATTGGCACTGGGCCAGTCTCTCTTTTTCTCATCTTTTCTTCATGGCTGTCCTGGAGTGAGGCTGAATCCAGGCACCTCCACATGCCAGTTCAATGAGAGCTGTGCTTTTAGGCAGCCTCCCCTGTCCTGTTGAGCAGAGATCTACCCAGGTTTCAGGCTACTGCAGCTGTCCTGGCCTTGAGCAGGGAAGTTTGGGGCCTGTGGAGTAGACTTCAGGAAAGCAGTTAGGGGCAGAAGCTCAGGTGGGTTCAGGCCCTGACTCTAGCACAGATTGAATTCAGCTTTGTAGTCATCTTCCTTAGCTGCCCTGTTTATAAAATGGGGTGTCGACCTGTGACTAGCTCATCTTGTGGTTTGAGAGTGGGAACTACCTGTCTGAGACTCCTCTGACCCCACTCTGTCTTGATCGTCATGGGGGAGAGGGTACCTGGGGGCTTTGGGGAGGGGCACCCTGTTTTCACATGTACCTCACCTTGCCAAGTTATAGCCTCTCCCCTCACCTCTTCTTCTGGGTCCTTCCAGGGGAGTGTCTTGTCACAGGCCAAGCCCACTTCAAGAGCTTCGACAACAGGTACTTCACCTTCAGTGGGATCTGCCAATACCTGCTGGCCCGGGACTGCCAGGACCACTCTTTCTCTATTGTCATAGAGACCATGCAGGTGAGCTTGGCTAGGCTGCCTGTCAGAGGGTTGCAGAGCCTCATGGTCAGAAGGCAGTAGTGTCCTGGAGGGCTTGAGCACCTGTCTGTGCATGGGAGAGAGCCTTCTGCTGGCCTTCAGTGACTTTATGCAAACCCAGCCTGTCTTTCCCTTCTTAGCTCCTGAGAGATGGCTACTTTTTGTTACTCAAGAGGGTCACACCCCTCAGGTCTAGTCTGTGGCTCCCTAAACCTCTGCTCTTTGAAACTGAGAACTAATTGGGGTGGGGAACAGCAGGGTCCCCTCCTTTGTGTGTGCCATGGTACCTGGTATGTACTCTCCAGCTAATGAAGCAAGGATGGGGACATTTGTAGGCCTTCTACCCTGGGGTAGAAGCCCTGATTGTTTTGGGTTAATAGGCTCAAGGAAAAAGAAGAGCTGAGGGCTTAGTAAGGCTCACTGTGAAAACCCATGCAAGACTGGGAAAGGTGTGGGCAAGGCTTAGGACCTTCTTGACAACTCTGGGCACCCCATGCTCTGTGAGAATGGAAGTGTGCTGCTGTTCCATGAGGCCCACACACTCCAGAGCTCAGGTTGGGTCCTGGCCTGGTAGGGGTTGTGGTAAGGTCACTCTGCATTTCTGTTTTTCAGTGTGCTGATGACCCCGATGCTGTCTGTACCCGCTCAGTTAGCCTGCGGCTATCTGCCCTGCACAACAGCCTCATGAAGCTGAAGCACGGGGGAGGGGTGGCTATCGATGGCCAGGATGTCCAGATTCCCTTCCTGCAAGGTAAGCTCATGCCCGCTTCCTCTGTTCTGTACCAACCCATGTCCCTGCCCGCTGAGGGTACCCCCTTGTTCCTGGGAACCTGATGAAGATTTAGATGGGGCAGATGGGAGGTGTCCTGGGCACCCTGACTTTGGAAGAGAAGAGGGCTTCCAAAAGGAGAGGGTGACCCAGTTGAGAGGCCAGGGTCGACAGACAGATGGTTAGCTCAAAGTTTGTGACTTGGCGTAAGAGCCTCATGAGAAAAACCTTCTTGCCTCGTGTCTTCACCCACGTCACATGAACTGGCTTTGTACTGAATGACTCCCAACCTTTACCCTCAAAGCAACTCTCAAATCTCTCTCCTCCACGACTCCTGGGTCTCCCGTAGCCTACAACCCTAACCTTGTACATAGTGGATGAACTTGGCAAGTGAGCACACGGTGTTTCATGTGTGTTTGTGCTACGTGCGACCCCCAGGGAGCTGATGTATTCCCCCAGGACAAGGCATAAGCTTTTTCACAGCTCCGCCTTTCTGTAGCTGCAGACTTTGCTATGCTCAGCTTTGCACACCGCTCTTTCAGCTAGGACAACTTCCAGCCTGGAAGGCCAACAGGGGCCCAAGGTTTAGCGGTTGTCATAGACACTTTCCTTCAACTTGGAAGGAAAGGGTTTATTTCATTGGACACTTCCACCTCATAGTTTATCACTGAGGGAATTCAAGGCAGGAACAGATGCAGGCACCTGGAGGCCGGAACTGGTGCAGAAGGAAGGCTGCTTACTGGCTTGTTCCCCAGGCTCCTGTTCAGTTACTTTTCTTATATCTGCCCAGGGCCACCTGCTCAGGGGTAGCACAGTCAAGAGAATGTCACAGACATACCTATGGGTCAATGGAAGCATTCTCTCAATTGAGGTTCCTTCCTGCCAGGTGACTCTAGTTGAAAACGGAGAGGATTCCCTCAGCTCCAGGCTCTCAGGATGTTGGAGCTTTTGCTGCCCTCTTGCGTCCATAAGGGGAATTACAGGTCATGGTAGACCAGTGGCTCCTCTACCCATGCAGTTCACCATTCCTCCAGAGAGCTCTCCCCCACCCCAGCCTCATAGACACTTATCTGATTTCCACTCCTTGACTGTCATTGCCATAATACTTTGAGACCTCACAAACACAACTTTGAGACCCGCAACACACCAGTCACCCTTGACTTATGGCTTCAAGGTGACCTCCGCATCCAGCACACGGTGATGGCTTCTGTACGCCTCAGCTATGGGGAGGACCTGCAGATGGACTGGGATGGCCGCGGGCGGCTACTGGTTAAGGTAGGTCCCTCTCCAAGCTCCAGCCTCGCCGGAGCCAGACCCTTACAAAGTACCCCTTGTGCTCTTGGCAAAATAGCTTTGTGTGGTAGGAGAAGAATTTCTTTCTCCTCACACTCTACACCCCCAGAGCAAGGAACAGGCCTCTCTGTGTGTGAGAAGCTGATGTTTGTTTTCTGGGTGCTCCCTGTTGTGCCCGGGGTTATCCCTTTGGGGCTTGGGTACTGTGCTAATCTCCAGAATAGATGTCAGAGTCCCCTGTAAGACTGGCATTAAGGCAGGTTTGCTGGCCAGTTTCTGAACTGCAGCAAGGCCTTGGGTCAGGGACTGGGCACTCGCTGTGGGGAGCAAGGAAGGGAAGAACCAGATTGGGGTGCCCATCTCAGACCCAGTATCCTGACCATACGACATCTGAAGAAGGCCATGGGTGGGGGGGATCCTTCAGATTCCTTACTGAGCCACTGGAAGAAAGCATGTGTAGGCCATGTCTTCTGGGTGATTCTCTAATCAGGTTGGACAGTAACATGCACATTTCACTGGGCTTCCAGATTTGTTGGCCTTGCAAAGTCCCTGGCAGGTGGGCAGACCAGGGACTGGTCTAGTGCTGTCTCATAAGGGAGATAGCCAGGGGACATCGGGAGCCACCAGCAGCCCTTACCCAGTCACAACACAATGAGGGTTAGTTCTCTGGCTGATATTCTCCTGTTGTTAGACCAGGGTCCTCATTGTCAGGTCTCAGGATGCTGTTAGATTCTTAAAAATAGCTGAGGAGAGTCCCCAAGATCTTTAGTGAGGTTATATCTACTAATACTTGCCAGGCCAATGGCTAAATCAAAGCTGAGCATAGTGACATATCCCAGGGATGAGGAGGATGAGACAGGGGCTGGAGGCCAGCCTGGGCTACATAGTGAGTTTTAGCCCACCTGAGCTCAATAGCAAGATCCTGACTCAACCAGAAAAGCAAAATCCCAGCCAGTAAAAAAAGAGTTAAACCAGGGGCATTAAAACACTTAATACATTTATAACATAACACTAAACCCTGTTTCCTGACAGACATTTGTAAGCACTTTTCTCTTGGAAAAATAAGTTAGACAGGGATCAGGAGACAACAGTAGGCAGCAAGAAGAACGACATGGCGGCATATGGCTGCAAATTTCCTTAATGATTCATTTAATAGAAGACAGCTGGATTCTCATATCTATTTCTGCAATCAATCTGCTACAGTGTTTCAGATCACACGGCCTCTGGAAAATTCCACTGTGTGCTTGTAAGCCAACGAGAAGGGAAAGACAAGAACAAAATCTTGGAACTATGGAAATATTCAATCTGGAAGGGCCTTGAAAGACCCTCATGGCTCCTAAGACATCATTTTGAGAAACAGCATCCTAGGTCACACCAGTGTGGCAGTGTGGTTTAATTTTAAGCTGGAAAGTCAGGGAAGACCTTGATGCTGTGTGTGTGTGTGTGTGTGTGTGTGTGTGTGTGTGTGTGTGTGACACTTGGCATTTGTAAAACAAGCAAGGAAGGCCAGTTGCCCACCTTTCTTACTTGCATGTCTGTGGGTCTGGAACCTTCCGTATACACCTTAAGTCAGATCTGGGAGCTGGAAGGGGCTTCTAAGATGACCACAGGGGTCCAGGCCTAACCTGTGAGGCTTTGGAACTTTCTGGTGGAGTGTGTGTAGGGGCCACCTAGTTTCATTGATTACTCACAGAGCTACAGTTGGACTCTTGGGTCTGGACCCTACCAGCTCTTCAAATCTGCACTGTAGAATCCAGTGGTGCCCCAGCTGTCCCGGGGAAAGGCTGCCTCCACACCACTGCTTGGTCCGGAGTGTGCACTGTGGGTTCAAACTTGTGGCTCACCGCTGAAGTCTGATCAGAGAGTGAGAGATGGGGCTAGACTCTGAGCCCTGCTTCCTTCCCGGAGCCCTCAGCAGGAGAGTAGAAGAAAGGCATTGCTTCCGGACACCAGACACAAGCTCCTGGGGGTTTGGACTACACCCAGCTCAGTCTGCCTTGCCTGTTTGTGACCAATACCTGTTCAATGAACAGTTTGCGCTTTGTCTCACTGTTGCTTAGCCCATGTCTGCTTGTAGGCTTGATAGTCATGTGTAGGCAGCATGTGGGGCTGGGGGATTCATTCTGCTTGCTCTTTCCAGCTGTGCCACCCTCTCTGGGACCTTAGGCAATCTCTCTCCTCTCCTCTTCTCTCCCCTTCCTCTCTCTCTCCCTCTCCTCTCTCTCCCTCTCCCCCCTCCTCCCCTCCCTCTTCTCCTTCCCCCTTCCTTCATCTCCCCCTCCCTCCCCCTCCTTCCCTCTTTCTCTCCCTCTTTGCCCCTTCCTCCCTTTCTTTCCCTCTGCCCCTCCCCTCCTTCCCTTCCTTCTCCCTCTTTCTCTCCCTTCCCTTTCTCTCCCTCGCCCCCCCCCGCCTCCCCTGCACCTTCCAAAATGACTGAATAATCCCTAGAAACTCTTCTCTGACGAATGAATGACAGCCGAGCGACAAGGACAGGGCCAGAACCGCGCTGCATAGTTTGCAGTGTTCCTCCCGTTCGCAGCCCAGGGCTTAGTCCTCCTGACATTTATTTTTCACCTGGGGAAATTTTTTGGTGAAAATGATCTCATTGGCTAAGCAATGGAACCATTGTGGCACTGGGGGGACAGCTGCTCCAAGGCCCGGCTTCTTCCGGCAGCTGTCCCCAGTCTATTCTGGAAAGACCTGTGGTTTGTGTGGGAATTACAACGGCAACAAGGGAGACGACTTCCTCACGCCGGAGGGCCTCGTGGAGCCCCTGGTGGTAGACTTCGGAAACGCCTGGAAGCTTCAAGGGGACTGTCCGGACCTGCGCAGACAACACAGCGACCCCTGCAGCCTGAACCCACGCTTGAGTATGTGAGCTGCAGAGCCCCGGGGTCTCCCGTGTGCCAGGCATTCCACGGGATAGAGATCGTGGGGAGGCAAAGATGGAGCAATTGGCCCAGCCTTTATTTTGACTATTGGCCTTTGAGATCTACATTCGGCTCATTTCCTTTTCAAAGTTTATTTATTGAACACCCTCCATTGATGGGTGAAAGCCCGAGAAAGAAGAGAATATTGGGTCGTTTCTGGCCCGGAAAGGTCCCAGTCTAGAGCAGCAGTGGGCGCGGGAGCTTAAAGTTGAATTATTGTGCGATAGGTGCGCTGCAGCGACCCTGTGCAGACACGGTGCTGCAGCATCCCTGTTCTCACTAGCTTCTGCTATTGTGACCACCGTCTCCTGTCAGTGGGTCTTTGGGGAACGCATTTTTAGCCGTTACCGAGCCAAACACAGGACAGTAAATTGGCACCAGAAGCCAGAGCTAGATAGACTGACTTTTTGCAGCAACTGTAGACAGAAAAGGGAACTGGTTCTACTCGTGGGTAAGGGCTGGGGATGAGGTTTGGATGTTAAGAGTCCCTAAGGCTGGCCCCAGAGGCCCTGGCAACGCCATGTCTTATTCTGCACAGACTCTTCTTTCTCTTCAACAGCCAGGTTTGCGGAGGAGGCTTGCGCGCTCCTGACATCGTCCAAGTTCGAGGCCTGCCACCGTGCAGTCAGCCCTCTGCCCTACCTGCAGAACTGCCGTTATGATGTTTGCTCCTGCTCCGACGGCCGGGATTGCCTGTGTAGTGCAGTAGCTAACTATGCTGCTGCGTGTGCCCGAAAAGGCGTGCACATCGGGTGGCGCGAGCCAGACTTCTGTGGTGAGAGCCCCATAACCAGTTAACTTTCTTTAGGCAACCAATTCAAACTCTTCTGACAACTTGTGGCTCTGGGTCCACCTGTCCTTTTCAAAGGTACTTTCTTTAAATTATTATTTCATTTGGAAACAGGCCCTAGTGACAAGCTTGGGGCTACAGTTCGTTTGCAGCCATTTCTTCTGCCTTCTGCTCCTGGCTGGTGATAGGGTGAGTTCCTGCGTAAAAGTAAGTTGGAACCCCTTACAGAAGCCATGGAACCTTGGAGCGAGCGTGGGCCTGCCTGAGATTGCCTGTAATTGCTGCCACCTAGTGTTCATTCCGTGTATGAGCATGCCGTGAGTGGATTTGGAACACAGGAATACTTTGCTTGTAATTTTAGGCAAGACAGACATGGAACCTGGCCCACGTCTTTGGCATTGTATAAAGTTATGCAGCATTGAATAATGTCATTGTTCTAGTTGACTTTGCATCTGTCCTAAGCTGGGTGGATTCCTGCCATCAAAGATGGTCTTTGCTCCTGCACCATGGTCCCCTGGGCAGTTAAACCCTGCATACGGTTTTGTTGTTTTTCCTCTGGCGACATTTGGCTAGTGTCCAGGCTCAGATAACTGGTAGGTAGAATCTTTTTTTTTTTCTTAATTAATTAATTAATTAATTAATTTTTGATACTTTAATTACATTTCCAATATTTCCCCTTTTTCTGGGTCTCCTCTTTGGAAACTCCCTATACCCTCCCCCTCCCCGCCTCTGTGAGGGAATTCTCCTCCCACCTACCCGCCCACCCATCCCCATATTCCCACCTTGACATTCCCCTTTACTGGGGCCTCTAGCACCCTCAGGCCCAAGGGCCTCTCCTTTCTCCCTGATGGCCATCGAGGTCATTCTCTGCCACATATGTAGTCCGAACCATGGGTCAATAGATGTGTATTCTTTGGTTGGTGATCCGAACTCCGGGACGACGGGGGGGTGGTGGTGTT
>CM052700.1:21813283-21870972 GCA_028551405.1 Uromys caudimaculatus | reverse complement strand
TCTTGTTAACTCTGATGTTAGTTTATCTTACTCTGTCTGGCTGTGGCTTGCCCCTCCTGCAGGTCTCTGTGTCAATACTCCTTGAAGACCAGCTGTCTCTGAGAGGTGTTTGGGTTTGGAGTGCTGTGGCACAGGGTCAGCTCTGGGGTGCAGACAGAAACCAGAATGATCTTGTCCCCAGCTGTCCCTTGGTTCCTATGCCCTGATGGCTCTGCAAGGGTCCCTCTTGGTCCAATGGGTTTGCGCAGAAGTGGTGGTTTTGCCTGTGTTCAAAGGTGTGTCAGCACTCCTGGGATACCTGCTCTCTCCTGGAGCCTTGTGGCCCAGGCTGGGGTCCCCAGGCAGAGGCCCCTGGTGGCCCAGGCAGAGGTCTCCACCCACAGGTGGGAACCTGAAGGTTCAGAGATTTTGTGTTCCCCGGCTTCTCAGGTGCTGGGTCCTGGCGGATCCGGGCGGGTCCGGGTGAGAGGTGTTGCTCCCCTTAACCCCACTCACTGCTTTCCCAAGCTCCTGGGAGGGTAGCTTTTTTTGGCGCGCATTGGCTATGGATTCCTAGTGGCCCAGGCAGAGGTCTCTGCCTCCAGGGGGTTTCTATGCCCACCTACCTCGGTCCCTGTGTCTCCCAGGTTCGGAGCAGTTCCTGGTGAGCTGTGGAGCTCGTCTTGGGCCCACTCCCGGCTTTTCCAAGCTGCTGGGAGGGTATCTTTGTCCCGGCGCTAATTTGCTATGGAACCCTGTGGCCCAAGCTCAGGTCCCCCGGTAGGTAGAATCTTAAAGCTTCCTTTTGAGACCTTCCTCTGAGGTGCCTATCAATCACACTAAGTGAAGGGATGAAGAGCAGGGACAGCTGAGGAGGACTCTCTAGGGAGGTGTTCTTGATCAAAGTGTTACAGAGGTGCTTTTGTGCAGGGAGAGGCTAGCAGAACAGGGGTGTGAGCAGACAGTCTGGAGGAGGAAGGTAGGCAGAGCTCTGAGTTTTAGGGTGAGGTAGGCAGGTTTGGAGATGGCAGTGGATGTCCTGGAGGAAGCAGGGGACAGCAGTTAGGGGAAGTGATAAAAAACAAAACAAAACAAAACATTATGGGTTTGAAGAGACGTACACGTGTCAGCGTTGGTGTCTCTCGAGCTTGTGTTTGGAGATGTAAGCATCTCTGATGAAAGATGGGATGAAAGGGGTGTGCTCTATTCCAAGGAGAGACGGATGAAGCTAGTAGGGGTGAAGGGGACACCCGGTGCCCTCCTCTTCCCTCCAACCCTGGATGAAGGGAATCCTGACAACCCAAAGGATGTCGTACAGACCTTTCTAGAAGTTTACCTGTGGTTTAGCAGCTCTGTGTCCCTGGGCCCGTCATTCAATGACCCTGAAAGTCTGTTTCCTTCCTAGTGTCTGCCTTCTAGCAACTGGGGAACTTAGTCAGAGCTGTGCTGTGTATGAACATGCTTTTGTTACCCACCGGCATTAGGAATTCGGCACTAGCCATATGCCATGTGATGGCATCAGAAGGATGTGCTAATTTAGGACATTCTCCCTGAAGGTTCAGAGCCTTGGGGGATTCTTTCATCTCTTAGGAGCAGCAAAGAACCTCCACAGAAGAGACTATGAGCAGTGAGCTGGCTGGCACTGTAGTAATGGGAGTGATTTAGTTAACAGGTTCTAATGCCTGAACCTTTCTTTTCTTTTTTTTTTCTTTCTTTTTTGGTTTTTCTTTGTTTTTTCGAGACAGGGTTTCTCTATGTCGCCCTAGCTGTCCTGGAACTCACTCTGTAGACCAGGCTGGCCTCAAACTCAGAAATCCACCTGCCTCTGCCTCCCAAGTGCTGGAATTAAAGGCATGCGCCACCACTGCCCAGCTGCCTGAACCTTTCTGATACAGCTGGCTGGTAGGAAGGAGCTATTTAAGGACAAGAGGGACCTGTCTCTATGAGTTATGTGACTGATGGCCTTGGCTTCTTCCTCTGAGCCCAAGGAGAGTGCACCAGATCCCTGAGTTCTGGCCTTTCCCTCTCTTCACTTAGAGAGGAGCCCAGGTTTCCTGTCTCCTAGACCCTGACTTCTCTCTTCTTTCTTGAGGAATAGACAGAGCTCCTAAATCACTGCCTCCATTCAGAAAAAAAAAATGTCATTGCAGACGATCAAGAGACAAAGACATGCCACACAGCTACTTTGTGTAATGCCCAAAAGACCCAGGAACTGCACACACTTCTGTCCTTGTAAAATGGTTGTATCCTTCGGGAAGACAAGACCACAGGCTCCCTAAAGGCAGGGACCAAGTCTTTTCATCAGCCTGGGCACATGCATACACCTCTGCCAAACTAAGGTGTGCATGGTTTCGTTCCAGAAAAAAGGCTCAAGCAGAAGCTCAGTGAGGCTGGATGCCAGCTCTGAAGACACTCTGCTGGTGGGGAGGGGAGCTCTCGACTCCAACTTCTTTTTTCCTGGAAATACCCCTGCCATTGAATCTGAGGTGGACTGAAGGGAGTTGCCGCCTTTGTGGGCTAGCATGCTCCCAGTGTCAGCCTACATTTGCTCCACACACCCACTCAGGGGCCCAGCCTTCCCATTCATCTAGAGGAAAGTAAGTCAGTGTCTCACGTGATTAGGGAATCTGCTGCCGTCCCAGCTAACTTAAGGTACACATCTGAGGTAGCGGTAGGAAGGAGAGGCTTGGGGTCTCTCCAGAAGTTCATGGCCAGCGAGACTCTTGCAGTTTCTGTGGAATGTTCTGTCTGTGGGTATCTGCTGGAGAAGGAAGGCTCTATTGTCCTCGGGAGGCCAGCGTCCAGAGCACAGCTCTCATTTCCGGTGCGGCAGTCCGAGGGCAAGGGCAAAGGGTACCCATCCCCTCCCTGCTCTTCCTACCCTCCCACTAAAGACTTTCATTAACGGCGTGTCAATTACACAGGTGCATGACGGCCACGGTGCTGGAAGGAGGGCCAGGTCCTTTGAGGCTGAGGTCTTTCTCTGGAGCATGTCTCCCATGTTGATCCCGCTGAGCTGGGCTGGGACTCCCCTCCAGTGTCACAATGACAAGAGCAGTGAACACCTGTGACATGTTGGCTCACCTATCCTCCACAAAGACCCAGCAGATATTGTTGCCACATTCCAATGAGGATGGTGCTCAGCGCTCCATGCTAACTAGTGGTGGAGCTGGGATTTGAACCTGGAGGCATGGGATAGAGCCCATTCTCTAGCTGCCTTAGCCTTTTGTTCTATGTAGCCATATAGTACCTCTCATTTCTATGTGAAAGGGGGTGTGGGGGAGGGATGAGGACTGCGAGCAGACCAAGGCTGCTCACGTTGCTGGGGGTAGGCATAGGCTTGTGACTTGTACATCCTTAAAGGGACCTTAAAGGTTCCCTTCTTGAAGTGTGATGGGTAAGAGCGTGAGCTTTAGGGAGACAGAAAGTTGGGCTCAGATCTCACTTCGGCTCCCAGAGAGGCCAGATTTTTAAGCCACTTAGCTCAAGTGTTGTTTCCTATGGGTAAGAACCCAGGGAGAGATGGGAGCTTATTCAGCCAGGAGAGTGCATAGTAGGTGCTCAGAGACTGTAGCTGTTATTGTCCTTATCACCAAGGAGGTGCTCCGGCCTATCACTCCCAATTCTAGATATTTAAATTCTCCAGGACTTTAGTGTTCTAGACTTAGAGAACTCACAGGCAAGGAAAGCCTGCTCCGTGTGGGTACAGAGAGACCGTGTGTACACCCATACTTTCCACGTACATTTTGTGGGGAGGGATGGTTGTAGCCATCTGGATATAGCAGTGGTCACAACTGCAAGGTACAATACCATATCTAATGCCTTTCTCCAACTCCTGTCTCCAGCTCTGGGCTGCCCACAGGGCCAGGTGTACCTGCAGTGTGGGAATTCCTGCAACCTGACCTGCCGCTCCCTCTCCCTCCCGGATGAAGAATGCAGTGAAGTCTGTCTTGAAGGCTGCTTCTGCCCCCCAGGGCTCTACCAGGATGAAAGAGGGGACTGTGTGCCCAAGGCCCAGTGCCCCTGCTACTACGATGGTGAGCTCTTCCAGCCTGCGGACATTTTCTCAGACCACCGTACCATGTGGTAAGTGCAGACAGATGCCGGGAAGGACCGTGATGGCTTCCTCGGTGGCAGAACTGGAACTGGAAAACAGTCCTTCAAATCCTTTACTTCATGGATGGGCAAACTGAGGCCTCAAAGAGAAATGGCTTGTCCAGACTTGCATAACAAGGGGGAAGCAGAGCTGCAGTCCTCCCAGGTCTTCAGTGTCCGTAATGTGTAAGCAATGACACTTCCATGCCAACAACGGGATTTCTTGAGGTTGGCTACCCACTCACATGTGCTAGGCTTTACGTTCCCTTTTCGAGACTGGAAAATGGAGTGTCCCTGTCCCCCTGCCCCCCAGTTTCTTTCTAGTGTACACAGGCACTTGAATGAGAAAATTCTGGTATTGCCGTTCACCTCAATGGTACTTTGCCTGCTAGTGTGCTTTGAGTGGCTTTAATTAAACACCAGAGGCTAGATCTTTTATAGAGTAAGAAGATTCTTTTGGATTCCAGTTTTGGAGGCTGAACAAAAGGTCCAGGCTTGGGCACCTGCGTCTGGAGAGAGTCTCATGAACGTGTGTGAGACATGTGTAGGACATGAAATGGCTTCACTTTTTAAACCACTCTCACTCCAGACAACTCATCCAGTCCCTTGAGGCTAACCCACTCCCACGAGATTGGCAACAATCCCACCCACAAAGATGCTCTGTTAGGTCCCATACCTCCCCTGGGGTCAGGGTGGGATCAGGCTCAGGGACTGGTAAACTACATAGGCATAGGCACGGGGCGCTTGGAAGGGTTTTGAATGGGGAGCAAAGAGGAGAAGTGTAGCTTCAGGGAGTGGCTTCTGGAGAAGGCGGGGAATGTTGACAACATTGACTTGAACCCCTTAGGCTGTGGACTGAGCAATTATAAGGAATGGAGAGCAGGGGTCCCTTCATGGCAATAGGGCATTGGCTTAGGCACCCTTGGGTACCAAAATCCCCGGATGCTTGAATCCTTCACCTGAAATAGTATAGCACCTGAATAACGGCCTACCTTCATCCTCCCACACACTTAAGTCATCTCTAGATGGCGCTCAGCACCCACAGTGACAAGTTCTGTGACTACGTGTCCCATTGCTCGGCTTAGGCCCTGCAGGGAACAAGCTCTGCCATGTTCAGCGCTGACACAATTCATAATTTGAATATTTTCCATCCATGATTGCTTGATTTTTGTGGCTGTAGATCCCCAGGGCACAGAAAGCAGCTGGTCACAATGCCCGCTGTTGGCTGGATCTTAGCCCTGTCAAAGGATTGCCTGGCAATACTTCCCAAGTGTTTCCCTCTGGGATCTTAAAGCACCACTGATGGGCAAGTGGAGCTTGCTTCTCCCTTCTGCCATTACTGTGCGTGCACGTGCGCGTGTGCGTGCGCGTGCGTGTGCGTGTGTGCACTGAGAAAGATGTAAAATGATTACTGTGCAAGTCTAAGGACTGGGCTTAGGATCCCTAGAACCCATGTAAAAGCTGAGTATTCATGACCTATAATTACAGTCCAGAAGTCAGAGACAGGGGACTTCCTGATCAAATTACCTAGAGGACCAGGCATGTTGAAGAGCTCTGGACTGAGAAATGCTGCCTCGGTGAATAAGGAGAGCAATCAAGGCTGATTCCCACCTTCAACCTTTACCTTCCACACATGTACTCACATGTCCACGGGCACCCATACAAGCATGAACACACATATAAACCATACAAGTGTGGTCACATACATGCAAAACATGCACACGCATACAGACTCGTGAAAATGGAAACACTTGAAAAAGACATGAGATTTGCCATTTGATTCTCTTACCAGTGGCATTTAGTACATTTACACATTGTGCAACCAACTTCTCCCCACCCATCTCTAGAACCTTTATGTCCCTGAAAGAAACTGTGTCTGTCCATTAAATACTAACTCCCCATTGCTTCCTAGACTGGAAGCCACTTGGTTCCTTCCTTTGTGGCTGTGACTACCCTAGAGATCTCATGAGTACCCATCCTTTGCTTTGTGCCTGGCTTATTTCACTTACATTAGTGCTTTGAAGGACCACCCCTGTTGCGGCATATACGCAAACCCCATTCCTTTAATGGTGGAATGCTTTCCCACAGTGTATACATGGTACCTTGCTTATCCATTCACCTGCTGGTGGGAACTCGGCTGCTTGGGCCTCTTTGCTGTTGTGACTAATGCTGTCACGAACATTGGTGTTTAAGTATCTGAGTATGTGCTTCAGATTTGGGGCGTGGTCAATATCCCTGAGTGTAACTACTGGATCGTATAGTAATCCTGTTTACTTTTTGAAGAACTACCAAAGTATTCCATCACTGAGGCTGCAGCATTGAAATTCCCACCAGCAATGGACCAGTGTGATCATTTCTCTGCATCCTCACTCTACATCCTCTTGTTTTCCTCCTCCCCTCCTTCTCTTCTTCCTATTCCTCCTCCTCCTCCTCTCCTCCTCCTCCCCCCCCCCCCATGCGGTGTGTATGAGAGTACAGGTACATCTGTGTTACAGCACATGTGTGAAGGTCAGAGGACAGCCTTGTGTGTCACCTCCTTCCATCTTATTGGAAACAGTCTTTTGTGGTTTACTACGTTTCATATGCCAAACTAGCTGAACTGTTAGTTTCTGGGGAAGCTGCTGTCTTCTCTCCCAATCTCTCTCTGGATGCCTTGGGATTGTAGGTGTACTAACTGTGTCTAGCTTTCCATGGGTTCTGGGGGGTCAAATTCAGGTCCTTATGCTTCTATAGCAGGGCACTTTACGCATGGAGAAATCTCCCCACCCCCTCTCCCCCCCACTTTCTAATAGTTGTCTTACCAGATAGGATGTGGCATCTCCTTGTGGTTTTGATTTGCGTTTCTTTAATGACTAATGACCTTGAATATCTTTTCATGTGCCTATTGGCTATTTATAGATTTTTTTTATGTCTACTTGAATCACCACTTTTGAATTGGGTAGTTTGTTTAATTTGTTATTGAGTTATTGAGGATCTTTGTATATTCTGTGAGCTCTTTTCATTCTGTTGTTAGTGCCTTTTGATGCAGAACATGTTTCAATTTTAATATAATCAATTTACCTATTCTTTTAATTTATTCCTTATGGTTCTGCATTATAGCCATGAAATCAGTGCCAAATTCCAAGTCATGAATATTTACCTTGATGATCCCATCTAAGACTTTACTAACGTTTAGATCTTTGGTCCATTTGGCGCTCACATTTTTGCATATGGTGTAAGGTTAGAGTCCAGCATCATTCTTTCCCAGATGGAACTCCAGTTTCCCGGCACCGTGTAGACTCCTTTCCATGTCTTGGCACTGGTGTAGGAATTCAATTGACCGTCTAGGCGACTTCTGAGCTGTTTATTTAGCTGGTTTGTATACCTGTCTATCTGCCAGTCCATATTGTTGTAATTACTGTAGCTTTGCAATAGGCTTGGAACCAGAGACTGTGGTTCCTCCAACTTTCTTCTTTGTCAAGAATGTTTTGGTGCTGAGGGAGCTTTGAAGTGCTGCATAAATTCTAGTCTTAGTTTCTGTAGGAGCTGCCACTGGAGTTTTATTGGGATGTATTGAATCTATAGGCCACTTGTAGAGTCTTGTTATCTGATCCATGTGCAGACGGTACCCATTTGCTTAGTGCCTTAGCTTTCTAAGCATTGTTTCGTAGTTTCTTGGAAACTACGTGTGTGTTCGTTGTGCCAAGTCCTGAGCCTGCTGTGACATTTTTCTATTCGCACATACTGTTCTTTGAACACATGCTCTTTCTTACTTCTCTTTCCCCCTCCCCCCAAACCCTGTTCTTCCCTAAGAGCTCCCTTTCTGTTTCCATGTCTTCTCACGAGAGCAGACATGCTTCTCTCAGCTTTCTGAGCTGGAGATTATTTCATTTAACACAGTTGTCCTCAGTGCCACCCACTTTCCCATAAAGGACATGAGTTTCTTCTTCTTCATGGCTGATGCTACTTCATTATGTATGTGTCCCACATTTTCTTTACCTGTCCATTCATTGAGACATGCGGCTGATGGCATATTGTGACTTTTAGGAAAAGCACTGTGCAGATCTCTTTATTGAATGCTGACTCTGATTCCTTTGGAGATGTAGGACAGGGTTGGTACCACTGGACCATGGTCATTGTATTTTTTAGTTTCTTGAAGAGTCTCTATGCTTACTTCCAAAGTGGCTGTGCTAATTTACATCTGCACCAACCGTGTGGAAGACTTTCTTTTTCTCTACCTGTCACTACATTTGATTTTCTTTTGGCCTTTTAGGGGACAGGATCTCACTTTGTAGCTCAGGCTGGCTTGGAGCCAGTTTGTTGCCCTAACTTGCTTCTAGTTCATGGCAATCCTCCTGCCTCAGCTTCTCAAGTGCCGGGACTAAAGGTGTGAGGCCCCTGCCTGGCTTCGTCAGCATTGGCATGCTGTCTGTGGCTAAGGGGGATAACATTTTTTCCATGTATTGATTGGATGTTTCTGTTTCTTTTGAGATCTGTTTGCAAGTTCTTGCCCATTTGTTACTTGGCTTGTTTGTTCATTTACTGTTTAATGTTTTGGAGTTCTTTGCATACTCTGTCAGATGTGTATCTGGTAAAGCTTATCTCGTGCTCTGTAGGGAATCACTCAGTTAACTCTTTGCCGTGTATAAACTTTAAAAAATTACTTCGTGCGTGCTCACATGTATGTGTATGTGACTTGCATGTGTTTATGTGTTTGTATATTTAGGTGTGTTGGGTAGGTGTGACCTTAGTTTTGGGGAAACAGTGTGTAAGAACCTTTGGGTTTAAAGAGAGTAATACACCTTAAGACTCACAGACGGTCACTAAGCTGGAGAAGGGGGGAACAGAGATCAGCTTATGTGGGGCTCACCCTTCACTGGAAAGTCTGTTGGGGGGATGCTTCTGAGGGATGTCAGGCAAGGTTGGGCACAGTCAAGAAGGAGAAGTAACAAGCACTTAGGAATTGAAGCAAAATGTCAGAAGTGATGTCCTGGATTGTGAAAGAGATGATGGAGAGCGTGGGGAGAGGCCAATGTCGGGATGAGCCCTAGATTCTGACAGTGAGCCAGATTGAATGGATGGTGATACAGTCCACAGACCAGCCCCGGAAGGGGCGTGGCCGGAAGGGGCGTGGTGAAGACACGCGGTGCTTGCAGTGTCATTGAAACGCTGAAGGGAATTATAAAGGAGATGTTTGCATGCACGCTGCATGTACAAGTCTGAGCTCAAAGGCGCTACTGCCAAAAGTGCATGGGCCATTTTTGTAATGAGAGCTGGGAATGTGGATGGCAGCATAGTTGGGGGGGGGGGAAGAAAGCATGGGAGGTCTGGGGAGAGGAGATGTGTGACCTATAGGTGATGCTGAGACAGAAGTGGGGAAATCCAATGGAGCTTGTCTTTATTCTCTCAAGAGAGTGGGGTGCCGTCAGTGGTGGGGATGCTCAGAGGGGCATCGCATCAGAAAAGAACTCAAAGGGACCCACTGACTTGGTGGCCTGATGGCCACTGGTGACGTTAGCAAGCCAAACTTCAGGTCCAGAGTTATGGACCTGAAGCCCCGCTGGAAGGAGCAGAGTGCGCAGGATGGGGGTGGGGAGCAACAAATATAAAAAAAAACCTCTAGCACAAGCTGGGGTGTTTTCTCTGCAGCTACTGTGAAGATGGCTTCATGCACTGTACCACAAATGGTGTCCCGGGGAGCCTGTTGCCTGACCTTGTCCTCAGCAGCCCCCTGTCTCACCGCAGTGAGTACTGTAGCCCTGAAGGGCTGTTCTCTTCCCTTCTGTCTAGACTCTTTTCTATGAGTGGGGGGTGGGGGGCAGAGCTGGCTGCATTGTCTGATATGTGCAGGCGTTCAAACAGGGGTCTGGCTCTGCCCAGCATCTCCATGCCATCTTAGCCTGTGTGAGTGATTTTCAGGCATACCTTTGTACACATAGATTCATGTGAGTGAGGCCAGAAGCGTTTTACTGTATGGAAGTAGAGCACTTGAGTTATCAGAAGCAGAGAGATCTGTTTGCCTGTGGTAGTCTGAGTGCAGCGAGCAGCTGGCGTTAGCTGATGGCCTTGCTAGCAATGGCACCTACCACTCTTCAATGGCTCTTGTTTCCTGTGGACATGCTGATGAAGAAACCTCCTTGGAATCTTGTCAGATGGATCTGAAAGAAGAGGGGTTTGGGTCAATTGCTCCCTATTTGAAAGTCCTAATATTTAGAGTGCTGCCTCAGGATGTGGTAAAGATTGGAGAGGGCGTAGCCCATGGGGGTAGGTGTGACCCATGGGATGGGTGTGGCTGGGGGGATGGGCATAGCCCATGGGGGTGGGCTGTACTCACATCTAGGTTATAGAGGCTTTGCCTCTGAAAGGACCATGCTGGCCTAGAATGTAGTCTTCTGGTTGGAAGGTCAATAGATCCTCATCAGCTTCAGTGTAACCCCTTCTTCCTCTGCCTCTCACACCGAGACTCTTCCCTCATGCCCTTTGCTTTCCAGCTTGCTCTGGACAGGGGTCTGGGTCCCTACACAACTGTTTTGGGGTCCCTTTCAATACAGAGGTGGGCCAAGACCCTGCGCGTGAGGGTGACTCAAAGTGAAGCCAGAGGGTACCCTCCACATCTCCAGGCCTCTTGCACTTCTGCCGCCCTCTCCACTGCATTCTGCCTCAGAGACCTTTATGCACCACACCCCCACTCCAGCTCAGAACCTTGTCTCATCGCTGTGTGGAAACTCCTGGATCTCTTCTTCTACGACTAGGAAAAGGCATTTTCTCTTTTGAAGTGAAGCTTTTTAACCCAAATTTCCACATAAAAGTAAGGTTGAAAATTCTGCCTTCCTTGTCCAGTGTGAGTGAAACAGAATTGTGTATGTATGATTAGGCATTTTGAAGGAAAAAAAAAAGTGTTGTCTCAACTCTCTGCTCTGGCCATTATCCAATCGCTGTGGCTGGTCTCTGATTGACAGGAAATGTGATCCATTAGCGAACCAAATAGACAGAGTCCCTCCCTTCAGGGAGCATATGGTTTGTTTTTTTTTCTCTTCAGGTAGGACCAAGCTTACAAAGGGGGTTTAAACTAGTTTCTTTCAGTTTGAGGGTCTTAACAGTTGCCGGACCACTTGAGGTCAAGACCCAGAAGGGAGAAGGGTGACCAGATTCTCATTCTAGACCAGAAACAAATCTTTGAAATATACAGTGGAAGCACATGGGTGGGGGTGTGTGTGTGTGTCAGTGATGGCACACTGTGATGCCACCATTTTTACAGGGAGACTGACCTTGGAGCAAAGGCCTCTTAGAGTCCCTGTGGCTGACGTCCTTTTCCTCCATGAGCTGTAACTGGTTTTTAAATATTCCTATTGGGTCCCACCAAGCTCCATTTTAGTATCTCAGTCTAGGTCTTCTCAAGCCTGAGTCTGGAAATTTCCACAGTGCATCTTGGTTCAGGGCAAACTAGGAGAGCAGAGTCAAGAAGGATGAAGGTCATCAGGTGACATCTACTAGGGTCTGTAGAGCTGCCACCAACTTGGCCTGAAGCATCGAGATAGATAAAGCTACTGCTCTGGTCTCAAATGGAGACACTGGCTCAGGGCTGGAGCTCACTGTAGGCTGGGCAGTGTCAGGTCTTGGGAAGTAAGTAGTGCTGAGTACACCCCCAATGAGTGATGGTTCCTGGGGGCTAGAGGACACTACAGAAGGGTGATCTGCCATGGCTTTGCTCACCACCTCTTTTCCTTCCTTAAGGCAAAAGGAGCCTCTCCTGTCGGCCACCCATGGTCAAGCTGGTGTGTCCTGCTGACAACCCACGGGCTCAAGGGCTGGAGTGTGCTAAGACATGCCAGAACTACGACCTGGAGTGTATGAGCCTGGGCTGTGTGTCTGGATGCCTCTGTCCCCCAGGCATGGTGAGCCACTGCATGGGCGAAGGGGTACCTTCCCATCCATTTTCTTATAGGCCATGGTGAATGAGGTGTCTGTGGAGCCAGAGAGAGGGAAGAAACAGTGATAGGGATGCTGGGCAGATTCAACCACTAAATTCAGGGAGGGGCTTGGGAGGAAGGGTCTGGACTTGATGCTGATGGGGTTGGACACATACAGAGAAAATCTCAACGCACAGAACTGCTTTAGGAAGCAAAGACACAGTTTATAGAAAATACTTACATGTCAGGTGTTTCTACTAGAGTTTTCCCAAGGGTAACATTTCATACAGTGGGGATGGAAGGATACACACACAGTTGTGTATGATTTATATATATTTGCCTGTAACTTTCTCTTTTAAGAGAAGATGTTGATGTCTGTTCTAGTTTGATTTCTGTTGCTGTGATAAAGACCATGACCAAAAGAAACTTTGAAAGGAAAGGGTTTACTTCACCTTACACTTCAAGCTCAGAGGGAACTCAGAGCAGTAACTTAAGCAGAAACCACAGAGGAACTCTGCTCATTGCCCCCTCTCTCTTTGGCTTAGGCTTAGCTAGTTTTTGTATGTAACACAGATCTTCCTGCCTAGGGAATGGTAACACCCACAATGGGCCAGACCCTCCTACCTCAATAATCAATCAAGATGAAGCCTTATGGATATGACCACAGGTCAATCTAATTGCTCCCTCTTCCTTGGTGACTTGAGATTGTATCAAGTTGACAATGAAAACACAACCAAGACAGTGTCCTTGTGCCATAAGACAAGCAACTGTGGCTTCCGTACACTTGCACTTTCTTTTCTGGCTCTATTAAATGACTTGCGAGGTCTTGGCCAGGCCTGTGTGCCCACAATTCTGGTCCTGGGATGGTAAATGTCCTGAAGGTCACACAAGGTGCAATGCTTGGTTGAGAACACCTGGCTCCTCTGTTTACCTTCTAGAAATGGTGGCAGTGGTTGGAGCATGCCTTCCCTCCCTCTACTATTAGTTTTTTTTTTTTTTTTTGAGAAAGGGTTTCTCTATGCAGCCCTGGCTGTCCTAGAACTCACTCTAGATCAGGCTGACCTCGAACTCAGAGATCCACCTGCCTCTACCTCCCGAGTGCTGAGGTTAAAGGCATATGCCATCACCGCCTGACTTTGGCCAGTTTTGTGTAAAAATCTATTATACATGTGTTCTTATCATCACCTTGAAGAATGCACCTTCTGGACCTTTCTTTTTCAAATGCACACTGTCTTTATGCTGTCTGAGAGTCTACTTTCCCATATACAGTGTGTACTGAGGGATTGAGACAAAGCTGTAGAGGCCAGCGTGGGTAGGACGGCTTGAGTACACATCGAGGTCTGCCTGAGGAGATGTGGGTGTTTTGTCATGGAAACCAGGACTTATTCCATGTCCTCAGGAAGGCTGGGCACCACGGCATGCGCAGGACAGGAGTTCTGTTCTGTACTTCCTTCTAGTCCTCCTCTCCCAAATGGAGAGCTCTGTTCTCTCTGGGATGTTCCCTACTGTCTTCTCCCCTGAGGCTTCTAGAGACATCATCTTCTATAGGGAGGTAGAGACCGGTCCTTACCCTGGGCAGTGTGGCTCACACTGTAGGGAAGGATGATTTGGGTCTGTGAGAGGAGGAACTCAGTCCCATGTCTGAGCAACAAGAGACCCTGAGATAAAGTCTCATTGTGAATATCTCAGGGATTTGCAGGTACAGTTGTCCCTGTGGTGTTTCTGGTGTGTGTGGAATCTTGACTTAGAGAAATCTCAGGCAAGAAAAGGGACTTCTTTAGCATTATGTCAGCATCGGGAACTGTTTAATTTATTATTATGTTAAAAATTAAAAAACAATTGAGATGATGCCTCATTTTGTTGCCCAGGCTGGTCTTGAACTCCTGGGCTTAAGCAATCCTTCTGCCTCAGCCTCCTGAGTAGCTAGAACTATGTCTAGCTACCATGTCCAGCTGGGTCAAGGCTTCTGTAAAGGAAGTTTGTGTGTGCATGTGCGTGTGCGTGTGCGTGCATGCGTGTGTGTGTGTGTGTGTGTGTGTGTGTGTGTGTTATGTAGAAAAACATCTAAGTAGTATTAGCTGTTAATAATCACAACAGTTGGATCAGATCCCTAATCCTGACTGGGAGTGTGACCTTATATCTATGTTATAGACACTCTCTAAGGTATCCCTTTCTCACCCAGAAGCCCCTGGTATGCAGTCTCAGAAACACGGGTAACTGAGGCCCCTTACAAAAGCTTCTGTCCATAGAGGTTGGATTATTTTCACAACTGCTTCGTTAGGAGGCTGACTGATATGCAGTTAGCCGGGGCCAGATTCAGCAGAGCAGAGAAATCCATGTAATTTATGAAGTGTGCACAGTGTGCTGGCTGCAGCGCCCTACACGTGTTCCTGGCCACAGCACAAAGACCATCTTGCCTGGGTGCTTCTAATGGAGCAGACCTCACTCCCATGGCTGTTCCCCTGTTCTCTGTGTGATGAGGAGGTCTACAGCATGGTACCAAGGAGTTGAAGAAGGGGCTAGGTATTCTGTATCTGATGACTTGCAAGGGGCTGGGGGGCAGCAAATCACTTTGTGATGGAGGCAGATCTGCTGAGAGCAGAGAGACCCAAGGAGGAATGGGGTTCAGGGGCTACGCTAGCATGTCCACCACCCTCTGGTCCCACACTTGTGTATAGACATTCAGTCCTTATCTGAATCCCGGAGACCTCCTCTGTAATGTACTCAGCCTGCCTTCCTCACTTGGTTGGCTGTGGATACAAGGAAGATGTATGCAAAATCACCTAAAACAAAACAAAACAAAACAAAACAAAACAAAACAAAACAAAACAAAACAAGGTATGGGGTTAGCAGTGGACCACAGTTAGGGATGTGATTTCCTAGCGTGTATGAAGTCATGGGTTCAACCCCCAGCATAAAATGGGCGGTAATGGGACATGCCTGTAGGTAGAAACAACAGGATCAGAAGTTCAAAGTCATCCACAGGTCCATGGAGGGTTGAATGCCAGCCCAAGTTGGAAATCTTGTCTCAAAGAAGCCAGAAGGTTCCATAGAATTGTAGCAGGAGCTGTGTGCATTGTGTTCGCAGATAACTGAGGCTCAGTTTTCGAGACTGTGCAGGTCAGCTCCTCATTCTGCCACAGGTGGGAGGATGTAAGGTCCGTTTTCTTACATTTCCAGTCTATTATGGACCAATGCTTTTAAATACAGTGAAAACAGATTATCTGAGAAATAGAATAACAGAAAGTAGTGATAGGAGTTGAGAGTATGTCTTAGTTACTGCTCTACTGCTGTAATAAAACATCATGACCAAGACAACCTGTGAAAGATAGAATATATGTGAAACTACTCTTCCAGAGTTAGAGTCCATGACCATCGTGGGGAGTGTGGCAGGCAGACATGGTGCCAGAGCAGTAGCTGAGAGCTCACATCCCTATCTGCAAGTAGGAGGCAGGGAGAAGGAGAGAACTTAGAATAGTGTGGGCTTTTGAGACCTCAAAGCCCACCCCAAGGGACACCCCTCCTCTGACAAGGACATACCCTCTAATCCTCCCAAATAGCTATACCAACTGATGACTAGGTATTAAAACAAGGAAACTATGGGGGCTTTTCTTATTCAAACTGCCACAGGATGTGAGTCAGGGTAAGGCCCTGGGTTCATCTCTGTTACTCCAGAAGACAACAAAGATTAAACAACAACAACAACTTCCAAACTAACCAACCAACCATCCATCCATCCATCCATCCATCCATCCATCCATCCATCCAACCATCCATCTATCTACTAACCATCCAACCAACCAACCAACCAACCAACCAACCAACCAACCAACCCACCCCATCCATCCAACCATCCAACCAACTAACCAGAGTATAGAATCCACGCAGTTTTTGTCACATATGACAGACGTGACACTACAGTCTGTTTCTGCATTCTCTTTGTCACTGGTCAGCTCTGACACTGGCCTGACCTTGAGTGGTCACTGTCCTCTTTTAAAAACCAGGTTTCCTCTACACAGGTCCCCTCTGAGCCTAAAAGCACTTCCTTGAAGATGTTGGAGGCCAGTGGGGAGGCCTTTTCTTTCCCAGTGTCGCAGGCCTGGCTCCTGCTGAGCAGGGGCCTTGTGTCCCACCACAGACAGCAGATTATCTGCCCTCGCAGATGCCCCCAAGGTCTTCTCCCAGGGTAGGGAATGGGATGATTTTATAAGTGGCAAGAACCATAGTGGTGGTGATTTAGTGCTTCCAGTCCTAGGTCCCCACACTCAGTCAAGTGGCAAGTCACCTCAGATTTTTGTTTCTTCACCTATAATACTGGGTTAAAAGGGTGTGGAGGGAAGGTTAAAGATGGCAGATGGTCATAGGCATTCCAGCTGCTTTGTATTGGTGTCATGGTGACCACTGTCACAGTAAGTTCATGCAGTCAAAACATGAGTGGTGGCAAAGGGCTTCCCAAGTCTTCCCTGATTGTTTTGAATTTTTGTGGCAGGCCTCATTTTGTAGTTCAGGCTGGTCTGGAACTTACGAAGGTAGCCCAGGCTAATACTTTTTCTTTAGTTGAAAAATGCCCCTGGACGGTTTGCCTGGAGCAGCCGCTACTCCTTTAAGTTAGGATATTACCTAAATTTCGCCACTAGTCAGCAGCAGAACACAGCCGATGGCCCTGTTTCCTGCACTCTGCCCACAGACTCTGATCCTTGTCGGAGTCCAAGGCAGAGTCAGGATCCTTCAGCTTGCCTGGTTCCTAGACCTCAGGCCAGGACACTTGTTTGCAAATACTTAGGCCTCTGAGGAAACTGTAGCATCATCATCTGGGACATGGTGATTTATCCTTTGAAATCTAGCAGCTACATCTTTCAGACTGGTGCTGAGTTTTGCTGGCATTAGGGAATGGCCTGTCAGGAACGGAAAGACACAGGAAATTATTCTTAAAACTAGACCCCAGGTCCAAGGATCCATCTGGAGTGAGCTTCATTTATGGACACCAGAGATTTTATGGGGCCTCATGCATGTGAGGTGGATGCTTTATTAAGTAATAAGTGTTTATAAGATCCAAGAAAGCCCATCTCTCTCAAAAATACTTCCCACAGTCACAATTTGTCACCTAACCAGGTTCACTGAAATATGATGGGGATATGCTCATTTGGTTAAGAAGCAAGACTTTTAAGAAAGCGTGATAAGTCCCTGCGGGAAGAGTCACTCACACGTTAGTGTGGGTTACCAGGTAAGAATGCTTCCCTCCTAACCGGTGTGTGGTGGGACTCAGCCACTCTGGGCTGTGGCTATTGATCACTGGAACCATCAAGGACAGGTGACAGCAAATGTTTTGGGAGAGTGAGTAGTCTGTTTGGCATTCAAGTACAGTGAGGGATAACGGGGAATTTCCAGAGAAGGGTAACAAAGCAATTTTTTCCTGCCTCATATTTGTTCTTGGAACTGACGAGGATGAGGTTCTGAGCTTGGACAATGCTTACTGAATGACCATGAGCTGATGGCCCATGGTGGGTATTCCTGCCACACTTTCTCGAGGCTTCTACAGGTTTCATAACATTTATCTCAGTACCACTGTAGTATTCGCCAAGGACACACTGGGCAGAGGTGGCTGCTTTCCTGTCAGACTCTCGGCTTCAGTGACTTGCCACATAGCTCATTGATGGTTGCTTACCTGACTTGCCCACTTCCTGGCCACTTCCCTTTATTTCTATGGTTCTCAGTTGCCAGGGATTTCTTTAAGGCTTTCTCTGAGTGGTTTTTTTTTTTTTTTAACCAGGCTCTTATGTATATACCATCTCTCTCAAGTCAGGAGTTTTCACAAAGTGCCTGGAAACCCTTTCCTCTCCTTTAAGGTCATGTTTTACCTACTCACCAGTCACCACATCAATGCTGTCTTGATAGCAGCCCTCACTTAACACGGAGCCCCTATCTTGTACTGCAGCCTGCCAGTTAATGACAATACTAAGGCAAGTCAGGGCAGAGAGGAGAGCGTGCCTGCCAGTGAGATCCCAGAGGAAGAGGGTTTGTTAGAACAGTTGCGGCAGTGCTATCCTATTGAAGAGCTGGGATTTGACGTGATGTCCATTGGAGGAGGGCTGGGCACATGGACTTACCTGGATGAAGCAGGAATAGAGAGATCCTGGAGCGGGGCTGCTCAGGGTTCTTGACAATGGGGTGACTCTTGGAAGAGAGGTGAGCACAGACAGTATGCACACCCGGAGGCCTGGGAACCCGTTGTCATGCCTGCCTGCAGGTGAAGGACAGAGTGTCCCTCAGAGGTGAGACACCAGGTGAGCAGGGCTAGGTTTCCCTTCCTGTAAACCCAGTTATCCATCTCCACTAACTGTAGCAGTGTGCATGTGCCTGCCAATCTTACGGTAGCCGCTAGGTGGCAGACTTCAGACTGAAGTCTAAACTGACAAAGCTTGGAGGATGTGGGCATGAATGTTTTCTTATTTTCTTCAACTTTTTACTGATTCGTTGTGAGTTTCCCATCATGCATCCCTGTCCCACCCATCCTTTATGGTGAGCCTTGGAAGACTCTGGAAGGGAGATGTTTGCAGCCTCTCCTTGCTCCAACCAACTGGCTGCCTTCTCTGTTGATCTCTTAGGCTTCTTCTAAGAACCGTGGTGGTCTCAGGCTTAAGCGATCAAGGACACAGTGGGCCGGCTTCTTCCTAGCTCTTTGCACCCATACTGCCCCACCACTTAGGGGGCCAGGGACTTGAGGACACTTCCTAAGGCTGACAGATGTGGTGCTAAGTGGAGAATATTACTCTTCCCACCTCCCAGTACAGGTTGTGTGTGTGTGTGTGTGCGCGCGCGCATGCGTGCGTGTGTACAACCCCACATGCATATAGTTTTAAACAATGATTCTGCTATGGAAATCCTCTGCATACCCCTATTCCCAGGATTTAATTTAAATGTCTAGGAACTCAGGCTTGCAGGGGATTTTACCAGATCACTGGACTGGGAATCACTTGGACTGGGTACCTCTTCCTGCTTGCCATGTAGTTCTCGAGCACAGCAGCTGTGGGCCTACCTAGGCTGTCCATGGGGACAAGAAAGGGCAACAGGGGAGAATACATGGTCGACATAGACCCCTTCCAAGGTGAAGTCCTGCCCGTGCGGCTGTCTTGGTTGAGGTGGCAGTGGATCATGGTGGCGGGGTCAGGGTGGGCTTGGCAGTGCTTCTTAAGCCCACCAAGCCAGAAGGTCTTGTTTCTTACCCTACCCACCTGTCTCTAGCAGACCCAGGAAGTGTAGCATGCTACAGAGTCACTTTTGAGGGGTTGAGGAGGGAGGAAGGAACCTCTGTGGATAGCATGTCAGAGCACTGGGAATGGAAAAGGTGACCTTGGGAGGACGGTCACCTGATCCCACATGTCTTGGACATGCTTTTCGCTTGGCTTTGCTATGTCTCCTTTGGCCAGTCTTCAGTCCCAGGAGGAGTCCAGGGCACTAAATGCTTATTAATTCTTGTCGAACACAATATCCATTTTCTTGAATTATGGATATAACACCTACTTGTCAAAGAAAAAAAGTTAAAACTAGAAAGGAAAGTAAGTCCAGCATCCTCTATCCCAGCTCACTACCTGGAGGCAACCTCCCTCCTTCCTTCTAGCCTTGGCTAACAACAACAAAAACACAACAACAACAACAACAATAACAACAACAAAAGTCTGTATTCCATACGTATGAAATTTGATCCACATATGTGTACAGTTTACTTTCCCTTTTAAAAAAATAACAGCTTAGATAGGCGTTGCTTACCTCATTAAAGAGTCCTCTGAAGGATCCTCTAGCATTCCTCAGCAAACCAGCTCCTGGAGGGTCCTTAAGGAGGGCATCATTTGCCTGTCTCTGAACACTTGATTTTTTTTTCCCAGTTCATTGGTGAATAATTCTCCTTTAGTCTCCATCCATACTCCCACATCCTCTGGAGACCCCCGTCGTGTGACATGGCTGTGTCTGGTATATGTACTCCCAGGGCTTCTGACATGGGTTTCTGAAGTGTTTGCAAATGTGTCCTAAGTTATGGCACCCAGCAGGACAGAGGCAGTCGTGTCTTTGGTTGACAGGGAGACACAATGTAGAAGATGCTCATGTCTGCCACATCCCAGCCTGCTGTTGACTCCTGCCCTGGCTACTTTGCTGCTGAGGTTGCCCCTGGCTCAGTGTCTCTCTTCAGGCTGACTCCTGGCAGGCTTGAGCTCCAGGACACTTTCTCATCAGGGATTGATATCAGTCCCTGTGGTTCTTTTCCTTTAGGTCCGGCATGAGAACAAGTGTGTGGCCTTGGAGCGGTGTCCCTGCTTCCACCAGGGTGAGGAATACTCCCCAGGAGATACAGTGAAGATTGGCTGCAACACCTGGTGAGGCTCTGGGGGCGTCCCTGGGATCTGCCATCATGGTAGCATCAGGATCTGTGGGACACAGGACTTTTGACACTTGTCCTCACACCCTGTGGGAACCTGAGTGCTCTTTCCCTTACTCTGCCTCTGTTTCCCCATTTGTGAAATGCCCCTTTCCATCACTGTTCATTCACACCCCTGCTCCCTACAGATGGGTGATTCTGTTCTGGAAGGATCTTCTACAGAGGCCCTTGCAGTGACCAGTCTGGGAGTGGAGTGGGTTTGGAAAGGTCCTCTCAACCCCCTTTCTCTGTCTGTCTGTCTGTCTCCCTTCCTCCCTTCTTTCCTTCCTTCCCTCCCTCACTCCCTTCTCTCTCTTTCTTTCTATTTATTTTTATTAATTGTGCAAGGTAATCATCTCACAGACATTTACATAATGCTTATGATGTGCTTTGCTCACGTATTCTCCAGTGTCACCCTCCCTTGTCCTCCTTCCTACTCCACAGTTCTTTCCCCTCCCCCAAATAGTTCCCCTTCTACTTTTGTATCTTTTAAATAAACCTGGTCCCTACAGATGAGAGGAGACATGATAATTGCCTTTCTGAGTCTGGCTTAGTTCACTTAGCATGATGACCTTCAGGTTCCGTCATTTTCTGTGCAAATGATGTCTTTTGTTCTTCCTTACGGCTGAATCTCAAGGCCCTTCTCTTCCTCCAGGCTCTGTGTTCTGAGTGGACTTGAGGACACAGTGGTTTGGAAGGCATTGGTTTCCTTCTGCCTTCTTTGGCTATCCTTCTTGGGCACTCCCTTCCACTCATCCTTTTACTTCTGGGCTATAGACAGTCTTAGGGGCCCGTATGGACGGAGGTGGGGGAGGGGATCAGTGCCTGAGGCCTGAACTCACCACCTCTGACGCATGAGTGGGCTTCCCTAGATCAGCTCTGGTTAAGGGCAGTGAGGGATGGGATATGCGGCCAGCAAATTGTTATAGATATAAACACATAACCACACACAAAAAAATCACTCCTGGCAGATTCAAAGTCTGTTTTCCAGTCTCTGAGTGTCCCTGAGGCTTCATCTTGCAACCTCTGTTGGTCTAAAGGGGTTCTAGCCTCAGTATGTCTGTGATACAGTGAGCCTGTGGCTAATCTCAGGCACTCTGTAGCTTTGAGGATGAGGCTACACTCTAGCGAGTCCGTGGTAGATGGCTTAGAGAAGACTCCCTCCTTCTCTTCACCCACTTTACTCCATATCTCTGTTTCTAGAGGGCATCCTGGCCTTCCTTTCTCCTGCAGACTCTGTGCTAGGCTAAAAGGCCCATGCATCTTCCACGAGCTCCAAATGCTTAGCTTCCTGAGGCTACCTAAGTGATGACCTGGCATCTTCAGTGTCCCCCACTGCCTCCTTGTTTCCTAAGGCCTGACCGAGCCCTTGGTGTATAAGGTACAAACCAGTAACACTTGATTGCTTTCCCTAGTGTCTGCCGAGACCGGAGGTGGAACTGCACGAACCACGTGTGTGATGCCACTTGCTCTGCCATTGGTATGGCCCACTACATTACCTTCGATGGACTCAAGTATCTGTTTCCTGGGGAATGCCAGTATGTTCTGGTGCAGGTGAGACTGAGATGGAGGAGAGGGGGTGCTGTCTGCGTCTAGCGGAACAGGGGGTAAGTGGGAGTCTCTGGGTCAGGTTCTATCTATAGAAAGAACTTTAGGGTTTGGTTTTGTCAGAGTAATTTTTTTAATCTCTCAAAGGATGCCCAAAGATGTAGGAAGTTTAAGAACAGAAGTTCATTCTCTGAGATGGACTGGTGTGGTACCCACCCCTCAGGCCATTTTGGCACTGGTATATATTAGAGAAAGATGGCTCTTCATTTTGGTGGACAACTAAACCAGGGTACATGGGAGCTGATCCTGGACGGATTTCACTGTCCCTGATAGCCCATTGTTATGAAGTATTCCTGGGCAGGGGGATTGCCTGCATGACCCCTGCACTGCGCTGCCTGACCTATGGTCCTATTGAACTTGTCACCACTTTTACCCTTAACAAGGTGAGGAGGGAGGCTGGGGCTGCAGGTGCCATTCAGTCCAGCAGGAAGGACATTAGGCATTCTAGCGAGCCCTGCCAGCCCCTGTGCCTCCCCAACCCCACTTCGTGGGCTTCTGTGATTTCTTCTGTTGGCTGACACCAGATTGTTCACCAAGGAGGACAAGTGCTTTTCTCAGAGTTGAGGTACTGTGACACACTGAACTGATGTGGCTTCTCTGTCCCCGTTCTCTGGGGGAGGAGGCCGTTTGGAATGATCTGAAGGTAGGACTTCAAAACTGGAGAGAGAGCTGCAGGAGCAGTGTGGTAGGCATTGTGGGTAACCAGGGTCCCCATGTGCAGAGCAAACCTTCCCCGGTGACCCATTTTCCAGGATTCCCCTTCAAGAGTGTGTGTTTATTTTTCTTCCCCACTTGGATTGTCTTCTGGTGCCCTCTCCTGGGGCCCTCCCTGTTAGTTAGAGGCACCATCAGGTTTAGCTCTCTCCTTTCAAAAAGCCAGCTTACCTGGTCTGGCTTCTAACCTCTGGGATTCAGGAACCAGCTGAAACCATTTCACCCAAAAGTGCCAGAAGTGGACCGATGCTCACCTTACAGACGGCCAGGCTGTGGTTTCTGTATCTGTATGTGTGAATATATGTGTGTGTCTGCATGTATATGTATATGGTTACACATGAACAAATACACATTTTACAAGTATATGTGCATATACATATATATATATATATATATGCATACACATATATGTACAGGTATGTGCCTGGGTGTGCATGTTTACTTATGTGTGTGTGTGTGTGTGTGTGTGTGTATATATATATATATATACATACATATATATGTATATATATACATATATATGTATATATATATGTTTAGGCATGTGTATTATATGCTTATACAGATGTATGTGTGTATGCATATATATGTGTATGTATGTATATGCATGTGGAAATGTATATGAATGTGTGCTTGTGTTTGTATATGCATGTGTGCATATCTGTGTATGTATACAGGTTGGTGCATGTTTATATGTGTATTTGTATGTGGATACATGTGCTATCTCCTCTAGCTCCCCTGTTTCCCTTTGTGTTTGCCTCTGTGCTGAGCATGGGTACCAGGCTCATCTGCGAGGGCTGAGGTTGGACCCCTGAGAAAGTTTCCCTGCGGCTACTTCTCCCTTTCCCCCACCTACTGGGTGCATCTGATGATATTCTCTGACCTTGGAGGTCATGTTGCCATCTTCTGGTCTGTAATCTTTCCCTCTTGGTGCCCTCTCTCCCTAGGATTACTGTGGTGGTAACCCCGGAACCTTTCGGATCCTGGTGGGAAATGAGGGTTGCAGTTATCCCTCAGTGAAATGCAAGAAGCGGGTGACCATCCTGGTGGAAGGAGGGGAGATTGAACTGTTTGATGGAGAGGTAAGCGCCAGTCTCTCTCTCCTTGGCCTTTATGTTCCCTTGTCCCTTGTTCATTAGGGGCCTTTGTTAGGAGTGTTTAGTAGGAGCCTTCACCCAGTGTTTAGTGTGCTGGGAGAATGGCAGCCACTGTAGAGAACGGTGCTGAGCAGTCTTAGCTGGTCCTGTGAGCAGAGCAATTGACAGACCAGTACAGACAGCGTGAGCCCGTTGTGGCTCAAGTGTGGAGAGGGTCTTCTATAGTGATCTCTGCTGACATATGTGGGGAGGCAGTGCTGACTGGTGGAGGTGAGCAGAGTGTAGCAGGCAGGAGGAGTTTCTCTTCCATGTACAGTGTTCCCTCTTAGCCACAGAGGCATAAAACCCCTGGTAAATGCCTGAAATCACGGGCAGTACAGAACTCAGCATGTTCCATTATACATATTGGTAATGTCTTAGGGCTTCTATTGCTGCAAACGAAACACCATGACCAAAAAGCAAGTTGGGGAAGACAGGTTTATGTGGCTTGCACTTCCATATCACTGTTCATCACCAAAGGAAGGCAGGACAGGAGCTCTAACAGGCCAGGAACCTGGAGGCAGGAGCTGATGCGGAGGCCATCAAAGGGTGCTGCTTACTGGCTGGTTCCTCATGGCTTCCTCAGCCTGCTTTCTTGTAAACCCCATGCCCACCAGCCCAGGAATGTCACCACCCACAATGGGCCCTCCCCCATCAATCATTAATTAAGAAAATACCTTACAGGATGGAGACATTTTCTTAACATAGTATCTTTATTGATTATTTAGAAATCTCACACACTGGCTTCCCACTCCTCCCAGGTCTACCTCCTACCCTTGTGCCATCCCCCAAAAAGAAAAAAGAAAAAGGAAACTACACCAAGTGTAATTTGTGTTGCCCATGTACTTATTGGAGCATGCTCAAACTCCCAGTGGTCAAACATTTAAAGATTAACAGAGTCATCCCCTGCTCCCAACCACCAGAAGCCATTTAAAAAAAATACTGTGAAGAGCTACTCATCCCTATCACAAATTTTAAGGACTCTCATCAAGGGACTTGGAGGTATTTGCTTAGCTGAAGCTTCCTCCTCTCAGATGATCTTAGCATATGGCAAGTTGACATAAATCTGTCCAGCACCGGTGATGATGTCTGATTATTAAGTGGACAGAGCAAAGCATTAATGTTGGCTAATAATAAAGAAGAACAAGGACTGCAGCGTGTTGTGATGGAAGTTATCCGAAACTTAATCAGCTTTCTGGGATTTTCCATTCGACACTTTCTGTAGTCAACTGAAGTAAGCAAAACCCTGTAGGAAGCAAAGCTAGCGCTGTACGGGGACGACCGCACACCTGTATAATGAAGGGGCGTTATGGGATGCATTTTAGATTTAACAGAGATTTTAAAAGATCGTGTGGATCCCAGGGCCTGGGCATGCTGAGCACGCACTCTTGTACCCAGCCACACCCCCGGCTCTTTAGATTAAGATTTCTGAGAAGTTGAAAAGAGCAGAGTCAACAGACACAGCCTCTGTATCCGAAGATCCCGGGCTCCACCTTGAGGTTCTGCCTTGGTAGATCAAAATGGAACCCTGGAATCTCCGTTCAGAGAGGCTGCTTGTCCTTGGGTCCCAGATTTGATTCAGCTGGTTTGGTTTTGTGCTTTGCTACAAACTCCCAAAGTCTGGGTTCATTTTCTCCCATGGCCTCTGCTTGCCCCCGATGCTTTGTTAATACCCACCCTTGACAGCTGGGAACTGGAAGTGCATTTTCTAGAGACAGGGAAGAAAAACTGTTTAGCATATTTGTTGACTGGAAGCCAGCGGTGTCAGCCCTACTTCAGAGTTCAGTTCTCTCTGAGACAGATAACGGCAGGGAGGCTGTATAGGAGATGGCAGGTCTGCTAGGGGGAGAATTTATAGATGATGAGCCCCGTGTGAGGCCTGTTTCTCAGGAGAGGAGATCTCTGAGGAGTGACAGCTTCTTGGTTTTGGCCTCTACTTTACACATCTGACAGTCAGCCAAGTGGGCTTCGAGGGTTTGTCAGTGGTGACGACTCTGGCAGGGTAAGTGGTTTAGGCCAGACTTCTTCTGGAAGCTTCTCCTTGGATGGAGCTTCACAGTCCTGATAGTCACTCTGAAGAATGGAGGGTAGAAGGAGACAGGAAAATGAGTTGGGGGCTCACCATCATGGGTGGGTAGAGTTTTCATCCCATTGACTAGAGGTGGTTAAAATCATTGCCACCTTAAAAAGCAAGCCAGGGACTGGTGTAGTTGGTGATGCAGGGTCAGGGCACCCTCCCTTCTTGTGAAGTGATGGGAAGTGTGCTGGTCTTTTTCTCTGTGTTCTCTGCGATCTCGTCATTGTGGGAGGGTGGTAGATCAGACAGACACAGATATTCCTGAGTGGAGTGCTGGCTTCAGGGGGTTCTGCTAGAAAGGAGCTGGAGGCACATACAGGTCTTGAGGGCCATCTCTGCTACTGGTGGGCAAGGCAGACAGACAGGCTGTGTGAAAAGGGAGCCCTGGACTCCGCCTTCCTTCACCTCATTTTCCTGTTTCTTCCTCCTTCAGGTGAATGTTAAGAGGCCCCTGAAAGATGAGTCTCACTTGGAGGTGGTGGAGTCGGGCCGGTATGTTATCCTGCTGTTGGGTCAGGCCCTTTCTGTGGTCTGGGACCACCACCTCAGCATCTCCGTGGTCCTGAAGCACACATACCAGGTCAGCTGGCCTTCTTGCTGCATCTTGCCTGTGATTCATGTGGACTGACATCAGTTCTCTAAGTAGTAACCTGCTGCCCTTGCCCGTTATATTGGGGGACAGTGGTTCTCTCTCTGGTCCAGCCTCCTTGCTCCCCACACAAGGAAAGCTAAGTAGTCATGGAGGTTGACTGCATGTGAGAAGGACAGAGACAACTTTGACAGTGCCTAAACTAGCCCAGGAAGGCCACATTTTGTTTGCACTGAGGAGGAAGAGCAAGGATAGGCAGGGTAGCTTTTCCTTAGGTTTCTTAACCCAAAGAGGCAAATTAAATTCACAGAATATTAAATCATCGCCATCTATTCTGGGATGTTGCCTTACCAGTGCTAGCACACATGGTCATGCACATGCTTGTGCGTGCGTGTGTGTGTGTGTGTGTGTGTGTGTGTGCGCGCGCGTGTGCGTGCCATGTGGAGGCCAGCCAGTTGGCCTCATTTCAGGAGACATTTACTTTGTATTTTGAGATAGTCTTTCACCGGAATCTCTGATTGCTCATCAGTTAGGCTAGCTGGCTAGTGAGCTCTGGGGACTTATTGTTTCTGCCTCCCTACTGCTGGGGTCACATGTGCATGCCACTATGAATGTCTTTTTTTTATGTAGGTGCTGGGATTGAATTTAGGTTCTCATGCCTGTGAGGCAAGCACTTGACCATCTGAATTACCTTCTCAGGTGCAAGGCTAGCTCCTTTTGAGAGCACTTTGTTAACCTGCTGAGGACCTCCTTCTGGGAAAGATGATGTCACTTGGGTGGGTTTCTATAGTTTTGGGGGTTCTGGTAGTATCACTACCTGGTGTACATATGACAAGGGACCCTGTTGACTATGGTGGCTGGTTTATTCTTGTTGAGAGTGGCCTCAACACCATCTGACAGTGCCGTCCATGTTTATATTATACACGTCAGTGAGTGGTGTCTTCCCCTGGATAGCCCATTCCATTTCTAGAAAGGTCTAGCAACCCGACTATGTTTCTACGCAGTGAATTAGACTCTTCCAGGCACTGTGTATACAGCAAGGGAAAAAATCAGATGTGTGTGTGTGTGTGTGTGTGCGTGCACCTGTACACATATGCACGTGTGTGTACACATGCGTGTGTACTTGTGCATTGCATTTTAGTCCGGGAGCCCTGAAGGTTGGCAGGGCTGCATTCTTGTGGTGCTTTTACACTTCCTTGACTCTGGAGGCTGACTGCACTCCTTGGCTTGTGGTTCTACCTTCCACATTCAAAGTGAGCTGCCGTTCAGTGGTATCTTCAGGCCTCCCCATCCCCACATTTCTGTCTGTCACAATATCTTTTACACTCTGGTCCCTTCTGCCTCTTGTCAGACTCTGTGGTCACCTGCAGCTTGCTAGATGATTCAGGACATTTTCCTATCTCAAGATCATAACCTAATTGTACCAAGTTCCTTTGTCCTGGGTATTACTCCACGTTCTGAGTACTCTAAGCTGAGTACTTTATGAAGAAAGGAGGTTTATTAAACTCTCATTATTATTGTTGGAGGTAGAAATTGTAGAATTGGGTGGCTCTGTCTGTTTGGTCTTTGGTGGGGATCAGCCTGCCTGTGGTGAAGAAGGTAAAGTAGACAGGGAAAGGGTAATGCCTCATGTAGATGGGCATGTGAGATCTGCTTAATTTTATTTTAATTAAAATTCTATCTATCTATCCATCTATTTTTACATCTATCTATCTATCTATCTATCTATCTATCTATCTATCTACTATCATCTAACATTTGTATGGGTGTGGGCCTGTATGTGCCATAGTGTGGGGAGGTCAGCATCCCCAGTGTGGGTCCCAAGGATTGAACTCAGGTCACCAAGCTTGGCAACTGGCTGTGCCATCTTTATCTGCTGAACCATTTCAGCTCCCCTTTTAAGAAATAAACAACAACAACAAAAACCTTATGGCATGGGAACTGACTGGGGTCCTATGAGAATGACATTATCTCTTCCAAGGGTGACATCACCAGTGACTAATTAAATCCAACTAGGTCCCACCTGCTGCAGGTTACACCTACATGTTCAGAGAATAAGCCCTTTGGGGATTCAACCTCATGGTCGAACCATGAGAAAACTATACTGTGTGGGTGACACAGTCACAGTTCTCAGATTTGGGATAGACATTTTTGATAGGGTCAGTGTTGCTCTCTATAACCACGGTGGAGAGTATATTCATATGGTGACATTACTTTGAATAGATTAGTTTGATGAGCCCTGTCTGAACAGGTGACCTAGGAGTAGAAGTCTTCATGGAGGAGAGAGGGTGAGGATTGTAACTATCTGGGGCGAGGAGCTGGTGTGTGGACTAAGATGTGCAAAGAACGAGGTGATTGATGTTTGGAGAGTTGGACCAACAGGACCAGTGGGTGAAGGGGAGGGTGTTAGCCATCAACAGGGGCCCAGAGAGGCAGTGTCCATGCCTTGGCTTTTTGTCTAACATTCTCACATGCTCCTCAATGGCTTAGACATGTGGTTCCGAGCCAAATACTGCAAAATGGATTAAGTCACCTTTCCTTTCCTGGGACAGCGTTCTGCCTGTGTATGGAGAGTAGATTTAAGATTACCCATCTTCCCTGATTCTTCCATGATGGTTTCTGCATGGTCAGACCTGTTCAGGACTCTGTGCACATGCCTGCCACAGGAGGTGTATTAGAGCTTCCCTGATGACATTTCTCAAGCTGTCCCCTTGAACAAGACACTGTCCTCTGGGTGAGAGGACTCTCCTGCCTGCAGCAAAGCAGGACCATTGTGTTCTCTCCTGAGTTCTGTCTTCCATCTATTAACAGTGGCACCTGCTGCTCTTTATGTTCATAGTCTGAGAGGGAGGCTAATGACCCACAGTGGGGTCCCAGGGTCAAGCTACATATGTCCCTCTTCTGCCCATGACTATGAGACTTGGGCGCATGGCCTCTCTCTGCTTCCTTGGGTCAGTGTGGGTAAGCACAGGGAAAGGTTTCTGTGAGAACAAGGCTTTGCTGACCATCCTGCTGCTTCTCTGAGTCTGCCTTGTCTGCTTCCTCCTCTTCTCTCTATTTCCCCCATTTCCTCCTCTCTGGTACCTTGAGAGTGTGCCCGGGTTTACAGTGTGTCCCCTGCCCTCATCCAGGAACAGGTGTGTGGCCTGTGTGGGAATTTTGATGGCACCCAGAACAATGACTTCACCAGCAGCAGCCTTCAGGTGGAGGAAGACCCTGTTGACTTTGGGAACTCCTGGAAAGTGAGCTCACAGTGTGCCGACACACGAAAGGTACATCTGGGGGTCTGTGTGGATGGAGGGTCCTCTTATTCTCACGGGGCCGTGATGGCTGGAACTTTAGGTAATGTCGGAGCCCGGAACTAGGTCTCTTGTGTCCTTCTGGGCTGAGTCCCTTCAGCAAGGCCATCTGATGTTTGGCCTCTCTGGTGCTCTCTCCTGGTTCTCAGGTGTCACTAGATGTTTCCCCTGCCACCTGCCACAACAACATCATGAAGCAGACGATGGTGGACTCATCCTGCAGAATCCTTACCAGCAATATCTTCCAGGGCTGCAACAAACTGGTGAGGCTCTGTGGGTGGAGGGAGGTATCCAAAGCCTTGTGCATGCCTTGAGGTTAGTATCTGATGTGAACACTAACTAGGCTGGAGCCCTAGAAGGGTTCACCACAATAGCTCTTTCTCGGCTTCTCACTGATGAAGAGCACGCATAGTCTCTGAGGGAAGCAATGGCTGGCTAAGCTCTTCCTTTGTATGCAGGAAGTCTCTTGGTCTGAAGTTTTCTCTGTATTGTCTCCAATCAGAGCCAGGGAATTCCTTTTCTTGTTACTGTTCCATGTGTCCAGACCAGTCAGAACCTTTCTAATCATCAACACATAAGCAAATCAGCCAACAGTCGCTTTGGTGTCCAGTTCTCTTCCATTCAAACTCGTTTTCTGGAGTTAAGTCCAGTGATTTTGGCATTTGTCATTTTTTGGGGGCTTCTTTTCATTTCTCTGTCTCAGACATTTCATAACATAAAGCATCAAACAATAGTGACACATTCTCCAAAGTTAAGTGGACTTCTTTCTTTGCATTTGTACACGCAAGCATGTGTGATTGTGTCTGTACACAAATGGTTATCCATGTGTGCATCTGTGCTGTACCATAAACATGTGACTGATGGGTCGAGTCCGTGTATCTCAATTCCTTAGCTCTCCAGAGACTTCCAGCCCAGGAGAGCTCCAAAGGAAACTTAGCTTCTATGGTTTGGGCAGCATCTGAGTTGGAAGAATGAGGACAGGGGGAGGAATTGGGGCTCTCAGGGATGTTAAAATGTCTTGGGGACAGCAATTCGTTGGCTGATGAATTCATTTCCTCCCTAACTGCTCCGAAAAGCCCAGAAAGTGCAGGAGCATGCTTTGGAGACAAGAAGAGCAAGAAGTGGCCACTGTGGTTGATCATGGTTGTAGGTGGACACTCCTCCCTACAGGTGACTTAGGATCAAGGCTCAGGGTACCCAGGCAGGCCCCACTCAGTGTCTTGCAAAGTTGCCCCATAGCTCCTTATGTTCTGATTCATCTCTACATTCTGCTTGCAGTAGCACTGAGGCAGGGAAAGAGAGTGACCAATCTGTGTGTTTATATAACATTACTCCACACTCATGGCTACAGGGAAGGACAGGCAGCTAGGCAGGTAGGTGGGAGACAGCAGAGGGAAGCTTCTAGCAAATTCCGAAGGCATTTTGTAACGTAGGGGAGGCTGGAAGTCCTGCTTTACTGAGTACTTCTTAATGGAATCCAGATTAGAAACAAAGACATTCACCTCTCTATCCATCCGTTCGCCAGGACTCGTGCTCTACATTTCTTTGGCTCAGGAGACCCCACCCCCATCCCTTGCACCCTAACCATAAGCCAGAGTTCTCACCCTGGCTCAGGCTGAGGCCACTTGAGGTTCTTTCTGTAGGTGGACCCTGAGCCATACCTGGACATTTGCATTTATGACACTTGCTCCTGTGAGTCCATCGGGGACTGCGCCTGTTTCTGTGACACCATTGCTGCCTATGCCCACGTGTGTGCTCAGCATGGCCAGGTGGTGGCCTGGAGGACACCCACACTGTGCCGTGAGTTCCCAAGGCCTCAGAGTCGGTCTCAGAAGCACAGCCTCATAAGCACCTTGAAGGCCTGGGGTTGGGGGTGGGGCAGGGAAGCACTCTCCTTAGAGAAAGGGACAGCACCAGTGTACTGACAGAGGCATGGATTGAAGCCAAGTTATGAGACAGTGCATCCTAATGGGTGGGAATGTGGACTCTGAAGGGAATTAAAAGAGCCATGGCATATCTCCTTGAGAGTGGGTGGGGACATGGAGTCTGAAGAGGGTTATGATGATGATGAGGGTAAGGAGCTCACAGTAGGACTGTGAGTAGGGTCGTGGAGTCAAGATGGAGAGGTGGAGACTTCTGGAGAAATTCTGAAGGAGGGGGACACTGGCTTCTTGCATTGCTGAAGGTCCCATGGTGCTTCCATGGTCACCAACTTTTCTTTGTCTCCACAGCCCAGAGCTGTGAGGAAAGGAATGTTCGGGACAACAGCTACGAGTGTGAATGGCGCTATAACAGCTGTGCGCCCGCCTGCCCAGTCACGTGTCAGCACCCCGAGCCTCTGACTTGCCCTGTGCAGTGTGTGGAGGGCTGCCATGCACACTGCCCTCCAGGTGAGGCCTCCTTGGCGGGAGCAGGGATGGGTTCTTAGATGGGTGTGTTCCTTCCTCATCTTGGCCTCCATTGTCTAGGGTTGCTTCCCTCTGACCCCCAGCTCCCAAACATATCTGTTTGAGGGGGATCTCTTTGTCAAAGCCAGGACAGCTCTGAGTTTTGCCACAATGGGGTTGTATCATCTGCCCTTTGATTTTTCAGTAGTGAGGAAAGAACTCACCCCCTGTGCTTTTCCATGTAGACACACCCCACTGATTCTCAAACAGTCTTTTGTGGGCCCACTTGTGGATTTATCATATAGAGCAGTCTTCCTTCCTTCCTTCCTTCCTTCCTTCCTTCCTTCCTTCCTTCCTTCCTTCCTTCCTTCCTTCCTTCCCTCCCTCCTCTCTCCCTCCTTTCCCTCTCCCTTTAGAGTCTTGCTGTATAGCTGTCCTCAAACTCACCATCATCCTTCTGCCTCAGCCTCTGGAGTTAGAGAGGCAGCACATCCCAGCAGAACTTGCAGTGATGGCAATGTTCCATCCAATGCACCTAGTAGGTGTGAGGGAGTGGCTTTCTCACCTCACTGCATCATGCTTAATTTGCATAGGCGTAGCTTCATGGCATGGTGTGCCGGACAGCCCAGCTCTAAAGTTATTGAGTTCATGCTTGGGAAGAATGAGCTGAGCCGAACTGTGCCTTGCCTCCTTGGGGATAAGATTTTGTTTGTCCTAGGGCTCTGGGGGAGGGAGGGGTGTGGTGTAGAAGCTCCATCTCAGCTTCTCAGAGGAGCAGACAAGGCACCAAGGAAAAAGGCTGCTCCCCGTGATGTGACCACCGTGGAGCCTGGAGAGTGGGTTTCAGGGCAGGTTCTCCTGGTGGCAGGTGGCAGGACCTACCTGGTATGAGGGGTGACTGGTGGGCTCCTAATGAGGTGTCTTGTGCAGGAAGAATCCTGGATGAACTTCTGCAGACCTGTGTGGACCCCCAAGATTGCCCTGTGTGTGAGGTGGCTGGTCGGCGCTTGGCTCCTGGAAAGAAAATCACCTTGAGTCCTGATGACCCTGTGCACTGTCAGAATTGGTAAGGCAGACTTATTGATTGGCTGCCTTCTATGCAGGCTCTCAGAATCTGGGCTCTGGCACACTTCCAGGCAGCGTGAACTGAGAGTGAGTTTAATTAGTCCATCTGTCCATCTGTCCGTCCATCCATCTACCCACCCATCCATCCATCCATCCATCCACCCATCCATCCATCCATCCACCCATCCATCCATCCATCCACCCACCCATCCATCCATCCATCCATCCATCCATCCACCCACCCACCCATCCATCTCCTTGAAGCACTGTTGGGTTTGTTCTAGTGTCTGATTTTCTTTAAGAGGTGCTATTCCGTCCTCAATGTTTTAAAAGAGATTTTTTTATGCTTCTCAAGAGTTTTTACTCCTTTTTTTGCGGTGCTGTTTGGGGGAGTGCATTGTAATATCCCAACATGTGTGAGAAGCATGGGTAGTGTTCATTTCTTCCTCACTCTAACTGGGCATCACATCCAATCTGAGGACCAGTATCTGTGAATAGTAAAGATGTTGGGGGATCTGTGGATGTAGGAAGGAAAGGGAGATGGGATTCTTGGCCCCCAAGTATAGCAAGCATCGTGGGGCTGTGGTCCAGGCCACAGGCTTTCAGAACTGGGCAGGAAGACATTCACTGCTGTCACCCTGGGCTCTTGCTGGAACAAACTCTGGGAACCTGGCTTTGGGAAGGTGAAGGGTCCTGAGGGTGATTCCTGGGCTTTCTGAAGTCCTGCCCTTAGGTAGGGAACATTTATTAAAATGTTGACATAGTCAGCACCACTCCCTGACACCAATCAAGCCTAATGGGAACTTCAGCTCACTGGGGAGGGGCTGTGGCTGCAGCTGCCATAGCCAGATCCTGCCGCCACCATCTGTACAAACAAGAGTGAGCACTGCCCAGGGTGAATTTTCTAGCAAACACAGGAAACCAGGAAGTATGTCACTCACGCGCCGTTAACCAGGGATCGAGGCCATAAATTGCAGGATTATAAGGAAGTAGGAATTAACTTCCCAGTAAGATCCTACCCACCTTCCTTGCACTGAAATAGACATGAGGAATAAGGAAGGGGGGGCTCACTGCAAGCTTACTTAGGGTGTCCAGTTGAAAGGGAATAAAAACCCCAAGCGTCTCTTGTCCCCTTAGCTGGCCTGCAGAAAGGCACATGATGATCTACATGAGTGTTTCAAGGCAGGTTGGGGACATTAGCTAGCAGTGAGGCCATGGCACATGCCTAGGGTTTAGGGCACTGTCGCCTTGTATTTACTATAAAGATGGAAGATCAAGGGTGCAGGATGGAGGAGCCCATCCTGTGTGGATCCCCCCCACCCCCAGCCCGTCTTGATTTCCCTCATGGTCTGGCTGTGGGTAGCTTTCTAGAACATGGCATGGTTGAAGGGTACAGTGATTACAGAAGGCTGGAAACTTGTCTGGTACTAGAGAAATCTGTGGGCTGGGCTATGGCTCAACACAGGCTTGAGGGCGTCATGGAGCCTGGCTGAGGGCATCATGGAGCCTGGCTGAGGGCTAGCCAGTACTTGGTAGACACGGCGTCTACCACCTGCCTGTTGGCAGAACGGGCAGCAGAGTCATTGTCACTTCCTAGGTGCGACACATCTAGTCCTCCCACATCCCATTTCTGCTAGATGGAGCTGTGATTTTACACTTTCATCCATCTCCCTAAAATAGCTAACTCTGGTTGATCTTCTCTTCCTTGAGGTCCAGCATCATTAAACACGGTTCAGAATCCATACAGCTTAAGTTCTCATAACATCTATAATGGTTTCTAATGTAAACCATTTATCTCCAGTAGAACATTTACAAGTCCCAGCGTGTGCCAACATTTTAGAATGATATTGGTCCTCAGAGACACTTATAAGAGGGTTTGAATTATAATTAAATATTAATGTGGCTAGAGACATAGATTGGAAGGAAATCAACGTTAAATGGCTATGGGGGGTTTAGAACAACAGATTATTTTTCAGGTTCTAAAATGGATTAAAGCTTTAGGAAGCCTCTGCTTCCTCTTTAACCCCTGTCTCTATCTCTGTCTTGCTGTCTCTTTCTCACTGACTCTCTCTGTGTCTGTGTCTGTCTGTCTGTCTGTCTGTCTGTCTGTCTGTCTCTGTATTCATCTTGGGAAAAATGTCAAAAACGGCATCTCACTCGGGTGAGACATGCTTGACTGGAGCAGGCAGGACACTCTATGGGGGACCTATGAGGCGGTCCTACCTGCCCATAGGTCCTTTCTGAATCATTGTGGTTTCTTTCCCTTCTGCCACAGTCACTGCGATGGTGTGAACCTTACCTGTGAAGCCTGCCAAGAGCCCGGAGGCCTGGTGGTACCCCCAACAGATGCCCCAGTCAGCTCCACCACCCCATATGTTGAGGACACCCCTGAGCCGCCCCTGCACAACTTCTACTGCAGCAAGCTGCTGGATCTTGTCTTCCTGCTGGATGGCTCCTCTATGCTGTCCGAGGCCGAGTTCGAAGTGCTCAAAGCTTTTGTGGTGGGCATGATGGAGAGACTACACATCTCTCAGAAACGCATCCGCGTGGCAGTGGTAGAATATCATGATGGCTCCCACGCCTACCTTGAGCTCCAGGCCCGGAAGCGACCCTCAGAGCTTCGGCGCATTACCAGCCAGATTAAGTATGCAGGCAGCCAGGTGGCCTCTACCAGCGAGGTTTTGAAGTACACACTGTTCCAGATCTTTGGCAAAATTGATCGCCCCGAAGCCTCTCGTATCACCCTGCTCCTGACTGCTAGCCAGGAGCCCTCACGGATGGCTAGGAATTTGGTCCGCTACGTCCAAGGCCTGAAGAAGAAGAAGGTCATCGTTATCCCTGTGGGCATTGGGCCGCATGTCAACCTCAAACAGATCCGTCTCATTGAGAAGCAGGCCCCTGAAAACAAGGCCTTTCTGCTCAGTGGGGTGGATGAGCTGGAACAGAGAAGAGATGAGATAATCAGCTTCCTCTGTGACCTTGCCCCTGAGGCCCCAGCCCCTACTCAGCCTCCACAGGTAGCACATGTCACTGTGAGTCCAGGGATCTCTGGGACCTCATCACCTGGACCAAAAAGGAAGTCCATGGTTCTGGATGTGGTGTTTGTCCTGGAGGGGTCAGACGAAGTTGGGGAAGCCAACTTCAATAAAAGCAAGGAGTTTCTGGAGGCGGTAATCCAGCGCATGGACGTGAGCCCGGATGAAATGCACATCTCAGTGCTGCAGTATTCCTATGCCGTGACCGTGGAGTACACCTTCAATGAGGCCCAGTCCAAGGAGGATGTGTTGCAGCACGTGCGAGAGATCCGCTACCAGGGTGGCAACAGGACAAACACTGGGCAGGCCCTGCAGTACCTTTCTGAGCATAGCTTCTCTCCCAGCCAGGGCGACCGGAAACAGGCACCTAACCTGGTCTACATGGTCACGGGGAATCCTGCCTCTGATGAGATCAAGAGGCTGCCTGGAGACATCCAGTTGGTACCCATCGGGGTGGGCCCCCATGCCAACGTGCAGGAACTGGAGAGGATGAGCAGGCCCGTCGCTCCTATCTTCATCCGTGACTTTGAGACACTTCCCCGAGAGGCTCCTGACCTGGTCCTGCAGACATGCTGCTCCAAGGAGGGGCTGCAGCTGCCCACCCTCCCCCCTCTCCTTGGTATGCTGGTACCCAGTGTGTGATGATCTTGCACGGGGGGCATTATCTGATGATGCTCTAACCCCTGGGCTCTAATGCTAACTTCCTGGCTCTCAGCATGTGCTCAAAGCCCTGTGTCAGCTCACCGGTATTTGTCCTACCTTCCAGGAAGACAGTGTCACCACCATTCTTTTGGTGGGAAGGGTCTCTTATTGCCTGGGTTCATAAATTCAGTGGTAATAGAAGTCCATTGTTAAAATTTAAACAGTAAGGAGAATATACAGAAAACGTACAAGTCTTATTAACTCCCACTTCCCCGCCAAGTCCAGATCACTTTCTGCCTGGCAGGTAACTTCTGCTAGTTTTGTTGATTGTTAACTGTCTTTTGGGCCATGCTGGTGCATGGAATTATTCCAAGTAGCTTATGTTCTTAGAAGCAAGGCTGGGAGACCAGGTGACATGTGCAGGTTAAGCACACAAATCCAGGAGCTGGAGTCTAGAACTGCCACTCGCTAGCTGATAGTTTTGGGCTTGCCAGTCTCCTCATCTGTGAATGGTGGATATTAGCAACTATTTGTGAAATGCTTGAACAGCATCTAGCACGCCATGACGGCTTAAAAAGTGCTGCCATTACTGTTGCTATCTATCTATCTATCTATCTATCTATCTATCTATCTATCTATCTATCTATCTATCTATCGCTTTGTTTTGAGTCAGGATCTCACTATGTGATACCTGCTGGCCTGAAACTCTCTGTGTAGACCAGGTATGCCTCAGACTCACAGAGATCCTCTTGTCTCTGCCTTCTGAGTACTAGAATTAAACCATCACCTTCTTAACCTGTACTGGTATCAAATCAGTAACTAGTTTCTTTATTTGTTTCTATCATCAGACAGACTAAGGTTTGAACCTCTATCTTGGTCCAAGCTAGGCAAATGCTCAATCACTGAGCTACCCAGCCCTCTTTCCTGTTTCTTTCTGAGATATGCTCTTACTAAGTTCCCCAGACTGGCCTTAAACTTACTCTACAGGCTAGTGGAGCCTTCTAACTTACAGGACTCCTGAGTGGCTAGGTTGACAAGCTGGTGTCTTACAGCAGAAGCAGCAGCAGCTACTTTTAGTATCTCTTCATCCCCGTACTTGGTCTTTTTTGTTTTGTTTATGACCAGCTTCATAGATTGGTTAATATCACTTTGATTTTTCTGCTAATAAGAAAAGCACCTGGTTGGTCAGCATGCGTTCTGGCTAGGGGTTTCCTTCCTATGGTTGCACCTGGGGTCAGCTTGAATGGGGGTGGCTGCCACTTGGGACTAGCATGGGACAGAGGAACTCTACCTGCCCTGGAGACTTGAAAACACACAAGCCTATCTTCTTTGCTTTTTAAATTAACGTTTTTAGTTAACCCATAAAATAGTGGGGTTCACTATATTTTTATACATATGCTCAGAGTACTTTGCTCGTATTTATTACCCTGTCCCACTATCCTTCTCTGTCCTTCTTGCTGGCCCCTTCTTTCCTTCAAATAGCTTCCTTTTCTCACACACACACACACACACACGCACGCACGCACGCACGCACGCACGCGCGCGCGCACGCATGCACGCACACACACACGCACACACACACACACATGTGCACACAGCACGGTTTATATATAGATGCTTAGATTTGGCATATGAGAAAGGATGTGCTGTTTGTGAGTTATTTCACTTAACATAGTGATCTCAGTTCTGTCTATTTCTCTGTGAATGACACAACTTCCTTCTCTCCCAGGCACAGATGCCACATTTTCTTGAATCCTTCAAAGGTCACGGTCACAGCCTCTTTCCCAGTCACATGCTGTTCTGTCTCTTTCCCCTTGTTTCATCTGGTTTTAGACCCAAGAACACAGAAGCATAGTTTCTTTCTCTTATTGTTTAGTTAACTCTCAGAATTATGAGTCTTAGAATGACATTTTCATATATATATATATATACATATGCATATATACATATGCATATATATATATATTCCCCCCATGGCCCCTTTCTTCCCCGTGAACAACCTCAGTTACTTTTCCTGTTATTTAGAGAGGGCAGCCTTTTGCTTTCATTCGCAGGCATCTGCACTGCCTGTGGGTAGAGCTGGAGTCTTTTCAATGACTGTCAACCTAGTGAACCCATAGATTCAGAAACTGTCCCCTGTCCTTCTGCCTGTCCCGTTCCCATGCTCTGACCTCCCTGGCAAACATGTGCTCAGTGGTGCACTGAAGAACCTCTGGCTGCTGTGGGGGCTGAAGGCTGATCTTCCATCAGCACCTGTGACCTATGTACCCATCTTCTGGTTTCTCTCTGCAGACTGCAGCCAACCCCTGGATGTGGTCCTGCTCCTGGACGGCTCCTCTAGCTTGCCAGCGTCTTACTTTGATAAAATGAAGAGTTTTGCCAAGGCTTTCATTTCAAAGGCCAACATTGGTGAGTGATGTCCATGAAGCTGCAGGTAAGGGAGAGGCTCTTCATTGATTCTAAATGTCTCCCTTCTCCTTTTCCTGTCAGGGCCCCACCTCACTCAGGTGTCTGTGATACAATACGGAAGCATCAATACCGTTGATGTACCATGGAATGTGGCCCAGGAGAAAGCCCATCTACAGAGTTTGGTGGACCTCATGCAGCAGGAGGGCGGCCCCAGACAAATTGGTAATGCTTGGAGCCACAAGCTAAGATGTAGAACCTGTGTTCTGATCCTGATTCTAGGCTTAAGTGACTGAGTGATCTTGGCCAGTAACTTTACTCCTTGGTCTGGGTTTCCTCTTTTGATTGAGGAGCTAGATGGCCCTTTGTGTCTTTTTCCAGTCCCACCCAAGTATTGCTCTGAGTCATAACTGTTCATCTTTTGGATGTACCGTGGGTCAGCCTTAAGCCCAATGCTCAGAGTGTTTAGAATGCTCCATCCCATTCTTTCCTCTCAGGGGATGCCCTGGCCTTTGCTGTGCGCTATGTAACCTCACAAATCCACGGAGCCAGGTCTGGAGCCTCCAAAGCAGTGGTCATCACCGTCATGGGTACCTTCCTGGATTCGGTAGACACAGCAGCAGAGGCTGCCAGATCCAACCGTAAGTGTCCAGCGCTCAATCCCGAGACCCCACTAGGATGCTGCAGGAGTGTGTAGGTGGGCTTCCTTTCTCTTCTTTTTTTTTGCAGTATTGGGCATTGAACCCTGTGCCTTACACATATTAGACAAACACTCTACCACTGAGCTAGGTTCAGAGAACGGCTCTCTTCTCAGGCTCATCCCCCTGAGTGATCTTATTCGGGTCATGGGTCTAAATATATCTATGGACTGCTGACCTCAAAATTAGACTTCTCACTAGACCTCAGCCTAGGTCTCAGAGGCAGTTCACCATCAGCTCTGCTCCGGCTTTAACTCTGTTGTCATCTTGTTCGTTCTTTGGAGCTGTTCAAGTTAGAATCTCAGCCCCCTTGGCTTCAGCTTTCCTCTCACACGCAACCCAGTCAAATAGCTGCATCTTCAAGAAACCATGGAGACTCACACTACTGCACACAAACCCTACCGTCTCATCCCAGAGAGAGTGCGCCGGCTTTCTGACATACTCTCATGGCTCATCCTCAACACAGCAGCTGTACAGACAAGTGTCTGCCACTCCTCTGTGCTCTTGGCTCTCTGTCTCCTTTGGAGAATACATTAAGCTGTTGCTGTGGCTGATGGGGCTTTGCACACCCCAGGCTTTGCTTCCTCTCTTGCACGTTCTGTCTCCTCCAGCGTCCTTCTGGGCTTTTCTACTGACTGTGCTCACTGTGTGGGGTATTTCTTCCCCAGCTGTGGGTCTTTCTCCACGACATGGTTATTCTCACCCTCTGTGCATTTTCCATGCTTCCCATCTCATAGTTTCTTGCAAGCATCTCTCTATATCCGAAAATGGCATATATTTATTTATTTTTGATACTTTATTTACATTTCCAATGTTTCCCCCTTTCTAGGTCTCCTCTTTGGAAACCACCTATCCCCTCCCCTCCCCCACCTCTATGAGGGACATACATTTATTTTTTGTCTGTTTGCTATGTTCTGCTGTTGTTGGCTATGAGGACAGGAGACAGAGACTTTGTCTGCTTGGTATCCCCATTGCTTAGAACAGTGTCTGATACACAGCAGTAGCTCATTAGTACCTGCTGCCTGTGTGGACATCTCCCCCACAGCTTGCTATGGGTGTGGCCAGCTTGGATCGCATGAGGCTGTGTACAGGGCTTGATGTAGCGTCCACGTTGTGCTCACCCGACCACAGAGCCTTTCTTATTGCTTGGCTAATTTAGGAGTGGCTGTGTTTCCCATTGGGGTTGGGGATCAGTTTGATGAAGCCCAGCTGAGGATATTGGCAGGCCCTGGGGCCAACTCCAATGTGGTGAAGCTCCAGCAAGTTGAAGACCTCTCCACCATGGCCACCCTGGGCAACTCCTTCTTCCACAAACTGTGTTCTGGTGAGTCTTCTGATCTATATCTTTTTCAGTTCTCAAGCAACCACTACTGCCATGACCACCCCCAACCCAGAAAACCCTATAACAACAAAATTACCACTCCAAAGACTCAAAGATACTGTATATAAAATTTAGTCTTGAATGAAGACTGTCACATGGACCAGAACTTTCACGTTTCTGTTTGGGAGGTGCACACTGCCACCTTTAGGGGTCTTTGGAGAGTCTCCTGTGTACAATCCTGCTTCTGCTTGGGCTCTCCATCTGGCTTTTTAAGGAGAGGAAGTCCCGGCTTGTTTGCGCTGAGGGATTTTGGATGATAGACTTGAGAGACACAAGGAACCCCAGCATTCTAATGGGTCATGGTCCTCTGCTTACTCTCAGGATACATATAAGGGACTTAGAAATACACCATCAAATCCAATATTGAAGGACCACAGGCTAAATTGATTTTGGCTTAGAAATGTGTTTTGTTTTCTGGCCTGGTTTTATATTTTAATGTCATTAGTTTTAAATTAAAACCTTTTGTAGAGCTATGAACTTTTCCTGGTGGATGGTAGCTATGTCAGCAGCCATCACTAAGCAGATCTCTTTCAAGTTTTACGTGAACTGGCTTCATCCCCCCCACACCCTGGAAGGCATGGAAGGAGAAAATGGAAGTTACTGCCATGTGATAGCTAGTGTTATCACAATTATTAACTGTCGTAAAGTACGTCTGAAGGGCCACAGGACGCTCGTCTCCTTGTGTCTTCGTATCCCCAGTGTGAAACCCGCTTACATTCCTCTTAGAGTTGGGTTGAGTAGCAGGTGTCGCGAATGTTTAGCTCCTTGGTGATGCGAGTGACCAGAGTCTTTCTGTGTCTGTTTCAGGGTTTTCTGGAGTTTGTGTGGATGAAGATGGGAATGAGAAGAGGGTAAGTCCCTTTCTGCTGACTTGGGGGAAAGGTTAGAAATACATGTTGGGGCTCTTGTTCTATTGACTAATTACTCTGCTTGGTCTTAGACTCATTCTCTTGCATATTATTTGCCTGTTTTTGGCAGTTCCTCTGTAAATTTTGTGTTGTTTCTTGTCTTGTGTAGATCCTCCTTGCCAAAAGGCTGCTGTCCAGCCCCAACCCATCCCAAGAGGCAGTGACATGTGGGTGGACTTCGATTTGGTGCCTCATCCTGGTCCCTTCTCAAATCTGTTTTCTCTGTATATAGCCTGGAGATGTCTGGACCTTGCCAGATCAGTGCCACACAGTGACTTGCTTGGCAAATGGCCAGACCTTGCTGCAGAGTCATCGGGTCAATTGTGACCATGGACCCCGGCCTTCATGTTCCAACAGCCAGTCTCCTGTTCGGGTGGAGGAGACCTGTGGCTGCCGCTGGACCTGTCCTTGTAAGTCCTTCATTCCCTCAGACTATATTGTGTAGGGGAGCAGGTTTTTAACTTGCTGGGTAGACAACCAGTGTGGAAGCAGATAGGTGGAGGTACCTATTGCACCCCATCACACACACGTACTATCCTGTCATACACTCCTTCCCTCTTTGGGAGACACTCCTTTCTCTGGATAAAACTGAACCATGGAAAGCACTGCTTTTCTGATGCTCACAGTCAGCTTGGCCACTTCAAGTTAACTCTTTAAGAATGTGCATCACTGAGATGTCAGAAGTATAGCTGCATGCATGAGGCACCTCCAGAGCCCTGCTCTTGAGTTACAGCTAGAGTTGTGTGGGGCTGCATGCAACTGTATACTATCAGGTGGCCTGGTGTAAGAGCTGGACACAGGTCCATCCCCTGTAAGCCTGTGGCTCACTGCCACAGCCCTCTGCCTCACTGTTGGGAAAAATGACCTCTGTGATGGCTTGTCTCAGCAGTGGAGACACACATAATTGTGGGATATAGTCAGAACTGGGTTTCACATCTCACTCTCTCTTCAGAACACATTTAACGGGATACATTTCCCTTCTGGCTTAGATGTAAATGGTCCAGAGCTCATGTTATTTCTGTTTATTTATAAAGGATTCTATGGTCATGTCAGTCATCAGACAGTCTCAGTCAGTGACTAGATGGCAATGCAGTGATTGAAACTTTGAACTTGATTAAAGTTTAAATATCTGCCAGCACACAGCTTCCACTGCCCCACGTTGGGAAGACAAGCACAGACAGTTTCTCCTGTAGCTGGGAACAGGAAGAAGGGATGGATGGGCTCAGAAGGCCCCGTGGGGCTGTGCATAAACTCTCCTGAGGCTTTCCTGACATCCTGCCCTGGGCTTCTTCTCTTCCTAGTCCTGGCTGGCTGCTAGTTCTCCACAGAAAGCTTCCAGCGCCTTTATATCCAGTCTGCCGTGACTCACTCTCTAGCAGAGTCCTGCTCTTTGGCAGTTCTCTCAGGAAGGACTGTTTTGAATACAACCCCAGGCCATCCTTTCTAGCTCCCATGCAGTCCCCAAGATTAGTGCACCCTTATCCACCACTGGGACCTAGTGAGGAATTCTCCAAACATTAAGTATCTCCCTCGCTGCCTGGCCACCTGTGGTCAGAAGACCCCTCAGGCAAGAATCAGACACTGGCCCTGAATTCCCCATGACTGAGTGGGACACAAACTTATCTCCTGCTTCCTGAGATTCATGGTCACTGGGCTTGGCCCTTCCATTTGTCCCTCTTAGGGGATGTACAATACGGGAGACATTCTTGTCAAGGTAGACTCGGTCCAGCCATCAGCACCACACCTTTTATACCCACGAGTGAAAGGGATATGTGACACAACTAGGTTGTGGGATTAACTACTTTTAAACTGAAAACTCTTTTGGAATTAGAAGTCTCCCTTAAAATAATTTTATTGGTGTATATTCATTGTACATAGTGATGGTGTTCATAAAGACAATAGAGACACGTCTCTGCCCTGCAGCTCTAGCTCCACCAATGACCGTTGACTGCTATGTTTTTCTGTCTGTGCTGCTTACCCAGTGAGGAGGGATTTCAGTTCCCATCATCCCCACCACATACTTTAGAATTCATTCAAAAGGAAGAACTTTCCCACCTCTCTTATTAGTTAGTTGGTCAAATTAATTATGTTAATACAACCGTGTCATGGATTCTTACCTTCCTCTAATTTGAATAACCGGTTGGCTAGCATCAGTGGATTTCTTGCCTCATTGGTCCCTAGTGTGGCCTGGGGCGCCCTTTTGATTTGACTTTAGTCCTTTCCAGGTTTCCATCCTTCCCTTTCTCAGACATCAAGAAAGCTTGAATCTCATTGTCCACCATACGTGCGCCTAATTCTAGAAGACACATGATATTGCTCCGCAACCCATGTGAAAAGCAAGCCCACCAACTAAAGCATCTGTGTGCAGTCCTTTCTGTATGCAGTCTCAGAGCGAGAGTTGGATTTCCAGGGTTATTTATCTCCCCCTGCCCTTCTTGGGGTATGCTCTTTATTAGTTTTGTTTTTATTGTATTTATTAAATAGTGTGATAGTCCATATTGATAGACTGTCCTGTGACATTTCCACACACATGTATGGGCTTTGATGTCGCTCACCTTTCCTTTTCTTCCCCTCCCCCCCATTCAATCATTCATTAAGTGGGAAGTCAGTTTTTAAGAATTCTTTTTAACCACTCTGTGGCCTGCCCATCTCATTTCCCTCTGCCTCTGTTCTTGATTCACTTCTGTATTCTTTCTAGAAGACGTTACTCACGGGTCGCATGACTTTGTACACTGTTTTTGACAATTCTGTGATGAACTGATTTTTTTTTTTTTTTCATCTCATGAACTATTTGATACTTTTACCTGATGCCTGGCAGAGAGTGTTTTTGATCTTTGAAGTTGGATAGTTTTTTTGCTCCTACCATAAAAAAAAAAAAAAAAAAAAAAAAGCAAACTTCAGGTTTTACTCAGGGCCAATTGATCTGGGGGAAAAATACCAGACATTTGTCACATGTTTTCAACATATAGATTTTCGTCTTCCTTAAGTTCCAGAATCTTCTCATGAGTCAAACTCAGTCTTTAAATGTCAATTCTTTTCTAATGCCTTTTAAAGAATTCCATTTCCATATTGTCTTGACTTCCTCTCTGAGTCATTTTGGTCTATTCTCCCTGGGACCTTCATTTTGTGATTTGATTTTAGGTTTTTTTTTTTTTTTCTCATCTTTCTTTCTCCAGAGCCCAGTCAACTTTTTCAACACCGATTTCTGTTTTGTGTATTTATTTTTTTTTAATTTTATGTATATGAGAGCAGATGTGGAAGTCAGAAGACATCTCAAGGAGCTCAGTTCTTTCCTTCCGTCATGTAGGCTCTGGGGATGGGACTCGGATCATCAGTCTCAGCAGCACGAGCACCCCACTGGCCTTGTTTCTTCTCTCAGTTTTTACAGTTTTTATTCAAGGTGGTTTTATGGTTTATAAAGTTTTGGGTTTATTTAAATTAGTGTATATTGCATCATACAGTTTTTTTCTGTGACTTTTTTTTTGGGGGGGGGGAGTCTCCACTCAGTGAGGAGTCACTTTTAAAGTCATTTTGACAGACACTCGTCACTCTCTTTATTGTGTGGATCATGGGTTTAGGAGGTTTCACATTCAATGAAACCAGTGTGGGAAAGCCATCTCCTCCTGAATTTTATGGCTTCTGGTGTTTTAGCTTTTAAACAATGTCTTTCCGGGGCCCTTGGTTTCCCTCTCTGCTCCTTTTTATGTGTCACTTCTCAATGGGCCAAATACGTTCTCATTTCCTTCCCTTGGATTTTGGGCTGGGGACCTGGCGCCTCACGTGTGCTAGGCAAGCACAGCACCACTGAGCTGTTTCCAACTCCCAGAGTCTCGTCCAGTCGTTATGTTTGTCAGTTGACTTCAGTATTGTGTTCCCACTGTGCTTGACAAGACTAAAGGCTCAATGTGGCGCTCAGTTGTAGATACTTCTCTGCTCTGTAGAGTGACACAGAGACCAGAATGTGGAGGAAAGGAGAGAGGAGGTGCAGTGGATTCTAGGGTGCACTGAGGAGTGGTATAAATTTGAACATGTTTTGTAGCTCTCTGATAACACTTTATTGTGTATGTCTCAGATTCCCATTCTGTAGCTGGGCTACTTAACCTTTGCTGTGTCACAGGAGTGTGTCACACAGTGGAGTGTGTCAATGGGTGTGGCTCATTACAATGGGGAGGGGCTGGAGAGATGGCTCACTGATTAAAAGCACTTGGTGTTCTTCCAGAGAACCCAGATTTGATTCCTAGCCCCCCCACCACCCACATGGCAGCTCACAACTCTGTATAACTTCAACTGCAGAGGATCTGATGCCTTCTGGACTCCATAGCCACACTGGACACACAGTGGTGCACAGACACACATGTAGGCAAAATACCCATAAACAATTAGAACACAGACAGAGAGACAGACAGACAGACAGACCTGTCCAGTAAACAGTAGTACACTGTGATGGTTTGTTGAAAGATAAATTAGTATTCTGAAAATTGAAGTACCTAAGATTCTATGTACCTCCTACATTGTTGAATTTCATTTGTGGCGCTGACTTAGTCATAAGGTTTACAGATCTATTTATCAAACATAGGCATTCATGTCACGTACTATTAGGCTGGTGTCTAGTCTATATTGCAACTCTTACGACAATCCCCAAGGGTAGTGATTGCAATTCCATTAGGCAAGAAAGTCAGGAGAGGATCACTGAAGTCCAACAGTTTAACTATGCTCTTAATTAAGCAATTTAATTTTGAGCTTCTTTGGCTCTAATTTACCACATCACAGTTGATGTGGTGGTAGACAGAGCCATTCTGGTTAAGAATTTTTGTCTTGGGATTTAATGATTCATTGTCATTGGTAATCGAGGCTGTTTCCTTGACATGACACTATTAATAGCTGAATAGAAGGGATTATTTTACTCAGTTCCCACAGCTATGTCAAAATACCTGATACCATAAAGTTAAAAAGAGGAAAGGTTTATCTTCACTCACAGTCTAGGGGCTGTTGTCTGTGGTCACCTGGATCCATTTGATTTTTGGATCATGGTGAGGTAGCCCATTCTAGCCAGAACATGTGGCAGGAGAGGGCTGCTCAGATCTTGGCTATGTGAAGGGGCTGGTGCACTGTGTTCCCTTCAAGGGCACAGCTTTGATAACCTAACTCCCTTCTACTCAGCTAGATTCCTGGAAGTCCTACAGTGCCATCAGCTGGCAGCCAAGCCTTTGGGCTGCTCAAATCCCAACAGGGCTCAGTAGCAGCGTGAGTACCCTCAGGATCCTGGCATTCAGTCTGTTACTTGGAAAGGGATATATGTTCAAGGACGTGGGTGAAAGCCATGGAGGCTGCCCAGCTCTGAGAAATGGTGCAGCCAGCCCTGCCAGTCACACGCTGTGTTGATAACCACCTGCGAAAGTTGGCAGTGCCCTGGGTCTAGTTATGAGTGAGGGGTGTTGGTGGGGTCTCATTGAACTTGCCTCATTGCATGTTTTTTTTTTTTTTTTTTTTTTAATTCACTTCAATAAACGAGTCATGATTTGTGTGAAAAAGTCATCTCCAAAGTCCCTTAGGTCCAAGGCTCACTTTCAAATCGGTGGCACTGGCACATTCAAAGCAGGGATATTTTCCCAAAGTCATCTTATGTGGAAGCTCAATGGTTAGCGTTCCCATACTCTTTTAATAGGGACCTTGGGAATTTGCTGATTATGTGAGTGACTGTAGGTCCCTGAGTCCAGGAAATATTTCTTTTGTGTAACCTCTTATGGGATAAGTCACTGCAGCCACTAGTGCTGTTAGCTGGAGGGACACATGCGTCTTGAGGTGAATTTTCTTTATAGTGAGATCATAAATAGCTTGCTTAGCTCCTTGTGCTTTCAATATTACATTACACCTTTGAAGCTTCATTTTCTTTCCTGGATCAGTTCCCCCTCCCTCACCCTTGTGGCCGGCTCACTTTGTCTATGTGCAGCATGCATGACTGCATTTCTGCAGGCGTGCATGAGATGGGCTGGATACTGTCTGTCTAGCGTATGCTTTCCCCACTCAGGCGTGTGCACGGGCAGTTCTACTCGGCACATCATCACCTTCGATGGGCAGAATTTCAAGCTTACCGGTAGCTGCTCCTATGTCATCTTTCAAAACAAGGAGCAAGACCTGGAAGTGATCCTCCATAATGGGGCCTGCAGCCCTGGGGCAAAGCAAGCCTGCATGAAGTCCATTGAAGTTAAGCATGCTGGCCACTCTGTTGAGCTGCACAGTGACATGGAGGTGAGTGACGTGGAGGTGAGATGGCTTTTCTGTGGGATCCATGGCAGGGGCAGAGTGGAGCTTCAGGAAAACCACATGGAGCTGGTTTTAGCTGCTGCTGCCTGGGAGTCAGCCTTCTACTTGACTAGCAGGGCACTTCCTCCTTCAGTGGGGTTTCTTGCCATCTCTCTGGTCTTGGCATGATTTCATATTGCTCTGGGTCCAGATTTGGGAGCGTGAATCAGTTTTAGATAGCAAGTTATGAATTTAGTCCCAGTTTCTGGCACTGATAAGAAACTAGGTTGGCACCAGGACCATGGACACAGTAGGCATTATGAGCCCAGTGCTCAAGGCCTGGGGGCTTTCCAAACAGAAATATTTAGTGCCTAAATCAGTGCCTTTGAAAATATTTAGGGCCTCGACAAAACGTATGGCTTCAAAAATTTAGAGAGGAGACTGCCAAACTGCTATAAATAAATGTTTGATTAAATGCTTTCAAAAGGTTATATTATGCCAACTTCTTTACTCGTTCATTTAGAAGTCATAAATATTTCATGGTGTGAAAACAACTTGTAGACTGGATTTTCTCACTTGGTAAGAATTCCTGAGTATGAGCACTAATTGCCGAGAAATCAGAGTTAGTCATATATCAAACGAGAGGCTCATGGCCAAAGGAATCTTAAAATCAGAGTGATAAAAAAAATCCCTTCCAAGATTTTTACAACAAAACGACATTTGCTGCCGAATGCGAGTCCATTTTTAATATGTTTGATGCACCACATGAAAAGGTCTCAGAAGGAAGACTGAGGACTGAAACCATGCTGGCAGGTGCTTCTTCCTGGAGACACTTTGGGGGTTGACTGATCCTTTCACAGAGGTTGCCTTAGACCGCTGGAAAACGTGAACATTTACATTACAATTCATAACAGTAGCAAAATTACAGTTATGAAAATAATCTATGTTTGGGGGTCCTCACAACCTGAGGGACTGAATTAAAGGGTCACAGCATTAGGAAGGTTGAGAACCCCTGAGCTAGAACTGTTGGTGGTCTCTCTTTTGTCTGAGCAGGTGGCAGTGAATGGGAGACTGGTTCCTGCCCCGTACGTGGGTAGAAACATGGAAGTCAGCATCTTCGGTGCTATCATGTATGAAGTCAGGTTCAACCATCTTGGCCACATCCTCACATTCACTCCACAAAACAATGAGTTCCAACTGCAGCTTAGCCCCAAGACCTTTGCTTCGAAGACGCATGGTCTCTGCGGTAAGAAGGGGTTCTCTCTGCTTCTCTTCTGCTTTATATTCCTCTCTGTGCTTTCTGGAGGTGTGCGTGGGTTGGTGCTTAGATTACTGAATCCTGTTTCAAGCATCCGGTAGCGAGGTTCAGAGCATCCTTGCAGGTGCAGAATAGCCTCGTTTTGGGCACGGCTATCTTTTTGTTGTTGCCGATCCAGGAATCTGTGATGAAAATGGGGCCAATGACTTCACGTTGCGAGATGGCACCGTCACCACAGATTGGAAAAGGCTTATCCAGGAATGGACCGTGCAGCAGCCAGGGTACACATGCCAGTCTGTTCCTGAGGAACAGTGTCCCATCTCTGACAGCACCCACTGCCAGGTCCTCCTCTCAGCACCGTTTGCTGAATGCCACAAAGTCATTGCTCCAGACACGTTCCACACCATCTGCCAGCAAGACAGTTGCCACCAGGAGCGAGTGTGTGAGGCGATTGCTTCTTACGCTCATCTCTGCCGGACCAACGGGGTCTGTGTTGATTGGAGGACAACTGACTTCTGTGGTGAGTGCCCACATGTTCCCCCAAATCTTGAGGCCAAACCAAGTATAGGCTCGTTCACACTCTGTGGTCTTCAGAGTCTCATTTGCCTAATGAAGATCAAAATCTCTGTATTGCCTATCAGGAATCACCCGGTTAGGATCAAACAAGACTGCAGATATAGAAGCCCTTCAAATGGAGAGGTTTTATATTCAAATAGTTGTGAATTTGATGTTTTAGACACAGGTAGACATCAGCTAAGTGTGGTGTAACCAGTCACGTAGAATTTGTCATCTTACCAAGCTGGAATGAACATGCGGTGGGCAGGATCTTGAAGTGGGGATTGGCACTTTGCCCTTTGACTCCTCAGAATTGCTCATTTACAACTGGGCATACTAGGGTAGACCTTGCCCTGTCAAGGCCAACCTTCCTAACTGGATCTGCCTTTTGCTTTTCATTTAAAATGCACAGAACACCAGAGGAAGTTAGATAGGGATCTTGTCCTCACTGGGTGAAAAATCAAGACACCCCAGTCAAGTGGAATCATTGATGTTTTATACCTGTGTGTCTCAGAGTCCACCATCACAGAGTTCTCAGCCTCTTTGACCTGGAGCTGAGGACTTGGGCAGCTCATCTAGTGATTGGCTGAGGACTTGGGCAGCTCATCTAGTGATTGGCTATTCTCTTAGTCTCCATGCACCTCAATTTTGGCAGAGTAGATCAAAAGACCTGGACCACTTTAGTCCTGCCCCCAGCCATGTTTTGGGTTCTTGAGTTTTCTGTTCATGTAGATGGTATTGCTCCTGCTCCAGCTACTGCAGACCAAGGGGCAAAAGCTGCCTTCTGCATTGTGGAAAGCACCTTCTGTGTTTGTTTGCGTTGTGTGTGTGCACACAGAGGAAACTACCGGATGGATGTGCGAGGGAGTTTGCCAAGCCAGGTTATAATGTGAGAAGGGAGTTGTCTTGTAGCTTCTTTTCCAAGGCCTTTCCTCCTCATCATGGAGTCTTTAATTAAGAGGATTTTAAAGCCTCAGTTAGGTCTGTATTCCTTAGGAAGAACATCAGAGCTTTCCCATAAGTAGTTGGGATTAGATTAGGCTGCAAGTAGCAGAGAAGTAGGAATTCCTGTCATTTAGGTGATCAGAAGGAGGTGACATTGATGCTGGGAACGGCCATATTCCCCATGGTTTAAGATGCAGCTGCTCTAGATATAAAGTGCAGGGTCCAAACGGTAGTGCCGATAGAAGGCACAGTTGTCTTTCAAAAATAAGAGATTTCTAGAACCCACCCATAGGATATGGCCGCCTTCTTCTAGTCAGTTGGTAGGAATGTAGTCATGTGATCGCACTTAACCATGAAGGAGGCATTGCATTCCTTATTCTGAGTAGTTGTATGCGGGGCAAGAATTCTAGCACAGTGGAAGATGGATGAGTGCTGGGGAAAACTGGTCATGTCTGCTCTAGCAAGTCTGTCAGATGTTGGCTGCCCTTCTTGTGCTTCTGGCTGGTATAGGCCATTGAGGGTGACCTCATTCTCTGTCTTCAGCTATGTCATGCCCACCATCCTTGGTATATAACCACTGTGAACGTGGCTGCCCTCGGCACTGTGATGGGAACACGAGCTTCTGTGGGGACCACCCCTCAGAAGGCTGCTTCTGTCCCCAACACCAAGTCTTGCTGGAAGGCAGCTGTGTCCCTGAGGAGGCCTGCACTCAGTGTATTGGGGAGGATGGAGTCCGACATCAGGTAGGAGCCTGGCTTCACCTCAGTGGGTCAGCCCCTCCCCCTTTCCACAGCAGGGTTGAATCACTGAGGGATTTATAACAGCTTTGGATTCAGACAGATCCAAGTTCAGATCTTGGTCTCCTATGGATTAACTGTGGCGTCAAACACTCAAGTGTCAGAGCACACATTAATACTGTTTTAGTTCATGCATGTTGAATGATATAGGAACCCAGGAGGGAAGGAGAAAATTGTGTATTATAAGCCAATATCTGCCATTTTTCAGACATACTTTGTACTTCCTATATTATCTCCATGTTTCCTGATGTTTTTCTCCATCCAGAGCATTTGTAACCACCTGTGGCCAAGTGAGTTTAACATGCTCAGCTAAATAGTTCATTCAGTACCTTTCTCCATTGCAGGAGTCCTTACTGCTTTTAATGGACTAATGTACCGTGCAAATGTTTCAGAAGGTTTTTACTTCTTTGATATATTTGGTTATGAAGCTTGCGTGTGTGTGTGTGTGTGTGTGTGTGTGTGTGTGTGTGTGTGTGTGTGTGTGTGTTACGTTCTTTGAATGCAGGTTCTACCAGAAGATACTAGCTTAATCTACATTGCTTCTAGATACAGAAAATCTTTGAGGGACCAAATCAGTTAACTTTCCTGTGGACCTAGCTTGTAGAGATGAGTTTGGACATTGGACTGAGAATTCAAGGCTCAGTGTAACTCCAAAGACCTTGCACTTGCTGTTATTCAAAAGGGTCTTTACTGCATTGTTACTATGATAATTTGCCTAGAAATCATTGCACTACCATTTCTGTTAGCTTTCTGGGAGCTCATGAGAGCTCTACAAAAGGATATTTGCTGAACTCTCCCATTGGCCTATAACGGTAGTCTTCTCTCTTCCAAGTTGATAGCATGTATAGTTACAAGATTAAGGGCACAGTAGTCTGCCCTTCATATTGCCAGTGACATTACCAAGCATGGTAGATGTAGGAGCCTCTTTGGTTTCTAGTAAAGGGGATGCGACCTCAAGACCTAACACATCCATCTGCACCAAGGACAATCTTTTCCCCTCAATGCACCGGGGAGGGTGGCTTACCCCTGTAGTCACTAGTACAGCTTTTGGTAAAACTAGTCAATCAAAGAGAACAAAGGAAACAGTAGTCACAGTAGCTATTTTGTTTTGTCCATGACTGTGTAAACCAGGAAGTAGATCATGTTTGGTTTTCTCCAGATCCCTGTAGGGTCATTATCACATGTCATATATGGCTAATGAATGAGAAATCCAAGCTTCCTATGGCATGAATCATATGATGGGACTGCTGTTGACAGCACCAGCTCATCCTGTGTTGTCCCAGCCCCGCCATTGATCCTACGAGGAACTGCTAGCTAAGTACTGCTCTGACTGGGCACTGATGTGAGCATGCGCAGCTGGTAACACTTGATGTGAGCATGCGCAGCTGGTAACACTTGATGTGAGCATGCGCAGCTGGTAACACTGACTGGGTGGGGTCTTTTGCTTTAGGTGAGTTACAGAGCTTCATTCCAGTGAAGCCTCCCTCTTTCTCTTACTGTGAATAGGTGAGCAGGGAGGAAACATAGCCACACTTTTCCACCATATTTCCTATTGCTTAGTACTTAGTACTAAGTAACTAGTACTAAGTAATTACTAAGGAATTAGGTACTTGGACATAAGATTCCCAATCGAGTTGGCGAAACCTAACATTTTCCTCCCTGGTCCTCATGGCTCCCGGGTTCCTGCAGGGCCTGAATGATGCACTTCCGTTTATGTGTGGTGTTAACACCCCATGGTTATTCCAAACTGCTGGGGAAGGGCGACTCGCTTCTTCCTCTCTGAAGGTAGAGATGGTCTTGCCCTCCTCTCTGGCCTCCTGTGTTGAGAAGCTCGCTCTCTAGAGTGTTCCAGGCTCCATGAGTGTCAGGTGTCTGCAGGTCCAAAGGCAGGAAATGTGTGAATTTTATTGTGATGTCTTGGTGTGTCCAACACCCTTCCCCCTCTATGTCTCTCTGACTCTGTCTCTCCTTTTCTGTTTTCCTCACCTTCCGCACAACAAATTGGAATAGGCACATGAGTCGCATTAAGGAATCTGTCCAAGTACTGCACTATTTTGGACATAAGAACAGTTTTTTTTTTTTTTTAAATCAAGTATAGAATTAATCAAAACCTCTGACGAGAGAACACAGCCGGTTTTAGTTATTCAGAAAATAGAGTTTAAATGGGAGAAAACAAGTGCTTATCCAGCCACCTGCGTTCCCAGCATCCACTTTAAAGCAGAGAAAAGAATGAGACTCTAATATGAAGAACATTTCCATTAAATGAATTTTTAGACTGAAAAAGAAAGCCCAGAAAATCTTCCTTTAGGGAAATAACCAGGGCTTAAATCTGTTATACCCTGGGAAGAGGAAAAATATTTACCAGTTTCCATAGATCTCGTTTGTTTTACAAAATGCACTGTGGAGATGTGGACTTTCGTAGTAGGATCAGATGGGGTCTGGAGTCCTGCACGGCCGTGGGTCTCTCAAGGAAGCCGCTGCTGGCTTGGCACTGTTCAGAGTCCCACTTCAGCGCAGGGGGACAGACATCCCTTACCCTGGAGCCTGTGGCCTGGCACCTCTTCTGAGACTATGAAGCTCCAGCTCAGGCTAGGAGCTGCATTTCTTTGACACCTTCTACTGAAACTTCCAGCTACTAGTGGGTGGTGTATGGTGACATCTTGTGTCTTTTGGCTGGCCTCGAACACTTCGGTTTTCCTGTGCCGTACTCTCTGCAGGCTGTTCTTTTGACCTTGAACTCCAGTTACTCTTATATCTGTTCTCCTGAGCCTTCATCTGGAATCTGTAGATGACAGTTCAGCCTACTAGCAGTTTGGGCCTATGTAGCAGCGCCCCCTGCTGGCATGTTTGCTGCACAATCAGGCCTATGGCGACTCCAGCTGAACTACTTTTTCAGGGGTGGTTGATTCTGTGTCCTGCCTTGGGGGTGCTTGACTAAAGCTTCCCAGGAAGGTGGAAATTCCTAGAGAAGGAAGCTGAACACCCCTTTGGGATGCTATCTTTCTGATGATGGGTCCCAGACCACCAGCCTTGTCAGTTCTGCACGTACCTCAGTGGGAGGCAGCTTAACTCCACTGTTTATCAGCACACTTTCTGATTAAAAACAAAAAACCAAAAAACCCCCAAAAAACAAAAAAACAAAAAACAAAAAACAACCCTCTCAAAACAAACAAAAACAAACAAAAAAACCCAACCAACCAACCAAACAACAACAACAAAACAAAGTCTTATTCTTTAGGAACCTGAGGTCCACATTTAGAGAGAGAAGGGAAAAGAAAAAAATCAAAACATTACAGCAGGACTTCCCAGCTGTCACTCTCAGCTTCCTGACCCAGAAGGGAGCCAGTGCTCTGTGTACCTTCCTAGGGACTCCAGGCCTCAGCCTGAAATAGCAGCTGCAGCTGCCTTTTAAAAAATTTTTAAAAAATATTTTAAAATGGTTTTTTATTGTTTTTGTTTTTTTTTTGTTTCCATTTCTCTTCCTCCCTGTTCTCCCTGCTTCCCTCCTCCTCCTTCCCCTCCTCTTTCTCCTGTTCCTCCCCCTCCCCCTCCCCTCCTCCTCCCCCTCCTCCTTCTCCTGTTCCTCCCCCTCCCCCTCCTCCTCCTCCCCTCCTCTTCTTCCTCCTCCTCTTCTTCTTCTTCTTCCTCCTCCTCCTCCTCCTCTTCTTCCCCCTCCTCCTCCTCCTCCTCCTCCTCCATCTCTTCATCCCTCATTTCTGTTTTCCTTGATACATGTTCTTATATTTAGCCCAGGCTGGCCTAAAACTCCAGATCCTGCTGCCTCTGTCTCCCTTGGATTACAGGTATACATCCTCCATATCCCCCATTCTGTCTTTTTTTGTGGTTTTCTTCTTCCGGTCTTCATCTCCTCCACCCTGTTTATAGTCAGCAGCATTGTCTATTTTACATGTTTCTTTCTGAGGCAGGATCCTGTTAGAAGCAACACAAACTCAAGTAGATTGGCAAGGCTGCCACAGGGCCTTTGACCCTATGTCTAGGCTCTCAAGAGGGCAAGCCGAGCCCTCTTGACTGGAGTTCTGACTTATGTGACCCAGGAGCTCCAACCTGTATGGTTGCTTAGTCTTGTTTTCCCCCTCAGTTCCTAGAGACCTGGGTCCCAGACCATCAGCCCTGTCAGATCTGTATGTGCCTCAGTGGGAGGAAGATTAACTGCACTGCCCAGCCATGCCCCACAGCCCGAGGTAAGTGAGTCTTCCCTGCCTTGTGTCCCTCGTGGAAGAAGGACTCTGGGTCTCCAGCCACCCGGTCATATACACAACACAGACAATCCAAAGAAAGGCCCCATGGAGGTGTTTTCTTCCTGAGACGACATTTCTGCTTGCTGCAATCAGGAGTCCCTTTTTGGTACCTGGAGTGGGATCTCTGAGGTGTACCCCTGTCCTTCCGCCCCAGTGCTTGCATCAGACTCAGAGTCCTTCTGAAAACTAAGCTGATGATGTAGCAAGACCCATTGTGAAGATCTGCTCCATCCAGCATTTCATCCCAGTCCCATGGTCCAGATCCTGTGAGAGTCCCAGTCCGAGTCTGTGCTGGCTTTCAGTGATTGAGGACTTTGAAAACCTTCTCTAGTCTAGACTGTATTTGATTTTTTTCTGAGTTTCGTGGCTGTTCTTCTCCTCTAGCTCCCACATGTGGCCCTTGTGAAGTGGCTCGCCTCAAGCAGAGTACAAACCTGTGCTGCCCGGAGTATGAGTGTGGTAGGTGTCTACTCAGCAAATTCCTCCAGGGTCCCGAGCCCAGGCTAGCCCCACGTGGGTCAGACTGTCATAGAGCCCAGGCCAGCCCCACGGGGGTCAGACCATCATAGGTACTACAATACACTCCCTAGTCACAGGGTGTGCAAAAGAAGGTAGGAAAGAGCTGGCTGGATTAAAAGAAAAACATTCCAAAAACCCAGCTTCTAACAAAGTAGCTTTAAATGTGAGGTATAAGAGCAACGATAGCTTGCTGGGGGGATTGCTGGAGCTACAGAGATGTGCTGAAGAAAATGTCATACTACCAGAAGATGTTTCTGTAAGATTTTGAGGATGATTCACCATGGGGAAGGCCACATTCAATGGAGCATGGTGCATGTGTGTGCACACGTGTGTGAGCGTGCGTGTGTGTGTGTGTGTGTGTGTGTGTGTGTGTGCGCGTGTGCGCGCTCGTGTGTGTGACAGCATGACTCAGGGAGTTCAGAAGGTCGAGTTGCTGCATGACAGGGAGCTAATGACATTCTCATTCCTGTCCATCAAGGGCACTTATTATTCTCCAAAGGCAGATCTTCAGGGGAGAGTGGATAGACCACAGGAGATGCTAAGGAGCGGGAAAGGAAGCCAGGATTCTAGGAAGTTGAGTTGTGCTGATGAATTTATCAGATATCAACACATATCATGCAGGGGGTTCAGTCTGGTTTGAGAACAGATTTATCAAGCAGGTCTCTGAATATTGGCAGTAGAGAAAGCTGGGGGAGGGGTGGTCGTTAAGGTTCAGTCTTCCAGCTTATAGACAAATGTAAATTTCTGTAATGTGCCAAGGACTGCGCTTTCATAAGATCATGAAATCTTTGGGCT